>OY744532.1:79576233-79783733 GCA_963556195.1 Sepiola atlantica | reverse complement strand
CGTGAATTTTTTTATTCGTAAATTCCGAAACCATACAAAACGGTTTTTTTTTAAAATTTTTTTATATAAAATTATTTTCTCTTTTGTTTTTCTTTTTCTATTTCATCTTATATAAAGTTTTCCCCATATTATTCATTATTCATTTTGTAGTGTGGCACCATTTTGTCTCTTCATATATATGTGTATATATATGTGTATATATATATACATATATATATATATATATATATATATATATATATATATATATATATATATATATATATATATATATATATATATATATATATATATATATATATATATATGTTACATAGTCGCTCCTTAAGCCACTGGTCACGGTCACCACAACGGTATTTGTTACATTACATCGTTCTGGAATGACACCTCGTTGCCGACGCTTCCCACAACAAATACGAAATTATACGAAAATCCCTCGGAAACGCCGACCAAGGCTTGTCCTACAAACTCAATCCAAAGTTCCCAATATCTTTTAAACAACGGCACCAAAATGAGTTTTTTTGTAACATAATCAATGAAAGTTTTCGGCTCGAAATCAATAGTCTCTAAAACGCTTCTCGAAACACGAAAACAACACGAAATCATATGAAAAGTCTAGAAGCGTTTTCGAACTTTTTTAACTCATTTTAAGGCATTTTAAGCCTTTAAACTGACAGTCCTGTTAAACATTACTTCGTTAAATCATTTTACTTATTAAAACACTGTTTTCTTCGCATATTTCTTTTCAAACATTTTTCTTTACATTAAGCATGTTCCTCGTTAAAATATTGTCACTGTTTATCCTTTTATTTTTTCAAATTAACTTCAAATTAAACATTGTACACTTCAAACATAGTTCACTTCTTCTTTCCGTTTTGACTCTCCCAGTTTAACAGATTAGGACCCAAAAATGTTCAATACAAAAAGTTACCTTAGAGTTTCTGGCGTCGTCTGATCGTGATACCCATTTGTGCCGGCGGTTTCATTGAGTGTCTGGCCGTGATCAATGCTGGTGATCTTTGTTCTGTGGACAAATTTTACAGACAGGCAAGAGATAACACTGGGAGGCCGTTTTTTCTTCAGAAAGATTCGATTCTTTTATTCTGGACTTTGTTATGGCGGGGTTTTCAATACATTCGCTCGATTCTGTACTTCATTCATTCACACTTTTCGCTGTGGGATGCAAGGATGCACGACTACATCTTCGACTTAACACTCCTAGCTCCCAAAAACGTTCTCTTTCGAAAAAAAACCCATATTTGCATGGGTCCGCTTGCTTTCAGGACAAGCGGCTACATCGTGATATAAACACTATCACTTCCAAAAGCGTTCTGTTTCAAAACCTCTCGTGTTTGATCTAAACAAATGACGTAATCGACACTTCCTCGGGTCGGCCAATCAAACACAACAATCACAATCGTCCCATATCTGACCTTCTTAGACCCGAGATTCCCTGTGTCGGCGTCGAATTTGTAAATTTGTTATGGTTTTACAAAAACATGATTGACTCATAACGGTCCCCTTCGGTGCATGTCGGCGTGACCGGCATTCATTGTCTTCATTTGACCCAAGCCATAATTCACACTAGCTCACTTAATCGTATCTAAAGATATGGGTCCCTATCTATAATATGACATATATATATATATGTATGTATACATATATATATATATATATATATATATATATATATATATGTGTGTGTGTCTGTGTGTGTGTATTTTTTCAGAAGGTCACCCCATCATTACAGGTCGCCACTGTAGACGTAAGGTGCTACTGAGAATTAGTGTGAAAGTTTGGGGACCCATCCTTTTTGGTTTTTCCTTTTCATTTCCCATTACGTCGGATTACGTTCATCCTTCCTTCCCCATATATATATAAAAGGATATATTTTTTTCATGTACGAATGTTCAGTATTTACTTCAACAGTGTTCGATACGTGAGTAGAGCTAGGTAGTAAGTTCTGAAAACATATTCATGACAATTAAGCTACACAGACGCTTTCGCGTTTCATCGCCAGGCAGAAATTTTATTCTAATTATTCTCTCCGGAGATCAAACGCGGAAGCCCTTGTGTAATTTAATTGTCATTAACATATGTTCATAACGACATATATATATATATATATATATATATATATATATATATATATATATATATATATATATATATATATATATATATATATATTGTGTGTGTATTTATGCAGCATATTTTCATTTAGGCAAACATTATTAAATAACACGGAGTTGTTTAGTTTGATGCGACTTTTTTTTTTTTAATTTATTATGCCCTATGGGAGAATGTATCTCCGACAACAATAAAAAAAAACTAATTCTTACATAGGTTTCACTTCCACAACACTATCCCGGAGACTCACCCTAGATCTTTCCGACACTAGCCTTATATGCCAACACCTACAAAAACATAATTGCACCCCCTCTCAATATAGAAACATCCTTGTTAACAATGCCAAAATAATACACCATGATACCAATATCAAAAAATTAAAAATACTCGAAGCCCTCTACATAAAAACTAAACATCCCACAATTAATAATGTCAATTATGAAACTAGTCGCAACATTTTAAAGTGTCTAGCATAATAATTAACATTACCAAATTCTTAGCCATTAGGTAGTTATGCGTTTGAATTGTATGCACTTTATTTAACGTCATCAATTTCTTAAAGGTTTAAACAGTCAAACTTTAAATATCTCGTATGTGTAGAACGCCATCACGCTCTCATGTACATTTCAACTTTACAGACGCGTTTTCAAATATAAACTACTTGCCGTTATAATTCAAAAATGAGCACAACAGTAAAGACACTAAAACTAATAGCGCCTGAAGATGATTTGACGATTCAAATCGAAAATACTTGCAAAAAAGTAAAAAGAATGGAACAAGAAAGCCATGGATCATATTTATATCAATTTGACCAAAACATTAGATGGACAATTCGGAAAATTGAATATATATATATATATATACATATATATATATATATATATATATATATATATATATATATATATATATATATATATATGTATATATATATATGTATATATATTTATATATATATATATATATATATGTATGTATGTATATTTATTTAGGTATGTGTATATATATGTATATATTTATACACACACATATATATATATATATATATATATATATATATATATATAAATATGTATATATATATATATTTATACATATATATATATATATTTATTTAATTGACACTATATATTAGTGTAATTTTCTGTCAGTACGTTTCGGTGTCACAGAAAAAAACTGGAAAATCAATCTGCAATAGAAAGATACTTTGTAAACGATGAATTGGTCATATTTAGTATATTTGTCTCTTCGGATTGAGTGTCCAGTGTTTCTGTGAAAGCAGAGGCACCGATAGAATAACAAATTAATGTATAGCATTTATTAAAAAGATACATATGATCTTAAGCAAGTAATTGATTATTCATGTTATCTATCTGATAACAATGAATTACACACGATATATCTTAAACGATATATTTATAACTATTGAGTAGTGTTCAAATAAATATTATGCATCTCTACGCTGTATTTTATATCACGTTATTATGTAATGTGTGCATATACATGAAATAATACTTTTATAATTTTATATATATGCATATATTTAGGAGTTTTACTTAACAAAAAATATTTCTAAGAAGCAATTTTTTTTTGCTTTTAGATTTGGTACGAATATAACCCTAAATGTTAGCAAACACGTTGGAAAATATTCAACTGGCATTCACTCTATATCTTCGAAATACGATAAAGAAACGGTAAGATCGTTCATATAATTCTTATAATCCAAATAGATGCTTTCTGTATCATGACACGTTTTGGCTGATAACAATATCTGCCTTGCTACGTCACACACATCGTATAATTAAGAAGACAACAACAGTTCAGAGGATGGCTTGCCGCCATTTTCAGTGGGAGAGAAGAATATTTCAAGAAAATTGGCGTGTGACGAGCAAACAGGAGCAATGTAGCGTGCCCATGCGTGCACGACAACATCATTATTTCGTTCCGTTACGACACCGCAAATGCATTTTCAAGTAATAAAACCTTTGCAGATTCGGGGAACGGTGAAGCTCGATTTAATCTGATTTGGCAATTGTCGTACATAAAATGTAAGGGAGATAGGCAAAGGTTATAATGTCCACTTATGTTGGCGGCCACAGAAACCACATCACTATCAGGAAACATACCAAGAAGTATACGTAAACAGCCATGAATTCACGCAACTTTATCTCTCTTCTCCCTATGTAGACATTTATAACTAACCATCCAGACACCCACATAAATATATCTAGAGAGAGATTGTGTGTATCTAGGAAGCATTTGTTCTATTTAAGAACACATTGTTAAACACAACAGAATTATTCTCGTTACTCAAGTTTCCTAATAAGAAGAACGGTTTTTAAAAGACGGCGGAGAAACGTTTTTCACAGACAACGTTTTTCACATTGTTCCAGGACAATCGTTGACGATTAAAATCCAGCGACGTTGGAATGGCATCACAGAACATCGCTGGATTTAAATCGTCAGCGATTTTCTCAGAACAATGCGTAAAACGTTCTCTAAACGTTTTCCCGGCGTCTTTTAAAAAATGATCTTCTTTCTCCAACTTTTTTTGTTACTTTGCTTTAGACACCTCAGGATGATACGACGAAAAAGCGAAAACGTTCCTGAAACCTATGGAACGTTTATTATGTTTTTTGTTCATTTTATTATAAAATAAGTTCATCGGAAAATTAAAAAAAAAAAGGTATAATTAACCAGACGGATTCTGTTACTTTTAACAATGTTTGCATAAATCAAGGGAGGTGCGAGAGCGATCTATCCCTTAATAGACTTCAAAAACGGCCTATGCTAGCAATCTCATTTCTTCGATCAATCATAACTCAAAAATCAATGAACCAAATTAGTTAAAACTTAGCACAACATTTTTTTATAGGTTCTATAAGTGTGTAGAATTTCAGCATAATTAATCAAGGCAACCCAGACATCCAGTAAGGTCAGTCATAATTTTGTGTTATCCGTGTGTACGTACGTACGTATGTGCCACCCTGTATCTCATCAACTATTTGATGGATTCAGTTAATTTTTGGCAGAGATAGAGGGTCTAGGGTCTAGTTTATGTCAGTTTTATTTCAGTTTACCACATACTTTAGTTTTCGAGAAAATTCCAAAAAACCTTTAAAATGACCATTGTATTGAGGCATAGCCTTTACAAAAGTAGTGACATTCCATGATAAATGCCAGTATACTGAAATCATATGCCGTTAATAGGGTTAAGATGAAAATTCATATACACTAAATGTACAAAAGAAAGGAAATTCCCAAATGTTTACACTTTTATTGTCATTAAGGGTATGCAAGCACAACAGGGCTATGTATTTTACTGGTAGGAATTTTTCTTCAGCGCACCTCACACACTTCATCCACTCATGCATAGAGATTTATACTGTAGTGATGTGATAATGAAATGGTTTGGCTGATATGTAGTCATACCCTTAATGATATTAAAAGTGTAAAAATTTGGGAATTTCCTTGCTTTTGTACATTTAGTGTATATGAATTTTCTTCTTAACCCTATTAAGGGCATATGATTTCAGTATAATGGCATTTATCATGGAATATATAAATATATATATATGTATATATATATATATATATATATATAGAAGGAGAGAGAGAGAGAGTGAGAGAGAGAGAGAGAGAGATGTATATATATACATATATATACTACTGCATTATAGCATATACATATCATTTCATCACATATATTGTATGAACATTTGTTGCGCTATTTATTTAAACAGTGCATATATAACAATTGTAAAAACCTTTTGACACTGCATTGGATTTGCTTGCTTTACTCGGCATTGGGCACACCAACCTTACTCATGAATGATATATGTCTGTCTTTCATAATCATCCTACGTGTATGTTTCCTACTAGCCACTGGTATTACGGTATTTAGTTAAGTGCCTTATCGTAAACGCTACAAACTGATATTTACTTTTCTCGGCTTTTTAACTGCAATCTTTCTGCATTTTATATTTCAGAGGCACTTTTTAGTACAATTAAAAAGGTGAGTTATTTTGTACAGCTAACTATTGCAAAGTGAATGTTTGTCTCTGTACCAATATTTGACATTAGAAACGTCTAGCTTTTCAATAGCAGATAGTTTGCAAAAATCATCTAAAAGTCTACACACCATTGCTTATTTTGAATTTTCTTCTCCTGGAGGTTTTCGATTATCTATGTGTTCACTTAATAATTCTACAATCTTTTTTTTTCTTCTTTTCATGTCTTTGAAGCATGTGGTCATATGACAGTTTCTTACATTTGTATGCAGTCCTTTGCAATAGTGTTGTACTCTGCAAATATTTCAAGCTACACCAGGTGGACACTAGGGGGCAGACCAGACAATGTTGTATAGTATGGTCCTCCTCTCAACACTGACAGACAGTTGGGTCAGTTTTGCAGCCCAATTTATTCATAGCAACTTTTGAACGCCCTATTCCCGTTCCTAGGCGGTTAAGTGTTTTCCACTGGAGCCAGGGTGCCTCTGAACCGGAAAGGAGTTCTTCAGAAGCAGGGATTCCGATGTCGTGGCCATCTTCTAGCCGACTTGTTCACAACTGTAGGTTGGTATCTTCCTGAAATTTTGTTAGGAGATCGACATGGCTGTGGAAGCTTCTCCGTGACTTCAGTCATTAGACCGTTAATTCACGCCCATTAAGGAGATGGCTTTCATCACCGATAACATTTGTGATCTCTTCTCAGCTGGCAAATTCTCGTCTTACCTCTGATATGCTATATTGTTTTTTATTAAATTTACTTTTATGGTTATAATAACTTTTAAGAATTCTGAGTCGGTGTTCTTTTGTTTTACATTATTTTGTGATTTGTGTTTTTAGTTGTGATTCTTGTACCTTGGTAGACTAATAGGATCGACATGTGTTTAATTCTTATATAGATTTATTGACAATCGGCGTGTGTAAAACACTCAAGCAACGGCCAAAAATTATATGTGAAAAAGAAATTACATGTTGCGTACAACTTGGCTCCTAACGGAATGTATACAAAAAAAGGAACAGTGGTCATGTGACGCTAAAAAAATATGGTGAACTCGAAAATCACTGTTCGTCCTCAAAGTATAAATCACTCTCTTAGAGCCGATGAATATGCATCATGAGATCATAATATTCAGCATTCACCAAATTGAGCCCAAAGCAAGACAGTCTGCAAACACACAATATTACGCGCAGCGAAGCCTTCGAGGCTGTGATGAAGTGAACTCACTCACACACTGACAATGGCTACACGCATAATCGCCACTATCGTTACGTACACCCTCTGTCACGCGTGCACACACTGGAAAAACAGAACACACAATGCTTACAAAACTGATTGATACAGACACTGTCACACGCATATGCACATTGACTAAAGGAGACGTTCACAATGGATAACCCACTCAATCTGTTAAAAGCATATATACACTGAAAGAAAGAAACATATACGCACATGAACTTACAATTCTCGAAAGAAGATAATCAGAGAGAAGTGGGACAGTCAGGGAAATACACCAAAATGGGTGTATAAACGATTAAGACAGATGGCAATATTCCGAGTGAAACATGAACATTTGGTGTGGCGTCCCAAAAGCGTACTTTTATACAACTAGTAATTTTTTTAGGACTGTTGAAATAAACACCGCAACAATATATACACACTGTAAACGTAGGAGTTTCACATGTTGGCCGGTCATGATTCAGGAAAGGGACATTTTGTATTCAGCACCGTCCTCTTCCGGAAGACATGCGCACGGGGTAATTCCGTGCCTCTACAACGTTTGCTTGCTGAGAGGCGGACTTATCGAATCGGTTAACATGGGAGTCGGACGTTTGTTCTGCTTGTGATAGACGTTGGCTCTGGCGCAAGTAGCTTGGCAAAAATAGAGGTAAGCAACGCATAGTTCTCTAAACCTATTTGAATTTTTACTCTTTTATAATTTGCTTGTTTTTATCTTGGAACATGTTTGTAAGACTTGTTTATTTTCATATATTTCCAATTTTACAGTGAAAGTATGTTATAGTTCAGTGTTGGTCACGCGCGCGCAAATAAATACATATCCATCAGTGTAATTCGTGTCCGAGATCTTTGCTCAAGTTTGCTTGCTGTTACACACACACTCTATCTTTTCTGTACTCAGCCAGTGAAGAAGCAATCCTTCTCGACTGTGGCAATTCCAATTTTTTATTTAAATCCACAGTGCTGTTTTGGGGGAACTAGATTTTCCACAATTAAAAACCGAGCTTGTGTCTAGGTCTGTTCTCGTGAGGAGGCAAATAAATATGAATAACGAGAATATCAGCTGTCCATCTGGAGGCGTATCAACAATTATCCTCAATAAACGCGTCGGTGATTAGCAGTAGATTTCTGCTATATAATTTCGTTTCTAAGTCTTTTCTTGTTCTTCGAAAATATTATTTCTAAATATTCTCTTTCATTTCTGTCGATTTGATGGTGTCTGATCCAGAAATCCCAAACATGTATAGCTATCCTGTTCGACTAGCGCCCTCATACCCGCTTGGTTTAGCAATTACAAAATGTTTGCTTTCTCCTGTTCCCCCCTTTTAATCTTTAGAAGTGCACACTTTTCAATTCCAAATTCTATTTGAATTTCCTGGCTGAAGCTTATGATCGTATTTATCAGCTGTCCGCATTCATGTTTACCTTTTGAAAATAACTTCAGGTCGTCCATGTAGATCAGGTGGTGTATTCTTTGTTCTGTGTTTGTAAACTGGTATCAGGCATCACATATTCTAGTATATAGTTGAGTGACATCATAGCTATTATAAATACTAGTTGTCATAGAGAGTCAAGTGTGAAAATTGCACTCAATTTTTATCTCAATCAAGTGTTACCCTTTAGCTGGCACTTCTGGTCTCCACGTTCCCATTGTTTTCTTAATTAGATTAATAAACCTGTCGGTTATTTTTTTTACATTATTAAGCATTCAATTATCCATGCTTGAGGGATTATGTCGCAGGCTTGCTAGTAGTCAATCCATGCCATGGATATGTTCTTCTTTCAGCGTTTGACCTCTTTCAGGATCTTTTGTCTTATGTATAGCAGATCATGCATCCTTCTTTTCCATTTCCGGTATTCTTTTTGTTTCTCAGGGAGCAGTCTACGGTTGTTCAGGGAGTGGTAAATTTGTTCGCTTAATTGCGTAGTTAGGATTTTCCACATTGTTTGTAAACAGGTTATTAGACTGTAGTTGCTTGAGATCGTTCGCTTTTTGACGTTTTTTTGTATTAACGTTGTTCTTCCTTTGGTCATCCACTCTGGTACGTCTGTTTTGTTGATAACTCCTCTTAGTTTCTGCGCCAGCTATTCATTTAAGGTCGTGATTTTTTTAAACCAGCATGCATATATCTCATTGTGGCCTGATGCTTTCCAGTTTGCTATTTGGCTTAGTGTTGTCTAAATTATTTTTTCATTAATTCATGTTATTGTTCTCTTTTCAATTTCTTGTAGTTCATCTTTCATGTTTTTCTGCCATTTTGGCATTTTGTTGTGGATTTTCCCATATTTTGCTCCAGAAGTGTTTTGTATCCGTCGGGTCCGGTTGCTCTGTCGTTGTTTATTCTCCGTGTGCGTTTTTGTTAAACTGGCTCGCATTGTTTTCAAAGGTCTTGTTCTGTTTCATATTATTATTATTATTATTATTATTATTATTATTATTATTATTATTATTATTATTATTATTATTATTATTATTATTATTATTATTTACTTACTTACTTACTTACTAGGAGTCCTCACACATGGCATTATCATTGATTGTTGCCTGAGAATAAATGGTGGTCTTCCCTAGAGTCTGAAAACCAGTCTTCATATAACACTTTTCTAGTGCAGGTTTGGTCAGTGCTCTCCTCCATCTGTATGTGTATATAAGCCGCAGTTATACCACTACAGTGACTGTGTTGTTTTTTGTTGGGGGGATATTTCTCCAGATTTCAGTTCCCTTTTGTTTGCCTGTTTATGCTATAATATTCCTATCGCGCCTTCGATCTGGCGGATCACCATTCATGGTTTATGTTGGTTGGCGACTGCGTTCAAATATTTCCTTAAGATTTAAACTGTTTTCATAATTGGCGTCCGTTGTATAGTTTTAGTATTTCCTGTGATTCTAATTCTTCCTAGTCGTTTATGCAGTTTTTTGAGGGACTGTTCCTAATGCTCATACGCTTATTGGTACTGTATTAAATGTTCCATATTACCTTTCAATGCCCTAGCAAGTTCTGTGTATTTGGTCTATTTTTCTGTCTCTTTGACCTTTCCCCTGTGAACTGATAGGACGGCAAAGTCTAGGAATAGCATTTTCTTATTCTTCCTGTTTACTGTGTTGACATCTGGTCTCCTTGTTTTTATGAGTTTATCTATTTTTACGCTCATGTCCTATAGAATGTTGTGAGTTTTCTTTTCACAGTTTTGCATTTTATTTTAGTTTCTACCATTTGTCTTCGTGTTCAAAATCTAGCCATTTGCATAGTTCTACTATCGTTATCATTATCATTGGTACTTACTAGGAGTTCTCAGAAAGGTCATCATCAGAGATTGCTAACTGATAATAACCGACAGTGTTCCCCATAGTGTTCTGCTCACAGGAGAAAGGCATTTCTGATAAATTGGGCAGCACAAAATACATAGGTCATAACCGCAGAGTACCCAGAATACGGACTTTTAGGATTTTTGGATTTCACGATGATGGATTTGGCTTCCGAATTTCGGATTGAACTGTATGGTATCCCGACTTTAGCCCTAAACTAGATTTCTATTATTGCATGTTTTAATTATGGATTGTTTTTTTATATTTATGTATATAACTGTTTTAAAATTTTAAATTATAATTTAAAATATCTAATGTGGAGTACCCTATATCCCCATTTTTCCTTCTCTTGCCTTTTATCTTTTATTTATATTTTTACACAATTTTATATTATCCTTTATTTTATCTAACTATGTATTTATTTTATCTTTATCTTTCTTCATTTTTCTTTATTTTTCTTCATCATTCTTTTTCATCTTTCTTTATTCCCCCCCTTTTTATAATTAGTACCTTGAAAATTTTTATGATTAGTACCCTTAGGTGTTTATAAATTTATAAATGGTGTGATTACAATTAATTTATTTAATTATAAGTTTAATTTTAATGATTTATTATTTAATAGTTTTAGTAACATATTATTACATTACCATATTATTTCAATATAATTTTTAACTTAATATTAATTTTATTTTTATTTTTAATTTTAACGTTATCTCCATTTACTTTCGATAACAAATATAGCGTCTCTATTAGTTAAATTTGAATCCTTTCCATAACGGGCTACGTAATTCCACGCCCGTGACAATTTAAACCTGCTAGTTTCCCACCTGTCCAACTGTTAACGTTATTCCCATTTAATTTCTTGCTTTTTCTATGTACAGCGTCGCTGTTGTTTTGATCTGAAACCTTTCCATAACTGACTACGTATATTCCACGCACGTGACAATTTTAAATCTGAAAGTGTTCCATCTTTCCAACGGACAATATTTTGAAATTCCTGGCGGTTGTTCTCACTCATTAAGCTATACGACTCCGCTGATGAAGGTCCAATTTTCTCGGCTCTGAAACCTTGGTCCGGATGTTGTTATAACACTTTATTTAATATTAATATATATATATATATATATATATATATATATATATATATATATATATATATATATATATATATATATATATAGTACTTCATGTATCCACATAAAATCGTCAGGCTAGATTTAGCCTGACGATTCCCCCGGGGATGAAACACGGGAGCCTCTGTGTAGCTTGATTGCCATATATATTTTCATTACTTACTATATATATATATATATATATATATATATATATATATATATAGTAAACTATGAAAATATATTTATGACAATTAAGCTACACAGAGGCTCCCGCGTTTAATCGTCGGGGGAATCTTCAGGCTAAAATTAGGCATTTTAGTCTGAAGATTCCCCGGAGGGGGGGTGAAACGCGGAAGCCTCTGTGTAGCTTAATTGCCATACATATATTTTCATAGCTTACTACCTAGCTCTACATACGTATCGAGCACTGTTGAAGTAAATAATGAAAATTGATACATAAAAAATTATATCTCCGTATAAAATTTCATGTGGATACATGAAATACTAATATTATATATATATATATATACATATATATATATATATATATATATATATATATATATATAAATTATATATCTGTGCATACATGTTTTTTGTACATAGTATATATGTTATAGTCTTACTATTTCTGAGAAATTTTCTGCATTAATATGCCAGTCGTATCTGATTGCAGAACGGACTGTTAGAATTCATAATCGTCATCTTTGAAAAGTTTCGTGAAATACGACTAATTTCTCAGCTATTAATTCGGTTGAAATTTATCCGTCTATCATTTTGGCTAGCGGTCATGCTAGCTGAATTTCTCAAAAGATAAGCCACATTAAGCAGCGCCAAGTATTCGCTGTTCGATTGAGTTGAAAGATAGCTAAAACGCAGGTCTACTTTACAGCCAGAAGGCTGTCTCTTCTCACAAGACGACCGACGACATTTTAATGCCTATGTGAATATTTACCTAATTTTATACGAGCATTATTATTCTTCGTTCGTCTCTCAATTATCGACCTCTGTCTATATCTTTCTCTTTGTATATATATATATATATATATATATATATATATATAAAAGATTAACATTAAAAATATATACATTTTTATATCGTTTATTCACTTATTTCTTTTTAGTTGACGTATAGGAATACAAAATTCATTTAGTGTCAGTGTATTAAGAGATATGTTCGTGTACGGTGGGTGGTGGTAGCAGAGAAAAAGTATAGCTTATGAAAATTAGAAATGTTAACATGCGTTTCCATCTCCCGTACCTTCACACTTAAAGACGTCAGTAACGTGTGTGGTATTGTAATCTTTTTCTAAAACATATGTTGCCCATGAAATGTTAAAGTAAGTACATATATATATATATATATATATATATATATATATATATATATATATTCCAGTAGTCTTCGTCGGGCTTTGTTGTGGATGTATTCGGTGATGCCTTCAAATTTTAACAAGCCAAAATCACTAAATACATCCACAACTAAGCCTGGCGAAGACTACTGGAAACCGCACTAATCACCGCCTCTAACACACTCAAACAACGAAATCGCTTATATAATATATCGCCCTTTATAAGCAAAATTATCCTTACTGAACAAAATCTTAACCTAGATCATGGATAATCTCCATTTTTCCTTTCGATCTCGATTATACTCACACACATGTCTCCGCATACACACCATCACGCAACACCCCACACACACCATCTTCATTCACCACGAATCAAAACCTTCTAACATACAACAAAATCTCCCCTCTCCCCCTCACCTATTTAATCCTTTCGACCACTTCTCTCACACTCTTACCCACCCATCCCCCAACTCTCAAACCACCTCATGTTTTTCAAATCTTTTCCAATACCATGACATTACCCACTCACCGAAATCACAGAGTGTTGCCCTCCTCTATCCCCACCTCTCCACTTTCCGCATTGACACTCACAGAAACCCCCACACACACATCTTCTTTCACCACGAATCCTAACTTTCCAACTCACTCATTCCTGACATTCTTGACATAGCCACCTGGTGAAACATTCCCACTTTTCAAATATTTCACACCTACTACAACAAAATCTCCCATCCCCTCACCCATTTCATACTCTCAACCACTTCTCTCACACTCTTACCCACCCATCCCCCTTCTCTCAAACCTACTCATTTTTTTAAATCTTCTCTAAAACCATTACATTACCCACTCACTAAAATGACAGATCCTCCCCCTCCTCTTTCCCCATCTCTCCACCTCTTCACTCACTGACATCCACATTATTACCGCTCACCTAACAGCTCCACTTCTTTACTGACTGCCATCCACATTGTTCCCGCTCACCCCCACCCCACCCTACACTTTTCTTTCACTAAGAACCATCCACATTTATTTCATTCCATACTACTGACTTCACTAAGCCCAGACCCCGGTCTTACTGCTCCCAGCAGTGGCTACTACTTCTTCCCATCAACTCATCATGTAAACCCAATATTTTCACGTACCTGCATGACATTTTTCTTAACATTATCATCCTTAAGAAGTCTTAAAAATAATAACGAAACGTTGATGAATATATAAAAAAAAAACATCCTTTTTGGTTTTTCCTTTTTCATTTCCCATCACGTCGGATTACCTTCATCCTTCCTTTCTCATATATATATATATATATATATATATATATATATATATATATATATATATATATTAACATGAAAATATATGAATTCTTATATATTTTCTCTATTTATTTCTTGTTTGTTGTCGTATAGGAATACAAAATGTTTTTGGCCTTCTTCAGTGTCAATGTATTAAGAAGTGTGTGCGTGTACGGTGGGTGGTGTTAGCAGGGAAAATGAGAATTAGAAATGGTTACATGTGATTCGTGTGTGTCCATCCCAGCATATTCACACTCAAACACGTCAGTAATGTATGTATATATATATATATATATAATCACACACATGAACTTAAATACATACACACATAATATATATATATATATATATATATATATATATATATATATATATATATATATGTGTTTGTATAAATATATATATTTATATATAGCATAATATAAAATAAAGTAATAAAATAAGGTGCGAGTCAAATTTTATTAGAATTCAATGTTCAGGAAACGTACCTTAAAATCCTTAACTCAAATCAGCTCCATAGTAAGTAAATACATTTATGGCATATTATTTATATCAGTTTCAGTAATTCAGCATTAACAACATTTCATTGCGTATGATCGTTTTCAAAACGCATGTATATATATATATATATATATATATATATATATATATATATATATATATATATACACCACACACACACATATGTATATATATATATATATATATATATACATATATATATATATATATATATATATATATATATATATATATATGATAAACGTATAGTAATATTAATACAGCTTACTCGAGTTAACCAGCGTTCGCATGTTAGTACATCCCCACGAGGATGTAAGATCAACAAAATATTAAATAGTTCCAAAACAAATCAGATAGAAAAAAATTGACCAGCAAAGAATAATTTACTTTTTACAAGGTCGTAGCTATCGAGATGGTCATGCTAACGGTATAATTGTCACCGACCAACAGACATCAACCACTCTACTAGCTTGTGCACATTAGAAGTGTCTAGTGTCAAATATATAGTGCATAATATACACGCACCACACAGTAAACATATAACTTCATCCCGAGCATTGCACACCCTACAGTATGCATACGTGAGTTAATAGAAGGCAACATCAACCTAGATTCGCACACACACACACACACGCACACACATACACACACACTCTTCTATCGGTCACACATAAACAAATTATAAAAGAAAAAGTAAGAATGACTGGAAAGTGAATGTAGTGTTTTTGAGCGAGACTAAACATCTCCACTAACAAAGAAACATCAACATTTTCGAAGGAAGTCAAGTGGCACTTCCGGTGGTCACTCTAATTAAATAACAGCCAAGGCTGGAAAAAAATGAATGGCGGAAGTGTATTACAGACCGGAACAACTTTGTGACGAAACACTTTTCAATTATGTATTTATCCGACTAGTCTAACTAATATTAATTCAACAAATACAGGGAACTTGTTTCTATTGAAATAACACATTATAGAATATGTCTTTATTTAGTTTTTGATATTTTCGATGTTGTTACTTCCCCGTCGGAGAGTTGAAAATAATATGTGCTAAAAAACAATTTTACGGTTTAGATAAATAGAATAATAATGTCTTCTTTATTTAAAAAATCGCCCTGTATTGAATGCTTACTACATTAGAAGGAATTTCTTGATTTTATAATATCGCTATTTATATCAAAGTTGGTAATTGCAAGTGTTATTTATACTTACCATTAAATATACGCTAATGAAACGATCATTATGAATTTCCGAAGAGAAATGCTTGGTCTAAGAGTTGGTGATGTGACTTATATTGAAAAATCCTCGTGAAAATACAGACAACTCACATTTAAACAATATTTACTATTTAATATTAAACAATATTTAATAATTATTTAACATTAAACATTAATTAATAAGTATTCTCCAAATTTGAGTGTTTCTAGAGTATTTTAAGGGTATTAGAAGGGGGTGCCATACTAGTATAACTTCTCATTTAAAAATTCAAATATTTCAGATTTGCATTAAATTGAATCCATAACCATTAGCTACTAATTAAGCATAATTCCTTTACTTTTTATATCTTCCAAAAACCCTGTAAATATAATCTTTAAACGTTAGGTTTATTTTATGTATGTAATTGATTTTGATCAGCAATTAAGAAAGTATTATTGACATAAAGTTTGGTAGCATTATATTTTCATTTTCATATTCGTAAATATACATACAAGTAGGGCAAAAGTCTTCTATTCATGAAATACATTTTACTCGCCATGGGACAGGTATACATCTAGTAAATTATATAGTTATGAATAAATGTGGTTGGTATGTATACAAATATTGTTCTCTATATATCTGAATGAATGACTGTGATTATAGAAAACGTTTTTGTCCAGTTATTGTCAGAAATTAATTTATTAAAAGATTTCTCAAATTCGCGTTAATTTGTTTTTTTTCACCAATTGTATTTTGGAAGATTTTGTTATGATTAGTTTTGTAAGAAACACACACACACACACACACACATATATATATATATATATATATATATATATATATATATATATATATATAGTCTCGGAAGTTTCATAACCATTAAAACTATATACAGAAAAAAAAGAAAAAACCTTTTAGTCCCAAGTCGTTCAGTAGAAAATCACTCATGTAAGTCAATTTACTTTTTGTAATTACTATATTAGTTTGCTTCCAAGAATTTACACTAGTCTTACCATTATTTAAGGGATAATCAGTTGTTTACCATGAAAAACTGTTTCGGGAATTTAAAAACAAAACAATATTTTATTAAATGGCTTCCCAGCAGAGTTGATCAGACCCCACTTCCCTTAAAAGACAAAAAAATAAACGTTCCGTATATTAGATCTAAGTTTTGTTACAGATAAATGTTAAGCTAACTTATACTAGTTATTAAAAAATGTTCTCCTTACTTGTGTTGTACGTCTGTGTCGAATAGAATGTATCCGTTAATTACACAAATGTTTCTGTATTTTAAAGTGTTCGGACGAATCCATTACACTACTTTTTAGGTGAATTTATAGTTCAATATATTTTTATTTTTATATCAAAAATATTTAAAAATTAAATATATATATATATATATATATATATATATACATGTATTTTTTTTAAATATATATAATTAGTATATCTGTTATATATATACGTTTATACATATTCTACATTATTTTTATTTAGATAGCTTTGGATTTGCTTTATAAATTTATTTTGATCAATTTCATCAGACTTAAAAGCGTCAGGATGGCGAGTAATATATATATATATATATATATATATATATATATATATATATATATATACATATTCTAGTCATTTGCTCGCTGTAACGTAAATTTAGTGCATGTCCCTTGCTTTCTACCTTGCGATTTATTGGAATAGATGGCTGATTAGAATATCAGTAAAACGCATTCTTGCAAAACGTTTTTTGCTAGTATTGTTTACACCTTAGATCTCTGAACACGGTTACTTGATATAACAAAGGAAATATTAGAAAAGTAACACATGATATACATTGTAAAGGTTTTGTAATAATACATATTTAATTGAAAAAATATATATGTTCTAAATGCACTTTATTGAATATATATATATATATATATATATATATATATATATATATATATATATATATATATATATATTAAATGATCGTTTCAAAATCAAAAAAATATTTTAGTCATTGGTTAAAAAATCCAAGATTTAGCCTAGGCAGCTGTATATAATATACCCCAATGAAACATCAGTACTAAATAGTACCTTCAATATAGTGTCTGTTTGAAGTTCTCAATATATTTCAATACAACGCTTCTACGTGACTACATACCTGCATTGATCAACTTACGTAGTTATAAAATAATAGAAAAGTTTAAGTCTTAATTTTTATATTAATGTTATACTAAAGTAACAGTACAACTAATAGTTATAGATAGTTAAAATATCAAGTAAAGTGATTATATGAGCTACAGAAGTGAGAACATGAGTTTCTAGTGTTCTTTATATTTTCCCGGATAACAACTGTCCACGTATCCCCGTTGTGTACACATATAAGAATGTTTGAATATTGAGAAGTTTTCTGGGTTGATTGCCAAATGGTATAGCAATTCCCCAAGAAAGCAATTACGAAAACAATTGTTCGTCTTATATATGTATATAAAAATACAAAAATGAATCGTGATATTTCTCTTGAACATAACCATTAATTTTATTCTATCAATGTTATCTCCGGAAGAATCCAATATAAATTGAGATTTACTCTCCTCTTAGACTAGTGACATGCGTATTCAATGAAATATACTAGGCAATAAAACTTAATGTAAATTATATATATGTATATATAAATACATATATATAAAGATTTATATATATATATATATATATATATATATATATATATATATATATATATATATACTGAGAGAAGTAATAGGATTTGTGGGACATTTGAGTGGTATTGATAGCTTTTGTGTATTTTCCTGGATTTTAAGAGCGTTCTAATAAAATGTGGATGGGGAACAGATCGTGTATCATTCGGACAATCTATACAACCGAATCGTATGCACAAATACAATGGGAGTAACCGTAAAATGTAATTGAATTTCTCGTTAATAAGCAGAAAGAATTATTTGCATATAGTATATATCCGCTTTGTAGATAATAATATATATTGAAATGCATCATTTTGTGTGTGTGGGTGTGTGTTTGTGTATTCGTTCTGCATGCATAGAAATTGCATATACGGTCCAAAACAACTCATTAAAAGTGCACTACATTTTCCATATGGCATTCCTGAGATACCTGATAAAATAGATGTTACTACTACTACTACTATCACTATAACACCTACTATTCATTCCCCCTCCTCATCTCTTTCACGACTACTACTACTAATAATGATAAAATTAATAAACATGTATGGGCTGCTAAAGCGAATTGCAACAAATCTGGCAACAAGGACTATTGGAAGTGAATATGTGTAATAAAGGGAGCATACTACTTATAATAATACGAATGCAAGTAATTATTTACATAAGTATACACTAAAGCGTTCTTAGTTCGTACGTATGTTATAAATATTCACAAACATGAAATATAGATTGTCCGATCAGCAAATATGTGGATTGGTGATTAATCTGTAATCGCAATGGTAAAAAGAAAATTACCACTTTTAAAAATTAATTGTTCTTACATCAAAGTATGTCGTTCCTGTTTGCATAATAAAATAAAACTTTAAATAAATTAATTTGAAAAAGTTGCAGTCGTTTTCTTAATTTTATTCACGGACGGCGGCACCGGGGGGAGCAGGGGGGGCTGAAGCTCTCCCACTTTTTGACTTGGCCCCCCCCACTTTACGGTCATCAATAATGAAGTTATATATGCATGTGTTTAACCGGCTCACCCCCACACCTTTGAGGAGAGCCACACTTTTTAGGAGAGCCCCCCCACTTTTATAACTGTCTCGCCGGTCCTGATTTTATTAGTATTTAGCTGACAATTATTTTAACGGTAAGAAGGCAGAAAATATTTCTGGTTTTACAGAGAATCAAATAGCCATTATTTTGAAATAAATATATAAGGAAAGGGATATATTCGTGTTATTTATTTAATGGATATGTAGCAGACAATGAAAATTATTTCTTCCGCATAAAGAAAAATAATGATTTAATTCATAGTATTGACAAATATTTATTATTTCAAAATGAATATTATTATTAAACTATGAAAAATTGATGTACAAATCATTGTGTCAGTTCCATAGGTCCCATTAGTAATAATTATAATATTAATAGTAGAATTATTGTCTCCCAGATTCCATGGAACCAAACAGAATCAAATAGTACAAGAACATCGAGTAAGTTACCATAATAATGAATCGGAATGGAGAGTTGAGCAGTCATCATGCGGATTCACGAGAAAAAAGAGTGAGAGTCACGCCGTGTGTCGTCCATCGATAATTGAACGCAGAACGTTTTGTTCTTACAATATAGAATGTTTTAATTTTTGTGATTTTACGTGAGTTCACTTTTGCACATGAGCATTGTTTTGCATGGGAGAATTCTTGTTGAGATAAAAGAAGTCGGATCTTTTCTCCCGCGGAAGAACGTTAAGTTGACGTGACGAGTTAGAACCACTTCGAGTGTTCAGCTAGAGAAACAAAAAGATTGAGTTGGCGTCGTTTGTGTCAGGCTATTGCATTGACGAGATTCGTGTTTTGAAGAACTGTGAATACAGCTCGAGAGTCGGAATTTTGCAGTTTATTTTCTGCGCGTTTCAACTTTCACAAGAGTACTGGAAATCTATAGACAGTTTCTAAAACTCAGATTTCAAAGAAACCCAGAGAACAGTTGGATCATCCAAGAGTATTTATTTTTTATTTCACTAGTTATCTAGTATTACCTGCGTGAGAACTTCTTGTGAGTAAATAATAATAATAATAATAATAATAATAATAATAATAATAATAATAATAATAATAATAATAATAATAATAATAATAACTTCAATGCGGAAACTAATCCACATAAGCTACAAATGCTAACCAGTCACATAAAAGTTGCAATAGAAAGAAAAAAAAACGCAGAAAGAATACCATCAATGAAACCAAGGAAGAGAAAATGCAAGAAATTTCATAAACTACCGCTCTAAAAGAAATAGTGATGGAACAAGTCCCGGCTGATACCACACTAAATAGTCGTGAAGAGTCAAGGAGGATGGAGAGACAGAGGTGAGAAAGCATTAAATAGACCTCCACTGAAAAGGTGCGGATAGAACTTGGACCTTCGGGAGAATTATAGCCATTTACATCCCAGAGAAGACGAATGGTCGTTGCCAACGGGAAATCAAAGGTAAGCGTCTGTTGTGATAACGCAAAGTCATTGGCAATAGTTATCGGAAGAGGTGAAGAGTAATGGAAACCAGGGGAGACTTATCGTAACTCAGACCTAAGGGAACACCACCGGTTATTATTAGTGAACACTCACTGTGTGAGAAATGTTAATGAATACACATATTTTTATGTGTAATAATAATAATAATAATAATAATAATAGTAATAAATAATTAAACAACAAACATGTATAGGCTTCTAAAGCAAAGGGCCGAATTGCACCAAATCTCGCAACAAGGACTATCGCAATTGTGGACGTGTAATCATACGACTACTGATACTACTAACTATTTATATGATTATTATATTACATGTTACTACTACATTATCAACTTTCATTCCTATGACAAAAACTGAGGTAATCCAATCATGTGGATTCGTGATTAATCTGAGGTCGCTGTATAAAAAAATACCAATTTTATAATGATGGGTGGATATTTATGATATCAGGCGGGGCCATTATGCTTTAAAATTAACAAATAATAATTAGTTCTACTGCTACTACTACCCCATATCATTGTTACTACAAAAAGACAAAGGCAGATTGTGGCGCGTAAATATTAAAGAATGTGTAGACGATGCAATGAAAAGACTAGAGAAATGCATAGCATAAAAGTCAGAGATGGTGTTCATAAAGAGAAAACAATATAAATATGAGCAAATACATGAACTATTTAATAGACATAGTTAATAAATTACTTACACCAAAACATGGACATGTCTCAGAAAAGAAAACTTTAAACATAAAGAATCGCCACGAATAGCCGCACGAAACCATACTATGAAAATACATTACATAAAAGCCAAGAAAAACAAGTTCTGTGAAAACGGTAAATGTAGATTCTGTCGACAAAGAGACGAAATGATAAACCATGCCATTAGTGAATTCAGGAAGCTAGAGGAAATAGAATATAAAAATCTTTGACTGGGTTGACATATTAGTCTATTAAAGTCTTTTAAAAACACTTCAGCATGAACATGCAGACATACAATTACGAACTTGAACCAGTATTCATAAAGGATATTCATATTATTCTCTGGAACATGGAAATACAGAGGTAAAAGTATATCCACAATAAGAAACTTCATGAGATAATAATCAACAAGAAGTAAAAGTTCGCTGTCCAAACTGATCACAGGATACAGTTAAAAGAGACAGGGGAACAAACTAAGTGAATACCTTTAACTTGGCAAGAAGGCAGTAGGCAATATAGAAAACGTAACCACTGTAATAGCAATAATTTAAGCTGCGCTTGACGGAGCTGTTTATTAGGGCTCCCCACCTGTGGAAGACATTGCCGGATGACTGCTTCCCGAGTCATTAAAGCTTGCTCGTTGTTTGTACCTTCATAGTGTTCATCTTTCGGTTGGCAATTATTCCAGTTTCGTTAATGTTTATCTTCGAGTGGCTATTGGCCTTGAAGTTGTGGTGATCCCTGTAATGAAAAAACCTAGGATATGAAATATGGGACTCATTTGAATCAAATGATGGATTGGCACAATACATAAAAACATCTCAAATATAAATAAACATTCCAGGAAAACAACCCAGTGACACTGACTGCCAACCCGTAAATTGTAGCAAAATGCCACTTGATATACACAACTTAACGTAGGTAGAACATACTGAGACGAAACTACTTTAAGTAAGACTGCTTAATATATAAAAAAGTAAAATCTTACTCACTCCCCCAAAATCAGTGAAATGAATGTGGGTTGCTACCGCTGATATTAGATTCCAACGACCAGAAATAAAAGAATGACCGAAGAGGTCTATCATCATCATCCATATATCGATTAGAAAGATAGTACTGAGGTCCTTACTGTCACTAACTTTCTAGAGAAAACCATAAACCTTACGAAAGAGTATACGATAGTAAACGGCAAGTGCGTTAACACACAATGAATTGCAATAGTTACGTTAAGAAGCTGAGACTAATGGAAAAGCTGGGGAGACTTGTTATCAATCGGACAACATCTTTACTTACGAGTGAGAAGTCACTAAGCATTACTCCCGTGAAAACTGATAGTGACGAAATAATAATAATAATAATAATAAGATCAGGAGAAATTGGAATCCAGGGGAAGACTGAGACCATGCAATAGACGGCAATGAAGAACACGGCTGAAATCGTATGGAAAATCTTTGAATGTGGAAACCAACACATCTAAACTACAAACACAAACCAGCCACATGGAAATTGCAACAAAAGTTAAACAAAAAGATGGAAGGAACCAAAGGGAACGTAAACTTCAAAAAATCTTATAAA
Organism: Sepiola atlantica; assembly: GCA_963556195.1. NCBI lineage: Eukaryota > Metazoa > Mollusca > Cephalopoda > Sepiida > Sepiolidae > Sepiola > Sepiola atlantica. Next base: position 79,760,099 of record OY744532.1, on the reverse strand, counting down.
CTGCCCCCTCCCCCCCCCAAAAAAAAGAAGTCATCAGCTGATAAGAGCAATGAAGATTCAAGGAGGGTGGAAAGATGGAAGGAGAGTACTAACCAGAACTCCAGTGGAAGAATGCGGAGAGTATTAGTACATTGGAGAGGCTTATTACCACCAAAATCCAGTGAAGTCATATTGCCGTTGCCAGAGAGGAATCAATGGTAAGCGGCTGTTGTGATAAGGCGAAGTCATTCGCAAAGATTATCGAAAGGGGTGAAAAGTACTGGAAATCTGGGAATACTTTTTTTCATCAAGAATCCAGGGAACACCACGGGTTATTATCACTGAGTAATCTCTGATGATGATAATAATAATAATAATAATAATAATAATAATAATAATAATAATAATAATAATAATACTGCAGAAATACCCTAATCTGATACTAACTAAATACGCATAAACAAAAATAGAAATAATACAAAACATAGAATAAAATCACATGAGCCCAATAGAATTGAAACTGTCAGAAATCACATAAAGTGATCGCCTGCTTAAAAGACACACACACACAAGTGATAACACTATTATCGGCGTGTATCGCACAACAAAATGGTTATGAAGGAGCCAAGGTGATTGAAATACAGAAGAGGGGGTTGCCACCAATGTGTTGTAAACTTGAAGACCTGGAGAGTTCTAGACAATGCAATAATACTTATTGCCACTCATATTCTTGAAAAAGACAACTGTGGTTTCCAGTGAGAAATGTATGGTAAACGGTTGTTTCAATAACGCAAAATGGTAAGAAACTACTATGAAAATAGGTGGAGTGTGCTGCAAATCTTGGGCGACTTTAGATTTCTCAGACTCTCGTGAACACCGCTTGTTATTTCTAGCGAGCAATTACTGGCAATGATCCGCGTGAAAATCCTATCAAGTAAATAATAATAACCAGAACGACAACAATACTTACCTATTTATATACTATGTTTACAGAAATGGCTGTTAGAGTTATTCCTCGGTAGTTTGCGGTAATACCCAGGTCTCCATGTTGGGGGAATGAGAGTATGCAGTCATTTCGTCATTTATCTCTGCACGGTTTATGATATACATTATTACAGAATTCAAGCAAGATGTCATTGAATTTCGGGGATGAATCTCGTCCAATCTAGCTACTTTACCATTTGTCCACATTCGTAGAACAGTTTCAAGCTCATCTATAGTAAAGTTCCCAGTTTTTATATTTATGTGTCCATCGATGACGTTTTCAATCAGCAATGGTACTATTCCCAAAATTGATTCTTCAATACTATAAGCATTTCTTTGTCACTTGAAGTTTTAAGCTTCAATTCGTTAGTGCTTTTTCTTCCGCTCACTTTATTTACCGTTTTCCATGCCAATGCCGATTGTCTGTTTCCGGTGTGAACCGGAGCAGATCAATCTTTCCTTGGATATATACCTTCTGTCTTCTTTTGATAGGTGTTCATAAGGTCTTTTGGGGCTTTTGACAATTTTAATTCATTGATTTATTGCAGTTGGATTGCACCTCTTCAGTTTTGAGGGCTGTTTTAGGACTTCTCACTTTTCTGAAACTGCAGCTGTTTCCCAGGGTACTCTACATTTCCGTTTCGGCTTTAATGCAATATGTTTCTCTCTGGCTTCTTTGTGAGCAATGCTAAGTTGCCCAAATTTGTCGTTTGCAAAGGTTTCTATTTCATGAAGTACACTGAATCTGTTTCTCTGTCTGATGGCATATTAGTTGCAGATATTTTGGTCTAACAATTCTGACCATTCGTATCTTTTACGAGTACTTCTTCCTTTTTTTGTTTCATTAGACTAAGACGGATCTTAGCATATACTATCCTATTGTCTTAAGAGATAGTGTCAAATGTATCATATGCTGTACAATCGAAGGCATTGCTAACCCATTTTTTTTGTTTTTAATATATACTATTTTTTCATTAATATATATCATTTTTAACTCAAAAAACATGGCTTTGGACAACTTTGCTATTTGATCTTTTACCAGGTTTTCACTAATTCGTTTAAGAGATATACTTCTGCATTTTTAAGTAACGAACTTTCACCTGCATTTAAGTACCCCTGTCTCCGAGAATGAAACCTTTCACAACTTCGCATGAATGGATTACCTTCAACTCGTCACCTACACTTGTTTCATGCTTTGAATCCTCGGATTTAAGTAAACAGACTTTCTAGCCTTCTTCAATGCTGACGATTTTCTTTGGATATTTTAAATTTTTAAATTGTTTATATTTTCATGTCTTTTATTATTATACATGTTCATGTGTTTGCCTTACAGTAAATTGTACTGACTTAAGCGTCGAATGTCCTCTGATGCTGAAAGAATAAAATAGTGTTGAACATTGAAACTTTTAACAAATCTTTCGAAAACCTTATAAAAACGATATATATAAATTGACTTACATGAGTGATTTTCCACTGAACGACTTGGGACTTAAGGTTTTTTTTATTTATTTATTTTTTATATAGTTTTAATGGTTGAGAAACTTCCAAAACTATATATATATATATATATATATATATATATATATATATATATATATATATATATATATAAATATACATATATAAATATACATATATATATATATATATATATATATATCGTTGTATGTCTGTAAAAAAGATAAAAATGGACATCATATATTGAATATCCCCCTAATTTTCCCATATATATATATATATATATATATATATATATATATATATATATATATATATATAGTTGTGAGTAAGTGTCCGTGTAAGTCTTTAGATGTACATACATATGTGTTAGTACTTGCTTATATAGTTAATTGTGCCGGTTCTATTTCGATGACATTTAATTGGCTCATTTTCATGTCAGATGTAGTTTCTCATATGACTTGTAGATATTATATTTTTATTTTTGTAATCCATGAACAGACACGTTGTTCTCACATAACGTATGGCGATATTTATTACCGAGCATCATTTGAAAATACGTTATAAAGATAGATTAGACATGTATACGCCTACGTGTCTTGCTTAATTAATCGGATGATATCATCTGACACGGATCAAACAGTAGAACATTGCAGTCTCTCCAGTATCGCTTTCAATTAATATATGGTTGCGTAACATAGTAAATTGCGGACACCGGAAATGAAGACGCGTTGGACTGAGGGATCGGGTACAGGCTTTTGAAGAATAATTACGAACTGATACATCTGACAAGCCAAGCGGAGAGCTTCAACAGTATCATGGGAAACACAAATAAATTACTTAATCGGGTAAGCTAGGATTATTGTTGGAAACGAGAGGGTCAAGTAAAGACAGGAGTTATAATAATTTATTTACGAAAATCGCACTTAATTTTTACTACGGTAGTCCATAATTGTAAACGTTTCACCAGCTGTGTTGAATACAAGCATGAGTAAATAATATTAATCCAGAATGTGAAATGATGAATGAAGCAATTATTTCTGAAAATCATGGCTTTTTTCTTCGTGAAGAAGCTATGATCTTTTACCAAGTTTTTTTTGTTTTTTTTACCAAGTTTTTATTAACACTAGTACAGTTTGATAATACAAAACCAGCAGTGACAAGTATACATATAACGTATATTGTAAGAGTCTTAAAATTGATGCCAGAGCCATTATCGATTTGTTTAATTTGGTGAAATTTCGGTGATAATTTACAAGTCATTTATAAACGCTCATAATCATAAAATATAATATAATAGTAGTAAACATAAAATAACATTAGAATTAGGAGAAACGGTGATATAATGTCTGATAGTGGAGGAAGATCGCCCTAAAAAGTGGGGAGCCTAAGAGTGGAAGTCGAGATATCAAGTGATTCCGCCATAAAGCAGTTATGTACTTGAGCCTGCCGACAGTCGCCCGAACAGACGCAACACCTCGCATATCGGCTAGCCTAAACAGGTGGCGTCGACGGTAGCGTGCATCAAGCTGATAGTCCGTCTGCCTTCTGCATGTTATTGGTGTATCTCCCCAATTCATGCATTTCTCTATTCTCTTTCTCGCACTAACGCAATTCGCTTTTCTGTCTTTGTTCATTTAAATACATTTTTAAAAAACCAAACCAGCGTCTACGTGGTATCCTATCAGCAGCCGTATTTCGCATGTATGACAACCTGCGTTACAACAAAAGATACACGGGTGTATCATGGTATACACCCGCAACAGTAATAAGTATCCAACAACAGAAATGAAAGTAGAACTTTGTTTTGTTTTTCATCCACTTATAAAAAAGAGGAAAATGACAAAAGAAAAGGAACGAACATACTTTTAATTGTTATGAACAGAGTTTAGATGAAGAAGAAAATGAGACGAAAAAAAACGAAAAAAGATTTTACTTCAAATGTAGAATAAGAAAAAGAACAAAAGACACAGAAAAAAGATAAACAAGTAGAAAGAAGCAGAAAATATAAACAAACAAGTCACGCATGAGTGCCCCCCCCCCTCTGTATGTGACTCGATGTGGCGAGTGTAAAATGCTATAAATTTGGGCAATTTGGGGCATGTTTTACCCCCTTTGACCCCTGGGCGTGCGAACCAGAATTTTTCTGAGGTCAAGGATGCTCCTTTTATATCCAGAACAATTGCCTCTACATTTTGGCCAAGTTTCAGAAAAATTGAATGGATGGATCAAACGTTATGGGAGAAAAGGGTCATTTTTTGCCATTTTAGGGGCTTTGACCTACTAGGGGCGCGAACCAGATTTTGTTCAAAGTGAGCGATACTTATTTTCTATTAGGAACAATTGCCTCTACATTTTGGCTAAGATTCAGAGAAATTGAATGGATGGATGAAAAATTATAGGGCAAAAAATGTAATGTTTTGCCATTTCGGAGCCTTTTAGCCCCCTGGGGGGCTAACCAGATGTTTTTTTCAAAAATCGAAGAATGTTACTTTCTAACCTGACCAAAGTTACAACTTCATGCAAAATTTCAAAGAAATTCAATGGATGGTTGCGGAGAAAAATCCGGACGGACGGACGGACATGCCTCAAAACATAACTTCTCCGATTTTATAAATCGGGGGACCAATAATAGACAGTTTGTGAACTTAATTTAAAAAGAAAGAAAAAAAAGAGACAAACAATGGACACTTTGTGAACTTATTTAGAAAGAAAAAAAGTAATCGATGTGTCGCATTTGTTTGAAAAAAAAATGCACTCACACACGCATGTAGATGCAAACTCAAGATTATTTTCTTGATTAGGCATTGTGTTTTTTATTATTGTCATTTTGTAATTGCCATGTTGTATGCGCTGAAAGCGGAAGAGAGAACGTAGTGATTGGATGGGAGTGACAATCGGACAGGGAAGCGAAGATAGAAAAAGAGTGTTGCTTGGGTTTGGAGAGATAGTGTCGCTTAATGTATTTTGTTTTCGAGAATGAAAGACAAAAATAGAGTGAGAAAGAAAAAAGTGGTAAAAAGGAATGTTGTTCCATAATAGAAACTAAGAAAGAAAAATGGCTACTCTTATAGCAGACGCGGTATATGTCCGATCATTTTTCGGTGCTCTTATAGATGACCCACCATATTTCCGAGTCTTCGAGTCGTCAGCGTTCGGGCAGGTCTCAGAAGCGCCCGAGAATTGACGAAACTATTTACCAAGCGGCTGATAACTTTTGGAAGAAACTAATTGCGTCCAATAAAAACAAAAAAAAAGAATTTCTATTGTCTTTCCGATACACAAACAAAATAACATTTTATTTAAAAACATTTGAGAAACAATGGTTTATTTGACAAAAAACACACAAACATATATATCAACTTAATCAGTTGTTTAGCTATGTTTTTTTTGTTCTATGGTTTTTTTACATATGTATTTTAATTTGATTTTCTTCGTCGTAATTTATCAGCTGCCAGTCTTCAATTTAGCCTTTGGCAGTTTTCGCCTCGTAACCTCTCGGCCGCTTCCGTAACCTGCCCGAACGTTGACGACGCGAAGACTCTGAAATATGGTGGGTCATCTATAAGAGCACCGAAAAATGATTTTGTTGTTTGGAATTCGGGGAATAGAAAGAGATGAGAGGGAGTAAGAGTGACGAATTGGAAGAGATGAAGCGGGAAAAAGAGAGAGAGAGGCAGAGAACGATCATGATTAACAGACATTCGGTAAATGAGAAATAAAAAGTAAAGTTATTTAATCATTGTACTTTTGAACTGACTAAAAGAAAAATGAATCAATGAAAATTGTTTGTGAGATGTGTAAGAGAAAGAGTTTATAAGCTGTAGAAGTTTGCTACAAATGTCAGCTTTAAAAACTGTGTGATTTAACAATAGTGTTAAATGGAAGGAAAGAAAACATTTGTTGTATTTTAATTTTTTTCTTGAACTTAGCAAACGTTTTTATTTTTGAAATTCCTGTGTGCGATTATATTATATCAAATGATGCATTAATGTCTGATTTTGTCATATGTCATACCAGAGAGAGAGAGAGAGAGAGAGAGAGAGAGAGAGAGAGAGAGAGAGAGAGAGAGAGAGAGAGTTGAGAAAGAGAAAGAGAGAGACACTACATCAAAAAAATGTTCTTTATGTTTTAATAATTATTAATAGTAATTAAGTTTAGTTTAATATTAAATTAGTGGTCGGCCGAGTAATGAATTTTAAATAGAAGAGTGTTGTGTGTGATTCGATCTTATATGTTTTGGCGGTATTTTATTTTTGTTCGGGTCCAAATTCGATTTACGGAAACCCTGCCGAAGAATTCATATAGTAAGAATTCTCGTGATGTTTCGCAGACTGTAAAAAGCTAATGAGATATTCTAAGTCCAGCCAATATAACGCCTTCGTAGAGCATTGTTGCGGATTCTGACCTGAGGGTGACAATGGGGATTTTCTCTCACATACAGAAAGTGCCATTGTAATTTTGTGGATCAGTGAGACCTGAGGAAATACCGCAGTTACGTAACGGATCTGGTATGAATGATGTAAGAATTAAGTTGAGACATGTGGTCCCATCTTCAAATTTGCATGCTAACTGGCGTGTGTGCTGAAGACAACTTCCCTGCCCCATCGCGAATATAAACTATAGGCTTAGGTATTGGTAAACTTAGCTGGAGCTCCTGCCGCTTCAAGAATGCAGTTTCCGCATCAACTGGGTAAGGAATTTGATGAGGTGCTGAGTGATTCGGTGTCGACGTCTGAAGGCAAATAGATTTCGTATATAGAGTCAAATTAAAATAACATACTGTACTTAAGTAACTTTTGGTAGTAATAAAGTATGACGTCACCCTAGTTTAGTGATCCAAAGATTACTGGGATTGTACTCGAAACAACCTTTCACCGTTTTGTTGTGCAGTGTAGTTGGAACAATAGGGATGTATTATGTAGAGTGGGGAGTCGATTCTCTCTCCGCTAAAAAACAGTTTTGGTGTTAGATTGAGGTGTCATGTTTTTTGAAAATTTGTTCCAAGAGTGCTGATGTGTCTAGAACTTAGGATTCAGGTGAAGTAATTATGTATAGAAGAGAACCTTATGTAAGTATTCGTGGGCTGGCCACATAAGAATACCTTTTAAAACAGGAGATTCTGTTTTCCTTCACCTATATCGCAGTACTCGGTTATTTATTGATGAATTAGTAGATGTTGTGTTGGTGTGCACCGAATGACTAATGATAGCATGCAGATGCTACGTAGGGCAAGTGGTCAGAGCGTTATTAGAAATGGAACACTGGGTAGGTAACATGATGTTGTTGAAACTAGGGGCGAAAGACGCCGTGTAACTCGAATAGTGACATGGGGTAGAAATGAAGCCGATACCGATCGTAGGCTAAAGTTTCGTACATTCCAGATAAAATGTTATGTGGAGTCGAATGGGAATTCCGTCCAGATGCCAACTTGGATGGCTTATAGAAGTGGTATATATATATATATATATATATATATATATATATATATATATATATATATATATATACATAAAGGAATAAGGGAAATAAAACAACACTCTTTCAAATCGAAAGAGATTTCTTCAAATGGATTTACATACATGATGAGACCGAACCACCGTTTGAAACACGTTATATAAACTTATAAAATAATAGAATAACAAAATAATAAATACATGTTAGAAAAAGCTTTTTACAAATGTTGGTAGTCTTACTCCTTTACATATATACTGTTCTTTCGTTAGAACTGCACTTATACTGTATTCCACTTCATATATATATATATATATATATATATATATATATATATATATATATATATAACACATATCAAATTTACATACTATACTATTATGAGATACCTTATTTTTATTAGACTTAGATATATAGTTAGTATAAGTTATTCGTAGTACAATTCGTATCGACAGAGATGTTTTTCTTATGGATGGTTAACTGGTTGCGGAATTTTGTCAGGCACTATTATTAAACAAGATAACACCGATCAATAAAGAAGAGGCATGAAATAAACGCCTTAAAAGAGAAGATCAAAGCCTACAATAAGTAAATAAGACCAACATAATAACGGTAAGTCAATACATTTATTTTATATTTGGCAGTAGTTTAAGCGAATATCTATATCGATGACAAACGATTAAAGCAAGTATTTAACTTACAATATATATATATATATATATATATATATATATATATATATATATACATATATATATACATATATATACATATATATATACATATATATACATATATATATATATACATATATATATATATTTATATATATTTATATATACTAGCGGGACCCTGTGGAAATTCCACAGTGTTTTCTACATCAATCTGTATAATTTACTTTTAATAATATTATCCGGTGGCTAGAAATACGCACATATTTTACTCACAAAAATTTTGCGTGACGGAATGGAAGTATATATATTTATTTATATTACTCGGTTGCCGGGGCAAAAGCTGTATCTTCACTAAATCTTCTTAAATAGGAGTGTCAGATCCTGACACACAAAATAAATAACACACACTCTATCGTATTTATATATTGATGATGATGGCGGTGGCGGCGGCGGCGGCGGCGGCCTGAAACCGGTCCATTTGGTAAGCGTTTCCGCTAATGGAACGGGATACCTCGGTTGAGTCATAGAAAAGACTAAAACAAACATTGCTAAAACTCTCAGTATTATAAGGTCAGGATCAAGGACAGTAAAGCAGTCCTGGGAAAAGAGTAGCGCCGTCCCCTACATCTCGGGTTAGCCGCGAATGTAAAGAGATCCTCTACTGTAATCGGACAATTTAGCCTTTTATAAAGTCTGAAATTAGCGACCACCTCACCTAAAATAAGCGAACGCCATTTTTGATTGACGAATTTGACAATGTAACTAAATAAATATTTGAAATAAAAAAAAATTAATTTCTCAGATGTAAACTATACAATATCATTGCCATTGTCTTATTTTTACGTCTCTATTTGGTACTTTGTTACATTGGGACCCGGGCTAACTTTGACCCTGACCCTAACTTTAACCCTAACCCCCAATGACCCTGAACTTTATAGATAACCCCCCCCCCACTGACCCTAACACTAACGACGGGGTCAAAGTTAGCGCGGGTCCCAATCTAATAAAGCACCATCTATTTGTTAGTAAGTTACGCTTGTTTTATTATGAGCACCTCCCGGATAAGCGTGAAATATTTAAAAAAAAATAATAATTTGCATTTAAATAACGCGTGTACGATGGACACTCTACTTTCTCTTTCTTTCGTACGCGCTCTCTGTGTTTCACTTAAAAAAAAAGAAATTCTACAGTTTTTTCTACATCAATCTGTATAATTTACTGTTAAAAATATTATCCGGTGGCTAGAAATATGCACATATCTTACTCACCAAAATTTTGCGTGACGGGATGGAAGTATATATATTAATTATATTACTCGGTTGCTGGGGTAAAAGCTGTCTCTTCAGCAATCACCATCGGTCGCGACTCTCCTCCCCCGTTGTCAGGGGCAAAAGTAAATACTAAATCTTATTAAATGGGAGTGTCAGATCGTGACACACAAAATAAGAAACTTAACTTCTCAGATGTTAACTATACACTATCATTGTCATTGTCTTATTTTTTACGTCTCTATTTGGTAGTTTGTTACATTGGGACCTGGGCTAACTTTGACCCTGACCCTAACATTAACCCTAACCCCCAATGACCCTGAACTTTATAGCTAACCCTAACCCCTCACTGACCCTAACCCTAACGTCGGGGTCAAAGTTAGCGCGGGTCCCAATGTAACAAAGTACCTTCTATTTGTTAGTAAGTTTACTTTTTGCGATTTATTTATTTGTTTTTATTGCGTTTTCACTCTTTCTCTATTTTCTCCCCCTCCCTCTCTTACGAACACACACTCTCTCTTTCTTTCGACCGCGCTCTCGGTGTTTCACTGAGAAAGAAAAAAAGAAGCAAACATTGCTTATTGTCCGTTCAAAACATTTTAAAAAATAAATACTGGTCCCTTACCATCCAAAAATAATTAATAAATGTTTTAACACTGTTTTAACACTTTAAGTGGTGCAAATAAAAAATAAATACTTAGTTCAAACTATCATTGAAAAAAAAACATTGCTTAACGTCTGTTCAACAAACAACAACAACAACAAAAAATAATAGACATGCACTAAAAACGCCAAAATAAAAACAAAAAATAGTTTTAAGTTTTAAGCAACACAAAAAAGTACTTTTTGACCAGGTGATTAAAAAAAAATTATTATTTCTTCCCTTCCCCTCGAAATGTAGAAAAAAATCTTAGAGGTTGGTTGGGATCGAACTATAAACCAGTCGGGCCAAAGACAAAAGTACTGCGTCCCTCACCGTTGCGCTAAAGGGAAATGGTTAAAATATTATGTAGAAATTAGGCTAATTGAATCTAAGTACAGCACGCATGCGCAGAGCTTTTGCCGGAAGCGTGACACACGTACGTACACCTTAGCGTATTAATATATAGATGTAATTTCTGGTGGCCGACGGGTAGGTCTCTTGATTTCGAATCAGTGGCGATTTGTGATCGGAGTTCGCGCCCGCCGATCGTCGGGAATTAGCTTCCTGCACTGGAGAGTGCGTAAGCATGAAACATCGATGTCTGTAGATAGTACATTATGAATATTTATTTATGAAAAAATTATATATATATATATTTATCAAAAAAAAGTTAAAACCAGATAACAATGCGAAAATATTCTTATTTTCCGATAAATAAAAACAATTATTAAAATTCAAATATATCGTTTTTCAGTTGCATACAGACAATATTTTTTTCTGATTTTTTTTGTTTTTCGTTGTCAACGTAGCCGCCGTAGACACCTAACTTCTCGCGATGTTTGCACGTGTATATAGGTATTGAATGTCATATAAATGCATTTTAAGAATTGTTTAATAGGAAAGTAAATTCGTGTGAATCAACTTTATTGACCGACTTTACTCTAGTGTTGGCGTTCTTGCGGGAAGGACAACGTAATGGTTACAAACATCCCTAAGTAAAAGGGGTATTATGGAACCAACTCGATTCGAACTTGGCACCCCCAGGTCGTCAGTCCGTGTCGTTATTCACTTGACCACCGTCATCTCTCTTGACCAGCGTATACGAAGCAGTTAGACACAAGATCACGATGCGAAAGATTTTTCTTTAAAATAAATAAATAAAAAGCAATGATTTAAATCTAAATATTTCCGATTAACAAGCGTTTTTCTTCTTTATTTTCGAGGTCTAACGACGTCACCTTCGTTAACACCCGGATTCTCCCGGGGTTATTGGAGATTCTCTTTTAAATGTCCGGGTAGTTGAAGTGACAACGTTGGCACGTGTATATCATAATTGAATGCAATATAACTACATTTTAAGCATCGGTTAATGAAAAATATAGGAAAACCAGTTAGAAACCAGATCACGATTCGAAAGATGATTTTGTAAATAAATGAAAACAATAAATTAATTTCAAATACATTTTAATCCGACTGTTTCATTTCGAATATCCGGGCATTTAAAATAGATTAATATTAATCATATGCTCTTAATAAAACTTCAGCTCTTCTTAATACATTATAACAAAGTAAATTCGACTGAATCCCCATAACATGCTTTTCTTGCCTGCTTAATTCGTCCAAATTGTATTTAAATATCTTTAGATAGTTATGGTTCTGTATTAAAGTTTATTTAAGTTATTTATTTTTGATTATTTTTTGTTTGATTCGTTTTCTCGCATATAAAAAATAAAAGTAATTTGATGCCAAATAACGTTGTCAAATATAAATATTTCTTACTATGTCTCGAACTACATACGTACAGGAGGGATCGCCTGAACGTTACCAACATCTATAAATGTAAGTTGTGTCGTAGATCTGATTTGAATGCGATATGGATCTACTTATCACTGTCAGCTCTATCAATATATAATAATGATATATATATATATATATATATATATATATATATAATCAAATATAAACTAAAAGTAAACGAATCCACTAATTTGAAACCAAGGGTACCAAGGGTTCTTCTGATTTTCTTTAATACAAAAAAATACTATAGATGAATATATAATCTAGGTAACTATTTTTATCACAGGGAATATGTCAGAGACTACTTACTCAGTCTACATAAATGTGCTCAATAATTAATAAAACTGTATATTAGGTATGAATTATTTCATTCATTCAAATATATTTTGGTTACGCATGTGCAGACAGATGTCGGTCCTAGCTGGAAAACATCTCAACCTTTTCATGCCTCTGTGTAAAGTGAATGCATATATAGAAAACATTTGATAATCGCATTCACTTCAAGCAGAGGCCTTGAAAGTCTATTTGTTTTCCAGCTAGATAGTATGAATAAAAAGTTGTATACTTACATATACATATAAATATAAATGTATGTGTGCGTGTGAATTGAACAAGAAAACAACTTCTCAAAATTCATTGTAGAAACAATTTATGTTACCAAACTTACGTAGGAATATTTGTTTTACATATGTGCAATATTAATACGTATGTCTATCTGTGAAAACTCACGTATTCACGAAACTTGTATATATATATATGTATATATATATATATATGTATATATATATATATATATATATATATATATATATATATATGTATATATACATATATATATATGTATATATATATAAATAGTGCCGAATAATGTGTAAACATGTATATATATATATATAAATATATATATATACAAATATAAGAATGAATATATATATATATATATATATATATATATATATATATATATATATATATATATATATATATATATTTGGTATGTGTATATTGGATGGAATCATTTCTTAGATGAATAAAAAAAACCTTGGACTTTAAGTGCACACGAAAGCGTAAGCAGAATTTCGCCTCTTAATCCTCTTAGCATTGATGGAGAAAGGAGGTAGATCCTTCTTTGCATAAATAAGTTTACCGCTCCAAAAATACGCTACCTAAGCCCGACTGCTTTTGCTATCCAGTGTCGCAGCCTAGGCATCAACGATTCTGAATCTACGACACAATCCCCGTATTATTACGCTCGAGTGAGCAAAATGCCAACCGCACCTATTCTATAACCTTTTGCGCTGGAACAACCGTTGTGTCTTCATTTTGTTTTTTGTTTTTTGTTTTTATTTTATTTTATTGTGTCGGAGTTGAAGTGTTGCGCTCTAGCTACGTTTTCTATTCATTTGATTTTTATTTCTCTGCCATGTTTTTTTTTCTATAAAACTATTTACTTTTCGTCTCGATTTATTTTGTTTTCTGTTTGTGCATTTTTTTTTGGGGGGGGGGTCTGTTGCTTCAATTGTTATTTTATTTCTTACGTTGTTATTTTAATTAATCGTTTCTTTTTTCCTTTTATACGAAATGTTATTATCTGTGTGTATCTTTGTGTTTGTGTTACCAGCCGACACGTGGTTCGAGTGACGGTCTTTTTGTACCATTTCGTCCAGACTTTACACCTATGTTACAATCTTTATTCTAATGTATTTAAAATATATATTATTTTTTTTAAATTGCTATCACTTAAATTTCTATCATTTGGAATTTGAAATTTACGATTAAAGTAAAACATCGTCTGAACAGATAACCGATGTAAGGTGCGAACGCAGACATTGATATATTAATGTAAAATACAATAACGTAAGCTTAAAACTCTATTGGATTTTTGGTGAGACTCGGCTCGAGAAATATAGTGTTATCTTTAAATAGGGCTTTTTTCTTTAAAGTGTATCCCATGACGGACCCAATATGAAAAAATTAAAACATTATATTTTTGTGATACGTTATTACTTTTTTTTCATAACGTATTGTCTCTATGTTTTTGTTTGTTTCTTTTTTTATTTTTCAGTTTTTTTTAAATTATTTTGTGTATTCTTATTTCCATTTATTTTTATTTCTTGTTCATTCTCATTTTTTAGTGTTTATTCGTATGTTTGTATATGCTCAATTTTTTATTGATTTTTCTTCATTCTGTAAGATAATGGATGGTAGATCGTCTAGTAAAACTTTTGACACATGTTAATGAGTATGGTTACAATAAGCTGTCGGGGCTTGAAATAGACTATTTCCTCAGAGTGTATTCTATAAAGATATGACCCTCGATTCAGATTTGACGAGTAGAATCAGGATCACAGGGGATACCCCAGAGAAATGGGAGAAGAGTGGACCACGGATATTACGTCACCTGAGAACAGAGTGCGAAGAAATTATTTGATTTTAAAAATAGTATGTCGTGGAAACGTAGTCCGAATAGACGGTAAATAATATGACTTAAAATGAAAAATCTGTGAGAATCATATGCGGAGATGAGCGCAATCTGTCTGCTTGTCTATTAACTTATATATCTATCTCTCTATTGATATATAGTAAAGTTAGGAATATAACTGTACATCTCTTTTATAACGTAGTATAATGGTATTTTATTTCAGATTAATCTCCATTCTGAATTATGTATTGTACCTTTTTATTTACCTGTCAATAACACAATGAATGACGTATATACACAGCAAGGTAGTCTGGTTATATACGAAAAACTAACCCGAATATTCTAAGTTATGACGAGAGATTGGTAGTAACGAAGAAACAATGGACTGTACGAATTGAGGAAAAAAGCGACAACGCGGCCATATATTGATAAGTACGAAACAACGAAATATAGTCGACACGATGAATCAAATAAAAAACGCAACACTCGTATATACAAATTAAAAATAAAGAATGAACAAAAGGGAATGTAACAATTCCATTTTTTCTATTCTATTTCTCTCAATTACTTTTATTTTCATTTTTGTTTATCTTCATTTTTGTTCATTTTTATTTTCTATGTTTTATTCTCATTTTCATTTATTTTTATTGTTTAAACGTATTAATTCTCGTTTTAGATCATTCTTATTTTATTTATTTTAATTTTATTTATTTTAATTTTATTTATTGTAATTTTATTTATTTTAATTTTATTGATTTTAATTTTATTTTCATTTTTATTTCTTTCCATTTCAGTTTCTCATTTTTTCCTCATTTTATTTATTAGTATTTTTGTTTATTCTCATATATCTTCATTTTTGATTTTGTTTATTCCATGTTTTATTTTAATTTCTGTTTATTCTCATATATGTAAATTTTTTAAATTTTTTTAATTTTGATTATTCCGTTTTTATGTTTATTTTTGTTTATTCTCGTGTTTCTTTATCCTAACTTATGTTAATTTTCATTTTATCCATTCTTTTTTGGGGTTTATTCTACATTTGGTTTATTCATATTGACATCCTGGTGTTTCTGAGAAAATGTTCAGTTAGGTTTTTTCATCTATGTTGCAACACCGTTTACAAGAAATTCGCTGTATCAGCTCAATTAAGTCTAAGCAACTAGAACAAAACATGCGCTCTGATGACATATTTGTTATGATCACAGACAGCTTTAGCATATATTCACAGAAGGTTATTTACAAATTGATACGTACAGGCGAACACGGCTTTTTTTCTCGATTAAGACATACATTAATAATTGGCAGGATAATATGTGAAAAGCTATTTTAGCATCTGGATTGTTTCGTTATGAAATCATGAATATATACTCAAATAGTAATCGCATACTCGCATATTCTCTCTACTACCTTCAATTCTCGCTCTCCAACTATATATATATATATATATATATATATATATATATATGTGTGTGTGTGTGTGTGTGTGTGTGTGTATGATGTGTGTGTGTGTGTGATGTGTGTGTGTGTGCCAGGTTATGTTTAAAAAAATCAATAAAGTGTTCGATCGCAGAAAAGTTAGAACTAAATACAAATTTATATTAAAAAAAGTATATATAATATATATATATATATATATATATATATATATATATATATATATATATATATATATATATACATTATATATAGATAGATTTAGATTTTTCACTTATAAAATAGATCATACAGTAAAGACCGGGGTTGTGCCAATAAAAATAAGCTCGATGATACTCGATTACAGAGTACAGAGCATTTATATGCGATTTTATGAAAGCTTACCAAAGCATTCCTTTCAGGACACCAATGATCACCATTAAAGATTTTTTTCTTACAGATATAATTTATTCAAATTAAATGTTTTTTCCTACACGTGTTTCACTATCAAAGTAAAGTTAGCAATCATGCGTGAAGAACGGTTGAGTCATAAATCTATTTCTAGGTACCCGTTAATCATGATCATTAACTGATTCTGAAAATTCCTCAATGGTAATAATGGCCAAGTGTAGCTCTACGGGGGGGGGGTGAAAACAATAAGCGGCATTAATATATTTTATTTATGAGATATTTTATTTATGAGATATATAAAATCTTTCGAGATGTTCTTCTGCTGAACTGGGTTCACTAACCCACGTATATGTATACTGTGAAAGGAACAGATCAACTCTAGGAATAAGTGAAAAATAAGAAATAACAACCTGGATGCTATCACTATTTAATTAAATTAGGTTTAATTAAATTAAATTAGTTTTTAATTAGATTAAATTAAATAAAACAATGGGTTGCAGGAATGGAGGAAAAATAATTAAGGAAAAAATAATTTAAAAAATGTGCATGCCGACACGGTCTTCATTTCTAAACATAGAAACAATGGATTTTCATAAAAAAATATTTTGTACAGGGATTTTATATTAGTTATAACAAAGTCTCCCGTCATTTAACGAGTTAAAGTGATATTTTCCCGGAAACTGGTAAAAAATAACCCCGTCCATTAAAAAATGTTTTTTAAAATAGAAAATAGAGTTCTGATAACGATATTGCGTAGTAACATTTATTTATGGAATATAGAATAATATTCTCCCCAGAGAGTTGTAAACAGACACAGCCGTTAAGGAAATATTTAAAATTATTTAAAATAATAACTAGATTTTTGTAGAAAACTTTTTTATAGTAACATTTTATTTTTGATATATGAATGATTTTTAAAAATAATTTCTGCGGGATAGGTTTTTTTCGCTGCGTTAAATAACAATAACGATAATAATCGTCAGTTAATTAAATGAAATATATTTTCCCAAATGTAAAATGACGTCCCAGACACTAGATAATTAATTTCTAAAAAGAATAATTTTAATATTATAATTTTTTAGAAACAGTATTTTGTAATAAATAGTTTCTATCTACTAAGATACTAATTCATATTTTTTTTCTTAAAATAAAGGAGAGATTCTGCGAGAGTGACGTTCGTTCAACTCGTCGTGTGTTTATTTCGAAGGGGAACAACTCAGCCCTGACCGCTGGCATTCCGGACGAACATTTATGTTGACTTTCCTTATGATGAATTAGATGTAGAATTCCATACTATCATTAGATTGGAATGGTAACTTGCGAGCGGTGTCTTGAATGTTTTAGATTTTTTATTTTTGTTTGGGGAGGGGGGATTTTTTTATCATTGTGCCGCCCGACGTGAAAGTGTATTATCGCACATTGTTCCGTTTTTTTTTTTGTTTTTTTTACTGCATTTGGGACCGATTATTTGCTTGTTGGCTTTGTGGCAGAAATAATGCACAAGCTACTTTTCTAAGACATTTTCTAGGCCTTTATTTTTATCTTTGTTCTTTCTTGTTTTTTTAATTTTAACTTTTATTTTTATTTTTTCCTCTTCTCTTCTTAAGTGACCTCAACTATTGCAACGCCACATTGTGTATTGTCGGTAGTTGAAACCCTTATTCCAGACATTTAATTTCCCTGATGATCTGCCAAGCAAGTACCTGCTTGGTAGTGAAACACGTGTAGGAAAAGACATTTAATTTGAATAAATAATATCTGTAAGAAACCATCTTTAATGGTGATCATTGGTGTCCTGAAAGGAATGCTTTGGTAAGCCTTCATAAAATCGTATATATATATATATATATATATATATATATATATATATATATATATATATATATATATATATATATATATACATATATATATATATATATATAAGGTGAGCGATAATAGTTACCAATAAAACATCAATCACTGACAAATTTTACAGTATATCTTTGACATTTTTTAAAAATCATTCTATTTGTTTACATTAGGCTGTGTTTGTCATTGTTCGTTGTCATTTTTTTTATCGGACTTATCGGCGATAATATCTTTTTATAACTGATGATGAAAAAGCAAGAACAATTTAATAATATGCTAGGGGTACCTATCCTGTTGCCATTTTCTCAAAGTAGCTCGTCATTTCGACACTGTCAAAAAAATCACAGAAGGACTCATTACTAACGAAGAGAACGATCTTGTTATAGGATTTCGCAGACTGTAACTGATAGGGATTTGAGAAATATTTGCATCTGCCTCGTACGACAGCTGAGCGTCTCGGCGTACGAAAATCCTCAAGGAATTCTTGAGTTCACAACATTTGTGAATGTCGCAATGAAAATGTTCCTTCTTACTTTAAATGACAAACATTTGAGGATAGCATGGACAATGAAATATTAGAAGATGGATGTGACTATCATTCTCTTCACTGTTGATTCCCAGACGACTCTTGATGGATCTGACCACTGAGCAAATAGTTGGGCTTCGTTTTCGACGTTTACTACATATGGAGAGTATACCAATCCTCATCAAGGATAGACTTGTTTGTCTTATCAGCATATACTAAGGGCAAAAAGTTGTCTCCTACGCCTACTGCAATCTCCCGAAAGAATCCTGTGTACCTTGGTTAGCTACCATACTTTCCCGCTGATACAGGATTGTATTTATGCATGAAAGCATCAACTTCTACTCAGCTTCTGCTACGTGAAAATGCATAACAAGCGTAGATGTCTAAGAAAAAAACGAAGATTATCTGCTCGCCATATTCCACGGTTTAAACCTGATTCCATATTTTAGGCTACCATCAAAAGAGACGTGTATGCTGATGGACGACAATTCTCATCAAAAACCATTCTATAAGAAGCCATCAATAGAGCAGCAAAGAGACTCTTATGCGCCACTTTTAAGTAATTTATTCATTCTATGAGTTCTGGACATTTGCATGTAAGAAAATCTATAAACAGTTGGGTCATGTGGAGAAATAATGCAGCTTTAAATTAAATCAATGTGTGTTATTGCAAATACTTATTAGGTAAGCTCTGAATTCATCGTAAATTTGTATGATTATTCATGAAATATAAAAGTGGGGCGTTTTGGATCTGAAATCTATTACATCCGTAAGTAAATAATTTCAATATTTTTTTCAAACACTAACTTATGTCTTAGTTTAACTTATTTGCCAGATTTCCAGAAATTGAGACACAATCATTACTAAGATTATATGATTATACATATCTCTCGAGTATTACGAAATAATATTTTATGTTAATTCCTAATGCGGAGAACATATGCTCAATATTAGGGATGGGTCATTTTATAGAAGAGAAAGTGATAATAAACTACTGTGGAGTGTTATACTTCACAAGTAAAATAAATTCAAACAGTAAAACAATATATATATATACATATATATATATATATGTATGTATATATATAATATATATATATATATGCATAACATATATATATATATATATATATATATATATATATATATATATATATATATATATATATATATGTATAGCATATATATATATAAATATATAATATATATATATATATATATATATATATATATATATATGTATAGTATATATATATGCAAACATTGTTAAAAATTACAGAATTCTTCTGTTTAATTATACCATTATTATTTTTTCCAGTTTTCTGATATGTTTGTTTGTATTAAAATAAAAATTAAAAAAATGTTCTATAGGTTTCACAGGTTTCACGAACGTTTTTGATTCTTCGTCGAATCTTCCGTAGGTGTCAAAAGCATCTTGTAAACTCTAGTTCAATTTACAACATCTACAAAAACATAACCGCGCTCTATCTCATTTAAGACACATTCTAGTTAATAACACTAAGATTATACATTCCGAAACTAATTTTAAAATATTAAAAATTCTGGAAGCTATTTACATAAAAACACAACACCTTAAAATTTATAACATCACATGTGAAACCAGTGGTAACATTCTTAAATTCTTAACGTAATGCGATGTTGTTTTGTAATACCATCCAGTGTTGCTGAATTTAAATCGTCAACGACTTCCTACATATACAAAAAAAACAAAAGACAAACAACTATTTAGCCAAATGTTTTTGTCGCTATTTTCGTATATATATATATATATATATATATATATATATATATATATTATTTACCAAGTTAAATGTTACCGGTAATATTTACAGTAACATTACCGAGTTTTATCCTCTGAGTTTGTCTTTGAAATACCATGGGTTAAAGATAACAAAACTCCTTGCTGTGAACTTATGATGGCTTTATAAATATTGTATCTATACATTTTTTCATTCTCATCTTTCATCTCTTGAATTGATTGCTATATTCAATCTATTGATATTCATATCATCATGATAGGTTATTATTAAACGATACATCGCTTATCTTAATTTAATATTAATATATATATATATATATATATATATATATATATATATATATATATATATATATATATATATTATATATGTATATATAGCATAATATAAAAAGATATTTGATACCCTATATCTTTTGTTGGATTAACTTAATATATATATATATATATATATATATATATATATATATATACGATGTATTTCTATGTAATTATTTGTATAGGTGATTGAAGCGTTATATGTTATTAGCTTACTTATTATTTCAATTGTTTCACTTCCTAAGTGATTAAGATGCACTAGTCGCCCTCAACTTATAGGACGTATCTTATACGTTAATAAATATAATTTTATTTAATACGCACATGAAAGTAATCCATGGACACGTGTTTCTGGCTCACAACCGTCATCAGCATGGCTTACTTACACAGAGATCGAAGCCTCGATGTTTATGTCTATAGTCCAGCATTATACCACTGTACCAGTATATATGTATATATGTATATGTATATATACATATATATATATATGTGTATATGCTCACCATCGTAAGATACAAAATAAACATTCACCTAAAAGCATGAGTGCAATGCTCCGACTCGTTATGTGATATAGAATCTTTAGATTTCTATGCTCGACACTTTCAGTATAGACATCTCTTATTTTCTCAGTTATTACGTGGCGATCTCTCGTGGTCTAATGGGACTAGGTGAAAGCGTACAGATCCAAAGGTATACTTGTGAACTTGGTTCGCACCATATGACTGTTATTTCTCTGCGCTGATGAGAGCCATACGTCGTACGTAGGTAGAATATTAATTTAAAAAATCATTTCATTTCATATATATATATATATATATATATATATATATATATATATATATATATATATATATATATATATGTTAATTTTGGTACAGAAAAATTAGTACAACATTCGTACCGTCGGTTTCAAACACGGAAGGACTTAGCCATCCGGTTCTCTTCAGCTTTTGTTGTCATCTGTTTCGGAAATGCGAAGTCACGTGTCACTCTCGTTTGGACGCGTTATTTGCTTAGGGCGTTGTGTATGTTTGTTTAAATTTAAAGTTAGTGTAAAGAAGGTTTGAAAAAAAGGGGGCGGGGGAAGTAACAGTGGAGATTTAAATCGGAGGAGGTTTAAAGAGATATAAAAAGATATAAAAATAAAAATAATAATAGTAAAATAAAATTAAAAAATATTTAAAATATATATATATATATATATATGTATATTTATATGTGTGTTCAATATGTTTTATGAACCGGGTTCGTGCACTGTGACAATTTCACATTGTTATTTTCTCTGCGATTATGAGAGCCGTAAGCTCGAAACGATTTCGTACGTAGGTAAAATATTAAAATATAATTTAATATTATTAGAAGGCTCTTTCCAGTAAAATTGAAAATAGAGCACTATAGAACTTTAAAATAGACATTCACTTAAAGTATCAGTGCAATACTCCTTTGTGGGGGTAGTGTAGTATCTCTACTGTAGTAATGATACCGTACTCCCAGGTATTACCTGCTCTAATTCTTGAGGAAATGTAATTTAGTATACGTTCTGTTGAGTTTTATCGGATTTTTTTTATATGTATACCTTCGGCTTCTAATGTTATTATAATTAATTTTACTATGTTGAGTTTTATCGGTTTATATGTTTATATGCTTATATGTTTTATGTTTATATGTTTATATCGGTTTATATGTTGAGTTTAATATATTAAAACATAATTTTAATATGTTGAGTTTTGTTTGTATTTTATATGTATTCTTAATTTTTCTGTTTACACGTGCCAATATTTGGTGGCTTATGAGACTACGTGGACGCTTACAGATTTAAGCTGTCTCTCTGATTCGGGTTCGCGCCCTGTGACCGTCTGAGATTGTTGTTTCCCTGCGTTGATGAGAGCTGTAATCTCCAAACGGCGTCGTAGGTCGGTGAAGTAAGGAAATATAATTTTAAATTATATATATATATATATATAATCAACGCGAATACGACCTATTAATGCTTCACATTTTTTGTGGCGTGGGAATAAATACATATTTATAGCAGAATTTATTTTAATGGAATATATGTCTATAAAAAAGTCATATCCGTATCATTAGTGAAACTGGTTTTTACATGACGCCAATAATGAGACCATATATGCAGTGTCTTATAATGAAGCTTAAATAAAAGAAATGTTTTATTTGATTATCACAGCTCTAATGATTAATCTGTTATTTTTCAAATATATGTTACATTTTAATTGGCTAGAAATTTACTATAACACAACATACAGATAGCATTTCAATGCATATCCATATATTTAAAAAAATATAAATAAACGATTTAATTGCGGTTATTCTGCTTTTTACTAAGAAAAATAGATATCTTAATCAAAGTCACTCTTATTATCTCTTATGTGTCTTGGGTAGTGTCATCTTTTGATCTAATTACCATTACCATATTAAATAGCATAATGTTTGTTATCCTTGAAACATAATATCATGACGAACGAACATTTTCTAAGCTGTCCTCTATAGAAGGAGGTAATGCCTGACAGGATGGTATCATAACGAACTAAAATATAATACGCTACACTACTGAGCAAGGATGGCGTAATAGCTGGGAGGATTCTCTTACGACAACGTATACTAAATTATATTTTCTCCAGATATAGAGCAGGTAATACCTGGGAGTACGGTATCATTACTACAAAAGCGATACTACACTACACCCACAAAGGAGGAGGTAATACCTGTAATTATGGTATCATTAAGAACAAACATTTACTGTACTACCCCGGAAGAATACGTAATAACTGGGAGGATGTTCTTATGAAACGAGAACAGATACTTTGATATCCCCTCTTGGAATTGAGCATTAAAATATCGTATATTAGTCTGAAAAGTGTGTAGTAAACTAGGTACTCTTATAGCTGACGCACCAGGTGTCCGTGACTTCGCGTCGTCAACATTCGGTCAGGTCTCGGAAGCGCTCGAGAGTTGATGAAACTATTAACCAAGAAAGAGGTTAGTCATAAACACTTTGTTTTCGTTAAAATAAAAAAAAAATAATAATTTGCTTAAAAACATTTGTTGCGGTATTTATGTTTACAAGAGAAAATATAGAAAACACATTGAAAGAAAAAAAACAATAACATTTTCTTAACAAATTAAACAAAATCATCATTTTAAACTTTCCGGTGCACAAACAAAATAACATTTTATTTTAAAACAGTTTATTAACAATGGTTCCTTTGACCAAAAACGAACAAAAATAAACATCTAATTACTAACAGTTGTTCAGCTATGGTCTTTTCGTTCATTATTTGTATATATATGTATTTTAGTTTGATTTTCTTCGTCGTAATTTATCGACTGCCAGTCTTCAATTTAGCGTTTAGCAGTTTTCGCCTCGTCAACGCTGACGTTGACGACATGAAGTGACGGAAACCTGCTGCGTCAGCTATAAAATTACTGTAAACTAAATTGGGCATTAAAAGTCAGTAAAACAGTACAATATTAATAAAATACATAGTATAGTTTCATTTTCAGACACCAAATCTCTATTAGTAATTGATATGTTATGTTATGTTATGTCAAAACTAAAAGACAACATAATCTAAATCTATTGTGATTGGCTACTAAAGGAAACAATATGTGACGAAGTGGATAACTTTTGAAACTAGCATATGCTGAACCTTATTCAAAAAATGCAAACATACGGATTTAAAGAACGAATGTAAGTGTCTATTTTCCTTTCACGTTTAATATTCGAATTTTACTGGTACTGTTAAAAATAGGATACACGCCGTCATTGTTTTGTTTTATTTTCTTTTTGTTTCATATGTTAGGATTGAATAGTTTTAATGGTGGGGATAAAAAAAACATATTTTCCCAAATAAAACAGGCACGCAATGCGCATGATTTTAATAAACAGGACGATTCTCAATATCTCAGTATATATTAAAAAAAACAACATTTTTCTGGATTTACGCCGGTCTATCGGTTGTCCGTCCTGTGCAGTTCTAGGGGGTGCACCCTCCCAGGCGTTGCCTTCTTCCACTTTGAGAAGAGGTTAGTTTATTGCTAATCGCCTGAGGCGCCCCTACCGGATAATGCCGACGGGGCTGCCCAGGCAATTTTTAAATAGCC
The DNA here is from genome assembly GCA_963556195.1 of Sepiola atlantica. Classification (NCBI taxonomy): domain Eukaryota; kingdom Metazoa; phylum Mollusca; class Cephalopoda; order Sepiida; family Sepiolidae; genus Sepiola; species Sepiola atlantica. The sequence goes on along the minus strand of OY744532.1, from coordinate 79,734,999 downwards.
AGAGTGCACAAATTCTCGAGCGTTGGTGTTTTGCCATTTTCCCGACCTTGTGTCACATCTTGCCTTGTGGGAGGAAGATAAATAGAATTAAATATATTCGAGAAATAATTTGTAGTTTAACTAAAAGAGTGACACAAAATAACTATTATAAAAAGTGCGTTCGCTTGTACTTCTTTATCTGTTTTATTTTTTCTCCTGCGTCTTTTTTGGCCTCTCCTTCCGTCTTTTTTTTACATAAAATTTCTATTTCTTCTCCCGTAATATTTTCCCTCCTTCTCTGCTTTCATAGTATTTCGTCTGATTTGATATCTGTTTCTATTTTTAGCATCAGAAATTTACATTAGTATTTCTAGTAATCGGATTGCGTCCCTCGTTATTGACGGTTGTATCAGAACATTGCAGCCAGTTCTTTTTTTAGAGACACACTTTTGAGACAACTCGAATGTTTGATAACTTATACAGGTTACCTTGCGTGTGTGTGTGTGTGTGTGTATTGAATCTGTAGCAAAAACGAACGTAAAAATGTACCAAAACATGGAGCATATAATGACAACCGTATTCTCTTGGCAAAGATGATACGTGATATTTGTAGGCGTCTTCATCCTAGCAGCTTTTCTGTACATGTCTGTGAAGTCGGTATAATCAGTGTTATGTTTTCGAATACATGTTGACATCTAATTGTGTTTGTTTGGCCATCTAAAGATTTTTCCAAATCAAGTATGAAAAAGTGGTTTGTTTTATTGCCAGTTTACAGCTTCAGAGATTATCTATTGGTGTATCGGACTAATGCCTATTTTAATTTCACTCATAAACTTCCCGATACGGAGACTGAATAACGTAATGGCATTATGTTTTGGCTCGTTTTGATGAGGATTGATGAATGGCATTATTCGGATTATTCACACAATTATCATCATATTGGGTGTTATTTTCACAAAATTGCGGTCAATATAACTTTTCGAGCTTTTTCAACTTCGTCTTGTCGAACTTGGGAACTCTTTATGTGGAAGTTGAGAATCTGTGCTAAGTAATATTCAGTTCGAAGTGGCAGTCTTCTAGAGGTTGAAGATTACATCCTCAGAACGGGCAATATTTAGATAATAATACTGTTTAGAGGGAGGGCCTGTGGACGAGTGGTTATAGCACTTGTCTTTTGGGCTGGACGACCCGGGTTCGATCCCACTCACGGCATGCGAATTTTCTGAAAACTCCCTCTGTCCACCCAGCAGTAAAAAGGGGTACCTCAGTGTTAAACGTATTTAAAGAGAAAAGTATTCAATATTTTTTTACAAAATTCAATTAATTAACATTTCCTTAACTAATTTATTCTAAAACAAATCTATATGACAAATATTGAATTTCAACAGCATTTTAATGTATCTTCATCGTCTATATAAATATGGATAAGTGTTAGGGTTAGGGTTAGTTCAAAGGGGAGGGATGGGCTCCGCCTTCCATATGCTGTACCCTAGACACGGTGATTCTTAAAAAATCACCGCCGCTACAGCCATGGGCAGTGTGCGATGTCGGCAACGACACTCGTGCGCGTCCAGACTATGCGACCTTTACCTTTTACCTTATTACTATTAAGAATAAGTAAAGACTTCTACCCGATGATAACTGATGGAAGGAAAACTAGCTAAACCAAAAGATTTAATAAGGGGTTCCGTTCGAAACTAATTAAAGATTCCTGTGTTCGACATAAATATTCTCGAATTCAACAAGAGACTCCTGAAGAAGTTCAGAGGTTACGTCGGTCGAAATTTTGTTAAAATAACATCTAAGATGAGAACAAATAATCCAAATAATCCAAATGGCGTTTAGCTTTTACTCAATTATATTTGTGTGCTTTATATTAACTGCATAGTCACGCGCAGGGTACAATAATCGTTTTGTGTTAAACGTATTTAAAGAGAAACGTATTCAATATTTTTTTACAAAATTCAATTAATTAACATGTTCTTAACTAATTTATTCTAAAACGAATCTATATGACAAATATTGAATTTTAACAGCATTTTAATGTATCTTCATCGTCTATATAAATATGGATAAGTGTTATGGTTAGGGCTGGAGTTAGGGTTAGGGTTAGGGTTAGGGCTGGAGTTAGGGTTAGGGTTAGGGCTGGAGTTAGGGTTAGGGTTAGAGTTATATTCAAATGGATTAGGGTATTGGATGTACAAGCTTACGATCGTGTTTTGGGATTTCTTAAAGCCAAAAATGTTCAATTTTTTAATTTATTATCTATGGCGTGTATTTGTTTACATTTACGTTATTAAATAACTAGAGATGAAATGCTCTAACTGATTTAATCTGTTTTTAAAATTCAATTTCATAAAGTGCATGTACAGCGTTTGTTTACCCAAACTTTACCTCATATTTACGTAATATCTAATTACTTATATCCTCCATTCTTTCTCTCTGCTTCCATTTGTATATATTTGTATTCACATTCTCTTATTTCGACTTTTCATTATTTTTATTTAATTCCCACTTTGCCCGTTTCTGCACTTCCTTCTACTTTTTCCTTCTAGTCGTTTTTTTTTCATACAAATTATCTCTTTTTCTTTCATAATTCTTATCACCTCTTATTTTTGTTCTCCTCGCAGCCTAATTCTTCTAGTAAATAACGAGATCGTCGTTTTAAACAGTTTCTTTAGAAATTCGAATAATTCGAATACAATTAGTGTGTAGGCGATACTATTTTTTAAGACATGGTAAACGTTTTAGAGTTAAAATCAATTTAGTATTACGTTGTGATACGAAAAAAAAAGACGTTTCAACACTTTTTCGTCTTGAGCGATGCAGAAAAGAATCCTGACTCAATGAGTAATACAGCAACCTAGAACGTATAAAAAGAATATATTTTTCAAAAATGAAATATGAATGAGAATATTTTTTCACAATCTTTGTTATAGATAATCTTTAAAAGAAACTTGTGTAATCTCAATAAAACGAATATTAACAACTTCAATTTTAACAATCTGAGAATTATTAAAATTGCTTTCTTGGCTAATGCAAGTGCTTGCTTCGTTTCAGTTAACGTAAAGTTGGTTTGCTTTTTACATAATACCCTACTTCCGGTGCCAGTAAGACGCTATTTAGAAAAAACAACTCAGTTATACAAGCGTATTTACACATTTAAACCATGTTTTGTTTTCAGATTTCATGTGTAACACTAAATAAATTTTAACTCGAGATGGTTCATCGTGTAATAATGTTAATGAAAAACAAAATAAAACCATTTTTATCGCCTATACACAATTTTTTTTATTGCCTTCTGATTAAGATGGCGATCTCATTATTGGTCCTTCTTTTTAAAATGTGTTGTCTCCTTCGTCAAATTTGTTTTCCTCTTCTTATTATTAGCATTATTATTTACACGTTTACTGAAGAACATCTGATTTTTCTGTTGTATAATGGTGCCGGTCGAACCTCTCCTTTTCACTCTCACCGATTTTAAAGATCTTACTTGTCGCATCGGCCTCTGCAATTAGCGAAAGGTAAGCTGTCCATCCTCGTTTGAACCACTATTGTTGATCAAGTAGTAAAATAGTTATACGAAAACCGGAATAGAGAAAAGGTATCTTCGGCTACCCCTCTCTCTTTCTCTTTCTCTCTCTCTCTCTCTCTCTCTCTCTCTCTCTTTCTCTCTTTCTCTCTATCTCTCTTTTTCTCTCTCTCTTTCTCTGTCTCTCTTTCTTTCTCTCTTTCTCTTTCTCTCTCTCTTTCTCTCTCTCTCTTTCTCTCTCTCTCTTTCTCTCTCTCTCATTTTATCTCTCTCTTTCTCTCTCTCTTTCTCTCTCTCTCTTTCTCTCTCTCTCTTTCTCTCTCTTTCTCTCTCTCTTTCTCTCTCTCTCTCTCATTTTATCTCTCTCTCTCTTTCTCCCTCTCTCTTTCTCTCTCTCTCTTTCTTTCTCCCTCTCTCTTTCTCTCTCTCTTTTTCTCTCTCTCTTTCTCTCTCTCTTTCTCTCTCTCTCTTTCTCTCTCTCTCCTTTTCTCATTCTCTTTCTTTCTCTCTCTCACTCTCTCTCTCACTCTCTCACCCACTCTCTCTCACTCTCTCTCACTCTCTCTCTCTCTTTCTCTCTCTCACTCTCTCTCTCTCTTTCTCTCTCTCACTCTCTCTCTCTTTCTCTCTCTCTCTCTTTCTCTCTCTTTCTCTCTCTTTGTTTTGGATTTTCTCAGAGGCAGATGTGATTTAATAGTCGATAACTATGCTTCTTTCGGTAGGTTGTTATGTCAGCTGGTTTCCGCATTGGAAGACTTTTCTTAGGATTTAGTGCATAGTAAATTCACAGTCTTTCCATTTGATTCCAGTTTCTCTTAGTCTTTTTCCAGACTTTTCGAGACTGTTCCAAGTGCTCATACACTTATTTGTATATAATGATTTTCGTCACGTTCGAGATTGCTTTTAATTCTCTTGCAGTTCTGCATATTTGCTTCGTTTTTCAGCCGCCTTTATCTCAATTCCTTGGTCTACGATTTGGAAAGATATATCATCGTAATTGTCTTATTCCTTCTATATTTTCTCTTTTCCGTGACTACTCCTCTCGTCTATTTTGTTTACTTCTCTCTTTTATTTCTCTATGCCTATCTCCTTTAATCTAATGAATACGAATTTCAACAACTGCCAACAGCCTGTGTTTCTCTACAGGTGAAAATCCTGACAATATTCAAGTGGAGACATGCCGATCCTTACAGACCTCTTTCCAATACATATTGTCCCTACCAGCAATCGTTTCACAACTTGGAAATGCATTGCTATCATACTATAGTTTGTTCCACGGTGACGCCCACGGTTGAAAGCCATTCGCGGCATACATACATTTATTCTGAAGAACAAAGAAGAGTCACTGCACACGGCTGCCAATGTTACCACCAGACACATTGATATCGCCTCTATTTTCGAACAGGGCGGAACTTTACTTGGTTAATCAACCGTAATTCCTTATAGTTGGAATTTGAATGCATGGCATGGTTAATGTTATTTTCACATATCTGTGATAACTCCAAATGTTTTATAACACACACGCATACACAACATACATATATGCTGGTATCTAATATTTTCACATTGAGCACTTTTAAGTGTATTGGGAACTATCTTCAACAAACTGTTTTAGATTGTCTATCTTAATTATATGTATTTATATATATATATATATATATATATATATATATATATATATATATATTTAAGGCAATGCTCATTAGGTAAAACTAATTTCGAGCTCAGGCATTTGCAATGTTTACATTTCGTTACATTGAGATATCATTTACATTCAGTCAGTGTCGCATGATGGCTTAGGGGTTAGCATCGCCGACTGTCAGCTCGACGGTTGCGTTTCGATCCCGGCTTGAGACACTAACTGGTCTAGCCGCACTGATGAGCTGCGAAAAAGGCTGTATGTGGATGACTATAAAAAGTTCTCTCCGGGTAGAGCTTATTTTTGTAAGGGTATTGTCAACGGCCATTAGCTTTAAGGCAATGCTCATTAGGTAAAACTAATTTCGAGCTCAGGCATTTGCAATGTTTACATTTCGTTACATTGAGATATCACTTACATTCAGTCAGTGTCGCATGATGGCTTAGGGGTTAGCATCGCCGACTGTCAGCTCGACGGTTGCGTTTCGATCCCGGCTTGAGACACTAACTGGTCTGATAAACTGTGAAACAGCGAAACAGGCTGTATGTGGATGACTATATATATATATATATATAAACAATCAAATAATATTAGACGCACTGCCATTATTATCTATAGTGAGGATTTTTTATAATTATATAATAGATATTATAAGGGAATAAAGAACATCGAGAAGGTCAACAAAGATGAATCACTTCGTAACTTTCTTTTTTTTCTCTATGAGGATGTTTTATTTTTAAACGAGTATTGAGAAAAAAAGGGAATTAAAAAGAATTACCGAAACATCTTTCAATCGACACTTTTCAAGGTAATCGTCGACTACGAGGGGAAATCACGATTAAAAACGTGGTAAAAAAAAGTTACGAAGTGATTTATCTTTGTTCCCCTTCTCATGGTTCTTTATTCCTCTCTTATCATAAAAATTATATGAAAAATCCTCACTATAGATAATAATGGCAGTGCGTCTAATATTATTTTATTATTAGTTATAACTTTGTACATACAAACATCTTTTCGAATATGTATATATATATATATATATATATATATGTTTCTCACTTTTATCTTATTTTATATTTCTGCAATTCCCTTTAAATATTTATTTATATGTTAAAACACGTCGTGTTTCTTGGCTTTGCATACCTGAAGTAATTTTACACTCTATCGCATAACTATACGTAATGAATATTTTTTGTAGCGCATGAAAACGTCCCTACGCGTATGTAGTCAGTCGTGAGAGTGTATACGTTCACCTGACAAGGTAAGAATGGGGCAACACCTTATCTGGTTCTTCTGTATGAAGTATTTCCTTAGTTAGTCCATTGAAATTTTAATAACTCAAACATGTATCTGATCAGACTGAAATCTGACATGATGTTTATTTTTATGAAAGTGTATCAGATCTATACATCGAATTTGGAAAATCGAAACTTAAAATTCAGTCGAAATTTTAACCGTGAACAAGTTTTTCAAGGTTTAAGACGAAGGTCATCTAAGATTCGGGAATTTATTGGAGATAACATGGAAAAGTATCAAATGTCTACGATGAACTAAACCGAAATTATGACAAAAAGAGCCACCTTGAGTTTTTAACTAAATATTCTCAAATAAAATAATTTCTAAGTTAGCACATTACTACTATCTTGACAAAGTGTGGTGAGGATTGGCCAAGTTGTGTGGACGCTAGGTTGTACACAGTGACAAACAAAGCAAGCAATTAGACAAAAAGACATAACCCTCGCCTTGATGACATGGATTGCAGTCGTGTACGATGAGGAACCATGCCTATTCTTTGTAAACAAGGTAAAGTAATGTCCATTCAGAAACACGATATGTGTACGGTAACAGTGAACTATCTGATCGCATGTTTTTTCCCCGTTTTTCTGTGTTCTTCTCAAACCAAGCCTTGAGACTAGTCTTCTCTATTAGCATACCTATAGTAAAGGGTGGTTAAAAGCATTCCTACTTTCGCTAGCCACACTTATAATAGTAGCATATAATAAGTTCGATGTCAAATTAGAAATAAACGCTATAACCTCACATACAAGTATGAATCTGGTATTAGTCAGTTGAACATGAATTCTGAGAAGCAAACAACCAGCTTGAACTGTTCCGCGTTACAGTATCCATTTTCAATTGGTTAGAATATGTCACAGCTAAAGGCTAATAAGACACTTTGATAACTTTTTAAAGCTATAAGGCAACATTTTGAAGTGGTGTCACATTTTCCCTACATAACCACCAAATCCAACACCATTTAGAAATATTTGAACATATCTTTATATGTTCAATTACAAGAATGACCGGATTCGACATTAAAAACCCCGAAAAGGGTTGATATGCCGTAAAACGAAGCAAAGTAACATAAGTATACTTTCTGCATTAAGGTTTTGGATGGCCACACATAATTCGGTTCTCGTTACTTTTGACCAATTCCAATTATTTGAGAGGAATTGGATTGTGGGTCTACGTGGATGGATGCTCATTTTGACGAATTAAAGAACAGAGACATGACAGATGGACAGAGTTTTTATACTGACGATTAGGAATAATTTACTTGCATCAAAACTCAGAGGGGACCCGATTACAATGCGAATTTTGTTTACCTTTAAATTAATCCAGAGTGACCTAAAAAAAATTAAACTCGTGATAAGGTTTAAAGTAATACAATAACTCCGGCAGAAATGTAACCTAGTTCAAACCCACAGTCCGCGTCAGTAAGGACTGCACCACCCTCACTTCCCATAATAATCTATACGTATATATATATATATATATATATATATATATATATATATATATATAATTATGATATATATATATATATATATATATATATATATATATATATATATATATATATATATATATATATATATATATATATATATATATATATATATATATATATAATTATGATATATATATATATATATAGGGTGGGCAAAAATAAGGGTCCTATTTTTAAAAATTCATAACTTTTTTATTTATTGATTTTTTTTTTTTTTTTTTTAGAATAAGTAAAGGACCCCTTCCGAAGCAAGCATGAGCCGTATTAGCTCTAAGGAACGTACCCTCATTTAGAAAACATTATTTTTGCTTAAAAAACTCAAAACAGTGTAAAAAACAATACTTTAGTTTTTGTAAGTTTTAAGAAGTGTTTTTCGGCTAAAATTTGTTTGGTTCATTTCTAAAAATCTCGGAAGAGGCAGTCTACACACACATAAAGTTTGGTGAGTTTAACTTTTATTTTGTGGAAGTTATTCAAATTCAAGTTATTCAAATTTAAAGATAGGACCCTTATTTTGGCCCACCCTGTATATATAATTATGATAGATTATATATATATATATATATATATATATATATAATTATGATATATATATATATATATAATTATGATATATATATATATATAATTATGATAGATATATATATATATATAATTATGATATATATATATAATTATGATAGTATATATATATATATATATATATATATATATATATATATATGGCAAGTAAGAAACACATAAGGGTCCATATTATATTCTCGCAGAATTTCATCAGACTTAATACCTATACTCATGCACTGTTGAAGTAAATATTAAAAATATATATACATAAAAAAGTATATCTCCTATAAATATTATATGTGTATTATAGATAAAATAGTAGAATTAATATATATAAATATATGTACTAATAGAATACGAGTCCAAGGTCGGCTATAAGCAATGTATGTAGGATTAGTGTTTCTAATTTTGTTTTGGAGAGTAGATGCGGTTTTGTAGGCAACCCCCTTTAATTGTAAAGTTTACCAAACAGAATAATGTGGTTACGTTATTTGCCGTGTTACTTAAAATACGCACTTTATAATTTATAATGATAAGTTCATAAGTTAATGAATTTAACGCGCGCACATACATGTTATTTACGCTCACGCGTGCGCACTAGTCTACATATTTGATTATTGCAATCATCTTCTCTAAAGAATGTGTTTGTATCTGGCTTTCGGACATCGAACTTGTCAAAACGGATTCGAGTAAATTGTGAATCAAATAAATTTATTTTCCATTTATATTTTACAAGTTCACTTCCACATTTTCTAACACGTGGTCGAGTATCTTATGGTGTACGTATACTCGCACCAAATAGAAAAAAAATTAAGAGGTTATATTGAAGTGAATGTCATCGTATTTAATATTATTCAACCTGCAATATAAGAATAGCTGTGTCACCTTGATACCTTGTATAACCATGTAACCTTTAATCTATAGGATTAGTGGAATAACTACAATTCCATATATACGCACAAAAACACTACTAGACCCAGAAGGGGTAAAGGTATTTTCTAAAACAGAACAGTTTCGTACTTATTTTATATGAAATGATACTAAATTTTATGTCAAGAATCCTTATTCTAATTTTGATAAAAATTGATAAATTTTGATTCTAGAAAATGTCTAAAATTTAAGGGGTCTTAAAAATAAATTTAAATTCAGTGACTGTTGCTTATTTGGTTTTAATGCTAATGCAACTTCAATTCAAATCTTTCAGATTTAAATTTTCAAATGGTCGGTTGTGCCTATATTATGCCACCTCTAGAATATATTTTAAATACTAACTCACCCCTAAAATTTCGGTAAAATTTATTAATTGATGTTAAATACCATTTTTAAAATTTCCCAAAAGTCGGAGGTATCTGAATTTACACGAACGACTTCCATCCCGTCATTGACCCCTTTACATTAAACTAAATGCAACCACCCTTACACTAGCAAATGTGTTTCCAAATTAATAGTGATCAGTTTATTAGTGCATTCTGCACAAAAAGATAAATACAAATACTTTACATAAATACAGATGGTTAGCAAAAATTTTCCCCGTGATTGTACCACAGGGTACAACCTAGTAGGCATTTCTTTGTACACTTTCATGTTTCACTCTATTCATGCGTGTACTGTCTCTTTGTCTTTCTTTTGTTTACATAGTTCACCCGAAACAAGGCAGGCCGCCACTGTAGACGTAACGGGCTACTGAGAAAACGAGTGAGATTCTTTTAGGGGTGGGGGGTAAACCTAAATTGGGAGCTGCGTAGCGAGATGTCTGTTTACATTAGTTTTAAATTTCTGCATGTCAGTACCGTCAGGAAAACAGGGAGCAGGGATAGAGTTTCAGAGTTCAGCAGCACGAGGAAAGAAGCTTTTAGAGTAGAAAGCTCTTCGATATCTGGGGACTTCCACAGTGAATGGATGGGATTTTGCAGATTGTCGAGGTTGGTCTACTGTAATTACGTCGTAGGAGGTACCAGAGCAGTGGATGGTTGCTTTGTAGAGATACAGGATAATGTCTTACAATATGTAGTACTGTCTGTCTGTATGTTGTCTGTCCGCCCCCTCTAGTTCTCTTTTTTTACCTGTCTAAAGTACACAATGTACGTAACATTGCTTGTAACATTTGTCCCAGTAACTGAGCATCCTACTATTAATAGAACATCGTGCTGAACCCTTTATTTCCCGACTTTAGGCAATGCATTAGACGTCGCTTCACACCCGACCACCATTTCTACCCAATTTAGGCAATAGATATATCACATTCAACAGACAGACACACCAACCTAGGCAGCTGAATGCCAGTAAGGTCAGACAGCGCTGATAGCCGGATCATTTCCCTTCAAAACAAAGCGAAATTCAGCGTGGAGATGAAAGCCGCAGCTAATGGCTTCGAAAACAACAAGAATAACGCTGAATAGAAACGATGGGAATGATGGCGTTGGATTATGGGATATTTCATCTCTTGTCTCATGTCTACGCATGTGTGGTAGTTTTAATTTTACTTTTCAAAATGATTCTTCTGTGTCTACTTCATATACACTGTTCACAAATGTGTATTGTACTAAAACAACTTTATTGAGTGGTTGTTCAAATCCTCTAACTATATAAGAGTCCGCTACTTCTTACGATAGATTACAGCTGGCCTATCTGTGGAGGTGCAACTCAGGGCACCGTTTCTTGCATTGGCAGAGTATCAACTCGCTTAATCGTAGGTTTCGCCACAAAGCTATAATACCCGGTCCCTCTGTAAGACATTTACAGCAAGAACTCGTCTAGCTACAAACACACCAAACAACTTACCGTTACTAGCAAGCTAATTCAATTTTCCTAGAAGATTCTTAGGCTGATTTTATATTATAGTTTGTCTATTAGGCCTTTTAATATTTTGTTGCTATGGTATGAATAAAAGATTTCATAAGTTCTGCAAGCAAAACTTCAGACTCCCTAACCCTAACCCTAACCCTAACCCTAACCCTAATCCTAACCCTAACCCCCTGAGTAAAGTACTAACCTATCTATTCTTAGAATTCTTAGAGTGCTTTCAAATTTAGATTACTTCCAAACGCTTAATACTTTAGATATATTGATGGCATTCCATTTTTTCTACCCGAAGACGCACAGATCTAAAATCTCAAAGAAAGTTAAACACAGTCGACCCCTCCATGTAATCTATTTGCGGGACAGAGAAAAATAACTCGATACCAATTTTTAGATACACTCGTGGTGGGATACAATAGTGACTTATTATCGCAGGACCGCTCACGGAGGTTACTATATGTATTTTTATTCACACCATAACAACAACAAAACAGGCATGATGGTTGTTTTCTTACTACGTTCTTTCAGAATGTGTGGTACATGGTGTCTGGACGAAGAATTCAAATATATGACAAATTCATTAAAATGATTGCAATGCCCCACGTGTTTTGTGTTGCATACAACGAAAAAGCCCTACAAATTTTGTTAAAAAACAATGAGCAAAGATATCCTGCACCGGACGCTTATCTCATGGATATACATGTTCTCTTACCTACCCATTCACGTAGTGCAATGATTTGCAACACTCTAGATGGGCTAGGAATTCCGACACTACAAGTTACATCACATAATATAGAACAAACCTTGAAGGCAGCAGAGCATTATCAGGGGGATCACACATCAAGTGCAGGTGCATACACTATCTCATACAGTAATTATTATCAGATATACGTTGGTGAAACTCAACAGGAACTAAAGAAAAAGCTTGGTGAACATAAAAGAGATATGAAAAATAACAATTGTATGGACGCACTTTTAACCCATGCATCTTTCTTTTAATTTCTGGCAGAATAGTATCGTTAAATTATTTTAAATAAGTCTCGGTCAAGATTTCTTTAATCATCAGTAATTATAAACTCTTACACAATTAAACAACGTAATGGCTTCTCAATGTATATCCTTTAATCAGCAAACTTATTTCATCCGAACAAAACTTGAATTTAGATCCAGGCTCGGGCATTTATATAACACTCCCAACATACTTTACACAAAATATCTATAATAAAATGAATAAATAAAACAATTAAATATAAATTAATAAGACATCCGTTTCATTTTATAAACATTTTACACATTTCAATTTCCAACATCTATGTTTTATTTCGAAAAAAAAACACACACATATTTTACTATTTTAACGACTATATTTTCAAGTCAATAATTCGAAGACATCTGTGAGGTAAATAATATTTTTATTTCCTTTTTTCATTTTCAATAATCATGTGTGCGTATATATATATATATATATATATATATATATATATATATATATGTGTGTGCGTATATATATATATATATATATATATATATATATATATATATATATATATATATATACATTAATGTATTACATTTCCAGCCCTATATCTTATTTTCTTTCCCCCGCCTAAACCATCCCCTTATACGACTTTGATATTTAACAGTCTATTTTTCCGTCTTCTATAACAACCTATCAGACCTTAATAAACATTAGGCACATTTCTTCCTTCTCCCTCATTTTTTAAATAACTCCGACCGCTAACAAATTTTCTAAATTATTTTCTCCTACTGCTACCATCTTTTTGAACCTATAATTGATCTATTCATAAACATTTACATCGCGCTTTCCCTCGTCCCTGATGGTTTGAATAACTCCGACCGCTATCATGTCCCCACACCCGCACATATTATCCACAGTTTACTATATATAAATAGCTAATAATTTATCTTTTCATACGCTTCTTTTCGATATTTCTCCACCTACTTCTACTGTTTTAGATATATTTACATTTGTGTTATACCACTTGACGAAGTTCGAAATAAATACGAAACGTTGATGAATACATAAAAAATATTTATGGTTGTTCTTTTTTCATTTTCCATTGCGTTAAAATATTTATTCTATTTTGATCACACACACACACACACACACACACACACACACACACATATATATATATATATATATATATATATATATATATATATATATATATATATATATATATATATATATATATATAGTAATCCAGGTTGAGTAAAAATCCACTGGGTAGAAATCCAAAGGGAATCAAACCGGGCTTACAAAAGAGTGTTCAATAAAGATATAGAGCTGTATTGTGAATGCTTTTATTCGAACATGTACAAGGTCTGCTACACTAGCCCGTCGATGTTATCGATCTACAGCTATCGAGAGCTGAGGTCTCATCAGGCAGAAAGTTTTTCCTTGATCCGACCCGGTCGGTGAAGTCCAGGAAGAATGGACTCAAGCAAAGAAGAAGAAGAGGAAGAAATAAAAATCATGTGACCAATTTAAAAAAAATATATATGCCGTTAGAAAAGTTTAATTTACAGTAATTCATAATTTTATTTATATTTTCATCCAACGCTGAGCTGGGGTAGAGAGGGGCCGAGGGATAAGGAAAGAAAATGAAAGAGAAGCGAAAGAAAAAGAGGTATGGAGGGTGTTAGGGTGGGTGTCTGTAGCCATTTAAAAGTTGTCGTGGTCTGATATGTCTAGCTAGGATTCATGGCACGCGACCGATATTTGATAGGTGTTGTTCCGTGTTGGGGGAATGTTTCAACTTCCTTAATGCAGACGTCTACATTATCGCGGCAAAAAGCTTAGGGTGATATTTAGTTTAAATTATTACCGGTGATGAATAAATTTAATTTTGTGTAGTATTTGACAATGAATTAATAAAATATAATGGTGATTATTTTTAGTAAAAAACGTATATAGATTTATGACATTAGTATTAATAAATTTTACCGTTATATTTTGATCAATTGATATTTAGTTTTAATTATTTTGATGGATAAATATATGTATTTTAATTCTAAGTAATATTTAGTAGTTAATTAATAACACATAGCGGTAATTGCTTTTATTTTTAGTAAGAGTCATATATTAAATTAATGGCAGTGGTATTGATAAATTTAATTCTAGAGGTGTAGATCGATAACATCGACATGCCAGTGTAGCAGACCTTGTACATGTTCGAGTAAAAGCATTCACTATATATATATATATATATATATATATATATATATATACATATATATATATATATATATATATATATATATATTGTGTGTGTGTATTTTGGCAGCATTCTTTCGTTTTATGCAAACATTGTTAAAAATGACAAAATTGGTCGGTATACTTATACCGTTTTTATTTTTTCAATTTTTCTGAAGGTATTTGTCTGGATTATTTTTTTTTTTTTTTTTTTTTGTCTGGTGCTTCGAACAGGCGTGTTCAGGCTTGCTGGTTGTTCAACTCGCCCTGGCTGATGTGAGGATCCTGTGAGACAAAGGAACCGCACCAGCATGTGCTTGCATGTGCACGATAGAATTGGTGTCGGCTTGCCTGCACGCCGTGTATCCGACAATTTGGGGTTGGTCCGGGATATTAGCGAGGTAGGCATCAAGAGAGCGCTTAAATTGTTCCACAGCAGCATTTTTTATATCCCGAATACACCTAGGCATGGCATTGAAGAGTTGTGACCCCTGTACAGGTAAGCTCGTTTCAAAAATGGTTCGTATTTTCCCACCAGTTTTTAGCGAGGGAACAATACAGTGCCTCCCGCGGCGTTCATTGTCTCGGGCTTGAATGTGGCCATTAATGTTCGGTACCTTTCCTTCCAATATCTTCCAGATGTAAATTATCCGGTACCTTTCACGTCGTCTTTGCAGCGAGAACATTTTTGTCTTCTTCAGACATGACCAGTAGTTCCGATCAGCTTGAATTTTCCGTAGAAAGGACCACTGAATGGCTTCAAGCTTTTGGATGAGCCTAGGGCTACTTGGGTTCCACAAGACAGAACAGTATTCCAAAACTGGAATGACCAAGGATTTATACAGCGTGACCATTGCACGATATTCTCTGGTTTTAAATGTCCTCAGGATCCAGGCAATGAGGTTCTTGGCTTTTTCCACAACTTTGTTTATTTGATTGCTAAAAAGACAATCACTAGACATAGATACACCGAGGTCCTTTACTTCTTGCTTTATGTTTATCATTTTTCCTGACGGAGTGTGGTATGATATCTCGCTTTTTAGCTGGTCGTTATTACCATAGCGGAGAAGCTCAAATTTCACGTCATTTAGCTCCATGTTATTGTCCTCCGTCCATTTGTAGATCTGATCGAGATCCTTTTGAAACAACACAGCATCCTCGGGAGACCGAACGGATTTTGTGGCCCTTGTATCATCGGCGAATGACCTGACTATTGACATGGCGATATCTTCATCAATGTCCCCAATAAGGATTAGAAAGATTATGGGTCCCAATACACTTCCCTGGGGAACTCCAGAAATGACAGGTTGTGGCTTCGAGGTTGCACCATCAACCATAACTGTTTGGAGGCGGTTACTCAGGAAGGATTCGATCCATTTGAAGATGCTTCCACGAATGCCAAGATCAAATATTTTCTGCAGAACTATTTTGTGGTCAACTTTGTCGAAAGCTTTGGCAAAATCTAAGTAGACAACATCTGCATTAGCGCCATCATCAAGAATTGATAGAATGGTGTCAAACTGCTCAAGGAGTTGACTTAAACAAGATCTTCCAGATCTCATCACATGCTGACTGTCATTGAACAGGTTATTTTCATTCATGTGTCTAACTATGTGTTTCCGTATGACTTTCTCAAAAAGTTTAATGAGGTGGGAGGTCAAAGCTATTGGTCTATAATTGGCAGCCACCGACTTGCTTCCACCTTTGTGAATGGGTGTAATAAGAGAATTCTTTAGTTTGCTTGGAACGACCTCTTCTTCAAGACTTTTCGTCCATAGAAATACGAGAGCATGGACCAAATGGGCCCTGCAGTTTTTCAGTAGTAATGCAGGAAAGCCGTCAGGACCCGCAGCAGCTGACGGAGAGAGTTCATCAATTGCAAGGCTGCAGTTAGAGTAACAGTTGACAGTATAGAACTTATATCAAAAGTGCGATTATGTGAAGCTTGACTGCTTTGCATTGGTTTGCTAAAAACGTCTGTGTATTGTTTTGACAAAATTTCTGCCATCTCAGTACTGTTACCAGTAAGAACACCATTCTGGTCCACCAATGGACCAACTTTTGTCTTGACTTTGGACTTTTTCTTGACATATGAAAAGAAATATTTTGAATTACTTTTAATGGAGTTGACAGCCTTTCCCTCCATAAAAGCGTTAGAGTCAGCAAAAGACTTCTGCAGTTTCCTTTCAATATCCAAACATTCCTTGGACAGTTTGGAAATAACAGCAGGCGATGACACTTTCAAAAGACGCTTTTTTATCTTCTGTCTTCTTTTAGAAAGTGAGTGACGGTATCTTACCACCTTGGGCGTTCTTTTCTCGCATTCTGATTTACGCAATGGCACATGCTTGCAGCAGGCAGTGTAGACAATTAAATAAAAAGTGTCCAGCATTGCAGATGCACCCATGTCTCTTAATGAGTCTTCCCAATCAGCATGGCTTAGTTCCTCTGAAAGAGCAGTCCAATCGACTTCCTCGCTGAAAAAGTTTAGTGCATTGAACATTGTTCTTGGTGCACGATTATTCAATACCTCACTTTTATATTTAACTTTATATGTTGTTTGAAGCTGGATGAGACTGTGGTGAGATGTGCTTTGCAGTAAGGGTACATTGATGCTCTCATGAATCAAATCAGAATTATTGGTGAAAACAAGATCAAGGATATTCCCATCTTTGTGCGTGGGAGACAGCACATGCTGTGACAAAAAAAGCTCATTGCAGAATTCGTTCAGTGAATTTATCATCAATCGCTCAGCATTTGATGCTCCTGGAATAGCCTGTCCATCAGGCCAAGATACGTGAGGGAGATTAAAATCTCCACCGACAATGATATCTGGAGCAGGGTTTATTGTTGATAATATATGTTTGACTTTATTAAGAGGAGAACTAAAATCATTTGGTGTGGATGGGTGTCCATGGTAGCTGTCATCAGGTTGTCTATAAGTAACAAGAATGGCTAAATCTTCATAGGAGGAGTAAAGGCATAACATCTGCACACATTCAGACGCATGAGAAAAAATTACATTACAGGAACATCCAATATCATCACGGACATAAAGAGCAACACCGCCGGTGTGCCTTCCACGTGTTTTGGCTTTTCTTGAT
Organism: Sepiola atlantica; assembly: GCA_963556195.1. Lineage (NCBI taxonomy): Eukaryota > Metazoa > Mollusca > Cephalopoda > Sepiida > Sepiolidae > Sepiola > Sepiola atlantica. The sequence goes on along the minus strand of OY744532.1, from coordinate 79,717,371 downwards.
GTGTCGCATCGGAAGAGTGTAAAACCTTCTATTTCAAGTTCAGCATCTCTGTGCGAATTTAACCAAGTTTCCGATAAGCCAATAAAAAGAGAATTGTCACTGTTAAGTTCATTTTTGATAAACGGTACTTTGCTTGGAACGGTCTGAGGACAAAGACCTTGAATATTTACAAAAGCAAAGTTATTTAAGAGTGGTGAACTGGATTCACCAAATTCATTCTGGGTCGAGGGAATTCTTGATAGTCCACCAGATTTATTCTGGGCCGAGTGAGTTGTTGGTTCGGAATCATAAACATTGGTTGATGGATTTGATTGGGAACTTCGGCTGGCTGTTGCCACGTGAATTGCATTGGCATTCGAGGAGTTGGCACATCTTGTTGTTGGTTGTGTAGTGCGTTGATTTGATTCGACACCAACAACATCCTCTGGTCCAAAGTGTGGAGGATTTCCGCCTTCAATAGGCGGATCACTTCTAAAAAATTGCACGTATCTCTTCCATTCTCTCGAGGTGTGGATATAACTGGGGACGAATTCTCAACTGACTCCTGACTCGTGGTTGGGACGGAGTTGCGCTGTGAAATTTCCCTTGCTTGTTCATTCCTAGTCGAGATTGGTTGGCGTCTAGTACCCTTAACATGGTTGTAAGTGCATGATTCGTTCAGACACTCTCCTCTTCTCAGAGAATCCTTGCACATTTTCGGGTGAAAATCTTTACATGCTTTCCCAAGGTTACAGCCTCTTGGTTGGCGTGTCGCATACTTTGCATATTTCGGGCAGACCTTGGGGTGTTTAAATTTACATTCTCTTCCTTTAATACCATGTTTACAGTTCCCATTTCTGAAGAAACGACAAATTGATACGTTTTCCTTTGGCCGCTCGTTCCTGTCTGAATCATCAGTGACTGACTGTTCATTGACAGTGGTAGTAATGAGGGCCTCAGGTGGGGGCGCGCCATTGGAAGGAAGGTGATTGTTTACAGTGGGTGGAACAGATTCAGTCTCGGTGGCTGAAACAGGTATAGTGGCTGAAACAGGTTCAGTGACAGTCAACTCGCACTTGGAGACATCTGTGTCAGGAGAAGGAAGCGGTTCTTGGGATAATTTAAAAGTCACTTTAGGCTTCGCACCTGTTTCTAAAATCAAAATAATTATAAATGTCCCATAGGTTTCACGAACGATTTCCATTCTTTGTCAAATAATCCTCGGGTGTCGAAAGCAACTGAACACAAAAAGCTGGAGAAAAAAGGGAATGTTAAAAAGACAGCGGAAATACGCGCATAGAACGTTTTCACATAGTTTCAGGATAGACGTTGACAATTTAAGTTCACTGACGTTGCAGTGGCATCACATAATAAAATCGCATTACGTTAAGCATTTTAAAATATTGTTTAAATGCTATCTTACTCTGTGATGCAACTCTGGCGTCGCTGAATTCATACTGCCATGGTCTTTCCAGGAACAATGCGAAAATTTTCTCGACGCCTTTCTCCGCCGTCTTTTATAAATTCCCTCTTTTTATCAGTTTTTGACACCTGAGGATAATTCGACGAAGTATCGTTACCGTAATTGACATCTATAGGGCATTTATTCATTTTTTAAATTTTATTAAAGAAGGCCATCAGAAAAATTAAAAATCAAAAAGGTATAATTAAAAAGACGAATTCTGTTGAAAATTGAAAGAAGGAAACACAAAAAATATTATTTATGTATTCATTGGCCTTTCGTTTGAATTTCAACAATACAAATTGTTTGTAAATAAAGGTGGTATTCTAGGTGGGCCTGAAAGGCTGCTTATGAATATACGTAGAGGAGACTACACTAGAACTGAGGAAAAGGTTTGGTTAACATAAAAGACCAATAAAAATAGCAATACTGAAACGCACTTTTCGCCCACGCATTACAACACTATCATTCTTTTAGATTTGAGCAGGTTAAAATTATAAAATTAATTTTAAATAACTCTCGGCGAAAACTTCTTACATCAGCACTTATCATAAACTCTAACGCACCCCAAAAAGTAATGGTTTCTACAACTTATCTCCTTTAATCAGCAAACTTATTCAATCCGAACAAAAATTGAATTTAGATAACTCTAGCTATCTTTATACCACACTCTCAACATAATTCACACTAGATATCTACAAATAATTTTAATGAATACAAATATATATACACATTGTTGTATATATGTATGCATGTCTGTATATATATATATGTATATAAACACGTACATATGTTCATACACATATTTAAATAAATTAATGAATTGAAAATAAATAAATAAACATTGAAATAATTTAATAAATAAATAAAAACATCCGTTCATTTTCTTAACATTTTGCTTATGTCATTCTCCAACAGCTGTATGAATAATTTATAGTATACATATGTGTATATATATGTATATGTGTTTGTATATATATATATATATATATATATATATATATATATATATATATATATATATATATATATATATATGTATATATACTTATAAACAATCAAATAAATGAATCACAAAATAAATACACTAACACATAAATAAATATATTCGCTTCTTTTCATAACAATCTTACTAACATCATCAACCAACGGATATGATTTTTAAATAAATAATAAACAACTTCAATATTTATACGAGTATTTGCTTGCGGTAAATCACCTGAGCACATCATGAGATAAATAATATTATTTCACCTATTTACATTTAGTTTTCCATACTTAGGGGGTGATGTTGTGTGTGTTTTGTGTATGCATATGTGCATATATATGTATATGTGTAATTTTATATACATATATATATATATATATATATATATGTGTGTGTGTGTGTGGGTTTGTGTGTGTGTGTGTGTGTGTAGGTATTACATGTTGGAAACATGACCTTCTCCACGCTATGTATTGTTCTCGGTCTATCCCCTCCCTCATTCCTCTCTTACACCGCCATGTTATGCGACCTTGATTTTCAACCCTCTTGCTTTCTGGCCTCAAGGCTAAATTTAAACAAGGTTCAATAAACATGTATCATGTCTCCTCCTCCTCCTCCTTCTCATCCCCCTCCGTCGATGGTATCCATTAACTTCGACCGCCACCAATGTCTTGTAATGTCTGCGATCATGTCGATGAGCCCACAGCTGATCTTATCATGAACGACCCCCCCCTTAGCTTACATAATACGAGCTTACACCTCCATCCGTAATATTTTTATAACTCCAATCTCTACCATTTCCTCCCATACTATATACCGTTAACTAATTTCCAACCGCCACTATCGTAATTTATTCTTTCATGAGCGGCCATTCAGGCCCACCCAGACTACCACCTTTGTTTAAAACAATTTTTATTTGTGTGTTAATTTCTTCAGAAAATAATCTTTAAAATAAAAACAAAACCTTGATGAATACATAAATAATATTTTGGGATTTTACTTATTTTACTTACTATTACGTCGGAAAACTTTTTCCATTATATATATATATATATATATATATATGTAAAATGACAACATACCTATATATATATATATATATATATATATATATATATATATATATATATATATAAAGTTAGGTATGTTGACATATATATATATATATATATATATATATATATATATATATATATAAGGCTTTAGTTATATTTTTACATATATATATATAATTATATATATATATAATTATATATATATAACGTTCGCATGCAACATATAGTAAGGACAAACGTTCGTTTTACAGTTGGTATATACTAGACGTAAAAAAACTAAAGCAAATTGATAAATATACCAAACGAAATTCGATGAAGACACACCAAGAGTTACACTTGGCTGACGAATATTTGATGAATCAAATCAAAAGTACTCACGAAAATATTGAAATAGAAAACTTATAGAACTTATATACACCAAATTATTCCGAATACAAAATCCGTGATTCAGAAATTGAAATAAATAAAATATTTCACATACAAAAACACACTTCTTACATGTATATATACAAACACATATATATATATATATATATATACATATATATATATACATCTCGACAGACATCTCGCTGCACAGCTTCCAATTTAGGTTGACCCCCCCTCTTAAATATTCACCTTTTCTCTCAGTAGCTCCTTGCGTCTACAGTAACGCCTGCCTTGTTTGGGGTGACTCATGTTTAATATATATATATATATATATATATATATATATATATTAATATATAGTATCTACATAGATGTGCGTGCGTATGTTCTATGACATATATTAACAATTTTACAAATTTATATAGTATAAGTGTGTCTCTAGGGCGAGTATGTATGACTAGTAGAAAGTATATGAATGTATTGGAGGTCAGCGTTTCGTCTTGTTCAATAAATTGATGATATTCAATATGCCGTATCACGTTTCGAATCAGTCATCGAAGACCGGGCAGCTTTTCGCCCGAGGAATCAACGCTTGTCCGAATGTTGAAGTTTATCCTCTTCACTTCACGTTTTCGGCTGAATTTTAATCAATCCCACGTCCTACCCCATCTCCTCCAGGTCAAAACATCATTCCCCAAGTACAGACCGTTACTCACAACTAATGATTTATATTTACATAGATTTATACAGTCGTTTGGTTTCTTGAGAAAGATTTTTTAAGGTTGCCATTGTTTTGTGATACTATTATCTTCATTTTTTTCTAGCAGGACATTTTAAAATAGATCTCTTCTTTGGTGTTAGCTTTTTGTAGAGAATAAATATTCACACATAATCACACATAAGTACGCGCCAAAAACATACAGATATTAATGGATGAATATATATATATATATATATATATATATATATATATATATATGTGTGTAATGTTCTAATTCATTTAATCCTCTTATATATGTATATATATAATATATATATATATATATTTTTATAAATACTATTTTTAAAATTAACCCATATACACATGTGTTTCATGTCAAACGTGCAATCATCAATTTGGGAAGCGGCAATCCCTGCCGATCATACGGCTCGGACCCTAATACGAAAATCATATTTAAATCAGTAGTCAGAGCGCGTACTGACCACGCATTGTTTAGACGTTGGAGAGTAAATTAACGTCTTAATGGCAAATCTGGCAGGAATATATGCAAGCTGTCGGGAGCACTCAATGGGTAGTGCATAGAGTATCGCATTCTGCTGTGAATAGCGGCTAGTTGTTCATTTACTAAAGGTATTCATATATATATATATATATACATATATATATATATATATATGTAGAATGTAACATTGAAACAGATAAATTAACGAACGCTGTACAATAAATGCATGAGTTTGTATCATCTTTTGTCTTTACATTCCGAAAACAATTGTCAAAAATCGGTGTTTACATTTTATTTTGTTTACAATTTGAAAACATGCACATGGAAAACACACAGGGATATAGAAGGAAAGAGATAAACAAGCCAAGTCTAGGAACGATTTTATAAAGTATATATATATATATATATATATATATATATATATATATATATATATGGGAAATGAAAAGGAAAAAAAACAAAACGAATGTTTTTTTATATATTCATCAACGTTTCGTTTTTATTTGTAAGACTTCTTCAGGATGATACTTTTAAGAAAAATGTCATGCAAATACGTGAGAATATTGGGTTTACATGATGGGTTGATAAGAAAAAGTAGTAGCCACAACTGGGTGCGCAGGACCGAGGTCCGAGCTTAGTGAAGTCAGTAGTATGGAATCAGATTAATGAGGATGGTTCTGAGTGAAAAAGTGGAGGCGTGGGTGTAAACGTAAATAATGTGGATGGCTGTTAGTGAAAGGTTGAGGGGTGGGGAAAGAGGATGTGTAGGGGGCTCTATGATTTTAGTATGTGTGTACTGTCATGGTTTTAGAAAAGATTTGAAAAAGTTACAAAATGATGAAATGATGAAGGTGGTTTGAAAGTAGGAGGTGTAGGTGGGTAAGAGTGTGAGAGAAGTAGTCGAAACGGTGAAATGTGAAGTGGGGGGAGGGGAGATTTTGTTGTATTTAGGTGTGAAATCTTTGGAGAGTAGTAGTGTTTGACCAGCTGGCTATGTCAAGAATGTGTGGAATGAGTAAGTAAAAAGGTTTGGATTCGTGGTGAATTAAAATGTGTGTGAAGGGGGGGGGGTATGCGGAGACTTGTATGTGAGTATAACTTAGAGCGAAGAGAAAAATAGAGGTTAGCCATGATCTAGGTTAAGGTTTTGTTCAGTTAAGATTATTTTTCTTATTTAGGGGGATGGATTATAAAAGCCATTTCGTTGTCTGATGGTGTTAGAGGCTGTGATTAGTGCGGTTTCCAGTAGTCTTCGCCGAGCTTTGTTGTGGATGTATTTGGTGATTTTGGCTTGTTCAAATTTTAAAGCATGACTGTGCTCTAATGCATGGGAGAAAAGTGCACTGAGACAGTTGTTGTCTTTTATGTCCCTTTTGTGTTCACTCAATCTTTTCTTCAATTCACGTTGTGTTTCTCCCACGTAAATGTGATGGCAGTTATTGCATGGGACATTGTATAAGACGGCATGGGATGTGGGGTATTTTGGAAGTGTCTTGATGTGTTTAATGTTTGTTTTATGGATTGTGATGTGGTTTGCACTGTTGGAATGCCGAGTTTATTAAGTGTGTTGCATATGGATGTGTTATTGGAATGCGTGGGTAATAGAAGTGGTCTGTCTATGAGAGAGGTGTTTGGTGTTTGATTTTTTATGTTGTTTTTGAGAATATTTCAAAGGCTTTCTTCTTGGCATTAAATATAAAATGTGTGGAGTATTGCAGTGCTTTTTAAGGAATTAATGATGTATTTTATTTCTTCATCTATGTGTTGGGAACTACATATTCTAAGAGCGCTTAGGAAGAAGCCTATAATCATACCTGTTTTTATATTGCTATTGTGGTGAGAGTAGAAGTGTATGTAGTCATTTTTGTGAGTGTTTTTGCGGTGAACTTTGAATTCTAGTTTGTTGTTGGACTTAATTATAAGAGTGTCAAGGAATGGTATCGAGCTGTCTATCTCAGTTTCATGTGTGAATTTTATGGAGGGTTCTACTGTGTTGAGTTTGTCTTTGAGTTTATTGCTTTGTATATCTAAGGGTAGGAAAATTAGAATATCGTCAATGTATATAAAGTATTCGATGTTTTTTTTAATCTAATATTAAGTTGTACGTACTCTTACACTTATCTTTTATAGGAAACGATTTTGATATCATATTACTTAACACAAATATTTAGAGGCTTGTAATCTGTTGAAATACAATCATTTCTGTAGTGGTTGTTTGTGGAGTTTTTGTAGATGTTGATTGTACGTTTATATTTGCGTTCGGATCTCTTACTGTATGTATGCGGGTAGGCATGTTGATAGATAAGTGTAAGAGTACGCACAACTTAATATTAGATTTTAAAAAATTATTAAAGAAAGCTTCATCGTTAAAAAATAAACAAGAATGATCTAATTCCTATTGTAGTCACGTTAATTGTTTAGAGTGAATTGGGTTTTTGACATTATTTTTAGCCTATTTGCACTTATTTTTTTAATTTTAGAAGAAAAAGAAATACTTGTTTTTTATCGTGCACATTATACAGAAGAAATATTTCGATGTGTGTGTGAGCGTATGTGTAGGTGTATACATATATATATATATATATATATATATATATATATAGATATATAGATATATATGTATATATATACTTATGTTGTGTGTATATATGTGTGGGTGGTATGAATTTATTGATGGATACTAAGCATATTTGTGAATGTATATTAATAAGCATAATGATACTTAAAGAAGGGAGAAAAATGACTAAATAATAGATGGAAATATTAAAGTAAGACTCTAATTGTTTACATTCGTATATTTGTCTTAGCAATTAACTTGATAGTACGATTTAGAAATAAAACATAGTAAAAATCAATGTTTAAGGTACAGATCCCCGTATAACTACTTTTGAATCCTTAGAATACTCTAAAAAATTAAATAAATAAATAAATATATAATGCCCATTCTATGTTTCAAAATCGTAGTCTGGCTAAATTTGGAGGATATATTTTGCCGTGAATATACCCCCCTTAGTTTCGCATTTTAACTAGTGACTTAATACTTGAGTGATGAATTCTGGGAAGGTAAGTGTTACACCGGCCGTTCTTACACAGGAGAAACTGCACCGGTTGTCACTATTAATAGTGCGAGTCATCAGAGACACAGAGAAGACAAAGCACAGTCTTGTAACTATCTAGCCAAGTGCTAGTCACTTTCTTACTTTGTTAATACACTTGTTAAACCAACCCTCGACTTGACTTTCCTTTATTTATTATTTACTGTTGGACAACTTCACAACAGTAAACTTATCTCAATATTGTTAGAAAGGGTTTATTAATACATACTATATAAATTCCATATAAACACTTATGTAGAAGAAACTTTTTTTAATAGTTGATTGAATGAACGGTTTGACACAATGAGACTAGCTCTATAATGATCTGCTTAAATGAGTTTCGCACACTAACGACTTAAATAAACATTCAGGTAACTTTAATAAAAAATAAATTATCTTCAATTAAACTGGAACTTTATAAATAAATTATAGTACATATTAAATATTTTAGCAAATATTACCGAATTAAAGTTTTTTAAACTGTTCGCACTAATTCGTTTAGGAGATACTAGCTTTGAACGCAAAAAAAAAACTGAATCAAAATGGCGGATTAGTTTGATCGCACACGTGTGAGTGTTTGCTCTAAAAAAATTGTTTGTTTTTTTTGTTTATTTTCACCCTAAAATGAAACTGATGTATGGTGTGGGTGTTTTTCAAGACACTCTAATCTAAGAACTCTTTTATTATTTGTGAACTTTTTCTGATGATTTTGTAGTGTTGCAGAGACGATATTGGCATACAAATGTTGTTTGGCACAAAACAAATGAAACGGACCGTTAAATATGTCTCACAGAAATTTGGTATTTTTGGAAATGTGAAAAAAATAAAAATAAAAGTAATAAAACAAACCATGGTTATAGGAATATAATTTTAAAAAAAAACTGTTCTATATTTTGCTCTGTTATCAATAATTGACAAACATTGAGCGGAATCTTCAAAGGAGACTACAAAGTAAAAGGATCTGATGATATATGATAGTACATATATTGTCTTTAATAATTATATATATATATATATATATATATATATATATATATATGTGTGTGTGTGTGTGTATTTCTTTCAACAGTGTTCGATGAATGCGTAGGATTCAGTAGTGTATATATATATATATATATATATATATATATATATATATATATATATATATATATATATATATATAACATGAAACACGACAATTCAACCTGGATAATTAATGGATGGATTTGATGAAGTAAAGATGTATTTATATGTGGATTCTAGCTTGTTCATTCCATTTCTTCTGTTTAATAATTTCATTTGATGTTCTATGTTCATTTAATATTCTAATTTAAATAAAATTCACAGTATTTATTATTGATATCACCAGAATATGTTAATTGTACACAAACCTGAATTCCAATTTAATAATGGCCAGCGTTTCCAGTTGGGATCCGAAACTTGACCGTCAATGTGATAATCAAGCGTTCTTACCCATAGTCTACCTCTGCAATACGCTAAAACATGGGATATTATGATTGTTTGTTTTGTTTTTACATATCCCGATTCTGAATACTTTTATTTGAATTAAGAAGAGTAGTTCGTTTTTTATGTAATTTTATTATTTGTATTTGTATTTTTATTTAGACAACATCACGAACAGTGGAAAGTCAACTATGAACATAAAACGGAAAGTGTTCAAAAAATAAATCATGGCTGTTATGCCATATGGTAGTGAAACATGGGCAGTCAATAATGCAGCAATAGAAAACTAAGAGTGGCACAACGCAAAATTGAACGCATTATGCTCGACATCAGTCTACCTGAAAGAATAAAAAGCACTTCGATCGGACAGAAAACTGAAGTACACGAAACAATCATCACCGTACGAACGACTAAACATAGATAGGCAGGTCGCCTTTTAAGATTTACAAAAAACACATGGGGACATCTAGAGCGATAGAATCAACCCTGAGGCAAGAATAAAGTCTAATGGAAGGTGAAAATATCAGGGAGGAGTTCCTTCTTCAGGAGTAGTGTAATATCTCTTTGATGATGATGATGATGAGGTTGCTGCTGCTGCTGCTGCTGCTGCTGCTGCTGCTGATGATGATGATGATGATGATGATGATGATGATGATGATGATGATGATGATGGTGGTGGTGGTGGTGGTGGAGAACGGCTTCGTTTAATTTATTAGAACGGAATGACAACAAACATATCCGACGGATATACGTTGTGGTATGTGCGTGTGTCTTTGCGGACGTGCGTTTATATCAAACTGATTTCTGTCATGCATCATTCTTTTACTCTCTAAATTTAGTATGGACTTGTCTTTCCAGAAAATGTATTAAAGCGTCAACATTTGTGTGGGGAGAGGGTTCTCGTTTTGGAAATGGAATGTTTTTGCTAAAATAAGCGGACATTCGGGACTTCCACTCCATGGGGATAGATTGACACAATGTCGGGTTATTATGTGGAGAAAATCTAATTCCCCCAAAAAGGGCGCTTTGGTTTCAGACGAAAATTAAAAATTGCTGCCTTCTTTAAAGATTTCTCTTTCACTGACCAAGGTCAGAAAACATAAAATATGGTATCAGAACAGATACTATACTTTGTTCCTAGAGAAACTTCGTCAAGCTCACTTCGAAAGTCGTGAACTAGTGTCGCACTCTAGCTGGCAAAGGCGCAAGACGAAACATTAAACTAGATGAGGCTGACTCTTAAAAACGATAAAGTTTGCCGGGTTCAGCAGCTGAAGATGACATTTAAAAGGTAAAACAACTACACGAATGTGGTACCACATAGAATAAGAAGAAGCGATTTAATTTCAATGTGTACATTCTTATTCATGTTCAGAGAATGAAAGCTGATTAATAATCTATCGCTCGTTAAAATGTCGCCTTGCTTGAATAAGACAACAAAACTATAAATAAACATACACTAAAATAATGTCAAGTTAGTACTATTTCAATTATTCCATCTACTGATCCTGTCTTGTATATCACTATTACAACGTTTCCTAAGATTAAAACTCTACCTTCTTAAAGCGCCACTTGTCAAACTCGAGGATATTTATTATAACCATTACCGATTTGACAAGATATAGCTTAAGAAGGCCGGAGGTTACATCGACCGGAACGTTGTGAAAATAAAAGAACGGTTATCCGAATCATCAAAATTATCCAAATTATAAATACCCATCTTAAAGATTCCGAAACATAATCTTGAGTTATTTTCATTAAATTGCGTTCAAGTGATTATTTTCCATCCAACGCAGAGAGTGGCTATTCTACAGATGATGTAATTTGCATGACTGACTGAACCTACAGAATCGACTGAACCTCTTCGTTATTGTCTATTATTATAGATGTTTTTTTATACCTCCAAGTCTTAGATATTTGAATTCGTTTTCGAAGATCGTTTAAAGGTATTGAACAGAAAGGTGTATGCAAACGAGAAGATCATAAAATAGGGTATGCATTTAGATTTTGCTTACCGGTTCTATATTTTCATTAAATAAACATCATTACCAACACATCCGAGGACGATTAGACTGGAACATTCTCAGGCGAAAATCTGAAGACAATTTTCTTTTTAAGATAAAACTTGATGTTCTGTCAAGTTGTATACATTTTGTAAAAATGTGTCTACTAATTGTCAATCAAATGTTGACATAGCACGTTAGCTAAGTGGTCTGAGGACCTAAGTGTGCGGGTTCGAATTCAGTTCGTTCCACGAAAACGCTTTAATCAAAACTTTCATCAAAACTCACAACCTTCGAAGAGGAGATAAATAAAAATACTCTAACATATATCCCTGCATCATTCACTGATACAGATGCAGCTTTTAATAATATCTTATCATATGATGAGCAAAATTAGCATTAAGAACCAGGTACATCCGTTGTGTAAATAATTGAAGCGTCAGTTGTTTAGCTATGGTTTGTTCGTTTTTTCATGTATGTATTTTACATTTATTTTCTTCGTCTAACTTTTTTTTATTTGCAAACTTTTGGGAATTTATTGTCTGGCAGTGTTCACTCTATCGTTTGGCAGTCTTAGCCTCGAATGTTGATTTTGTAAGGTCACGGAAACGCGGATCGTTTTCTACAAGATTATCCATTTTGTTATCAAATCAGACACTAATAATTGAATTTCTTAAGCATAAATTAGACTCGTAGATATAAGTTGCTCTTTCGTATTGTCTGTCCGAATTATCAAACATCATCGGACATTATCTATATTTCGAATAAAGATTGGGCATACGTCTGTCTTAAGTCAAACCTCTACGATTACTTATTTTAATGTACGATTGGATTATCTTTTAATGCTAAATTCAGTTTACTGTACTATTTCAGACTAATGAACTATTTTTAAATTCTCAATTCAGTTTACTGTACTATTTCAGACTAATGTACAATGTTTCAATGATTAATTCAGTTTACTATACTATTTAAGACAAATGTACTATCTTTCCATACTCAATTCAGTTTATTATATTATTTGAGACTAATATAATATCTTTCAATGCTCAATTCAGTTTACTTAACTATTTCAGACTAATGTACTATCTTTCAATGCTCAATTCAGTTCACTATACTATTTCAGACTAATGTACGATCTTTCAATGCTCAATTCAGTTTACTATACTATTTCAGACTAATGTCCTATCTTTCAATGCTCAATTCAGTTTATTATATTATTTCAGACTAATGTCCTATCTTTCAATACTCAATTCAGTTTATTATACTATTTCAGACTAATGTACTATCTTTCAATGCTCAATTCAGTTTATTATATTATTTCAGACTAATGTACTATCTTTCAATGGTCAATTCAGTTTACTATACTATTTCAGACTAATGTACGATCTTTCAATGCTCAATTCAGTTTACTATACTATTTCAGACTAATGTACTATCTTTCAATGCTCAATTCAGTTTACTAAACTATTTCAGCCTAATGTACTATCTTTCAATGCTCAATTCCGTTTACAATACTATTTCAGACTAATGTACTATCTGTCAATGCTCAATTCAGTTTACTATACTATTTCAGACTAATGTCCTATCTTTCAATGCTCAATTCAGTTTATTATATTATTTCAGACTAATGTACGATCTTTCAATGCTCAATTCAATTAACTATACTATTTCAGACTAATGTCTTATCTTTCAATGCTCAAGTCAGTTTATTATATTATTTCAGACTAATGTCCTATCTTTCAATGATCAATTCAGTTTATTATATTATTTGAGACTAATGTACTATTTTTCAATGCTCAATTCAGTTTATTATATTATTTCAGACTAATGTCCTATCTTTCAATGCTCAATTAAGTTTATTATATTATTTCAGACTAATGTACTATCTTTCAATGCTCAATTCAGTTTATTATATTATTTCAGACTAATGTACGATCTTTCAATGCTCAATTCAGTTTACTATACTATTTCAGACTAATGTCCTATCTTTCAATGCTCCATTCAGTTTATTATATTATTTCAGACTAATGTCCTATCTTTCAATGCTCAATTCAGTTTATTATATTATTTCAGACTAATGTACTATCTTTCAATGCTCAATTCAGTTTATTATATTATTTTAGACTAACGTACTATCTTTCAATGCTCAATTCAGTTTATTATATTATTTCAGACTAATGTACTATCTTTCAATGCTCAATTCAGTTTACAATACTATTTCAGACTAATGTACTATCTTTCAATGCTCAATTCAGTTTATTATATTATTTCAGACTAATGTACGATCTTTCAATGCTCAATTCAATTTACTATACTATTTCAGACTAATGTCCTATCTTTCAATGCTCAATTCAGTTTATTATATTATTTCAGACTAATGTACTATCTTTCAATGCTCAATTCAGTTTACTATACTATTTCAGACTAATGTCCTATCTTTCAATGCTCAATTCAGTTTATTATATTATTTCAGACTAATGTCCTATCTTTCAATGCTCAAGTCAGTTTATTATATTATTTCAGACTAATGTACGATCTTTCAATGCTCAATTCAGTTTATTATATTATTTCAGACTAATGTACTATTTTTCAATGCTCAATACAGTTTATTATATTATTTCAGACTAATGTCCTATCTTTCAATGCTCAATTCAGTTTATTATATTATTTCAGACTAATGTACTATCTTTCAATGCTCAATTCAGTTTATTATATTATTTCAGATTAATGTACTATCTTTCAATGCTCAATTCAGTTTACTATACTATATCAGACTAATGTACGATCTTTCAATGCTCAATTCAGTTTATTATATTATTTCAGACTAATGTCCTATCTTTCAATGCTCGATTCAGTTTATTATATTATTTCAGACTAATGTACTATCTTTCAATGCTCAATTCAGTTTATTATATTATTTCAGACTAACGTACTATCTTTCAATGCTCGATTCAGTTTATTATATTATTTCAGACTAATGTACTATCTTTCAATGCTCACTTCAGTTTATTATATTATTTCAGACTAATGTCCTATCTTTCAATGCTCAATTCAGTTTATTATATTATTTCAGACTAATGTACGATCTTTCAATGTTCAATTCAGTTTATTATATTATTTCAGACTAACGTACTATCTTTCAATGCTCAATTCAGTTTATTATATTATTTCAGACTAATGTACTATCTTTCAATGCTCACTTCAGTTTATTATATTATTTCAGACTAATGTCCTATCTTTCAATGCCCAATTCAGTTTATTATATTATTTCAGACTAATGTACTATCTTTCAATGCCCAATTCAGTTTATTATATTATTTCAGACTAATGTACGATCTTTCAATGCTCAATTCAGTTTATTATATTATTTCAGACTAATGTACGATCTTTCAATGCTCAATTCAGTTTACTATACTATTTCAGACTAATGTCCTATCTTTCAATGCTCAATTCAGTTTATTATATTATTTCAGACTAATATCCTATCTTTCAATGCTCAATTCAGTTTATAATACTATTTCAGACTAATGTACTATCTTTCAATGCTCAATTAAGTTTACAGTACTATTTCAGACTAATGTACTATCTTTCAATGCTCAATTCAGTTTACAATACTATTTCAGACTAATGTCCTATCTTTCAATGCTCAATTCAGTTTATTATATTATTTCAGACTAATGTACGATCTTTCAATGCTCAATTCAATTTACTATACTATTTCAGACTAATGTACTATCTTTCAGTGGTCAATTCAGTTTACTATACTATTTCAGACTAATGTACTATCTTTCAATGCTCAATTCAGTTTATTATATTATTTCAGACTAATGTCCTATCTTTCAATGCTCAATTCAGTTTATTATATTATTCAAGCCGAATGTACGATCTTTCAATGCTCAATTCAGTTTACTATACTATTTCAGACTAATGTACTATCTTTCAATGCTCAATTCAGTTTACTAAACTATTTCAGCCTAATGTACTATCTTTCAATGCTCAATTCAGTTTACAATACTATTTCAGACTAATGTACTATCTTTCAATGCTCAATTCAGTTTACTATACTATTTCAGACTAATGTCTTATCTTTCAATGCTCAATTCAGTTTATTATATTATTTCAGACTAATGTACGATCTTTCAATGCTCAATTCAATTAACTATACTATTTCAGACTAATGTCTTATCTTTCAATGCTCAAGTCAGTTTATTATATTATTTCAGACTAATGTCCTATCTTTCAATGATCAATTCAGTTTATTATATTATTTGAGACTAATGTACTATTTTTCAATGCTCAATTCAGTTTATTATATTATTTCAGACTAATGTCCTATCTTTCAATGCTCGATTCAGTTTATTATATTATTTCAGACTAATGTACTATCTTTCAATGCTCAATTCAGTTTATTATATTATTTCAGACTAATGTACGATCTTTCAATGCTCAATTCAGTTTACTATACTATTTCAGACTAATGTCCTATCTTTCAATGCTCAATTCAGTTTATTATATTATTTCAGACTAATGTCCTATCTTTCAATGCTCAATTCAGTTTATTATATTATTTCAGACTAATGTACTATCTTTCAATGCTCAATTCAGTTTATTATATTATTTCAGACTAACGTACTATCTTTCAATGCTCAATTCAGTTTATTATATTATTTCAGACTAATGTACTATCTTTCAATGCTCAATTCAGTTTACAATACTATTTCAGACTAATGTACTATCTTTCAATGCTCAATTCAGTTTATTATATTATTTCAGACTAATGTACGATCTTTCAATGCTCAATTCAATTTACTATACTATTTCAGACTAATGTCCTATCTTTCAATGCTCAATTCAGTTTATTATATTATTTCAGACTAATGTACTATCTTTCAATGCTCAATTCAGTTTACTATACTATTTCAGACTAATGTCCTATCTTTCAATGCTCAATTCAGTTTATTATATTATTTCAGACTAATGTTCTATCTTTCAATGCTCAAGTCAGTTTATTATATTATTTCAGACTAATGTACGATCTTTCAATGCTCAATTCAGTTTATTATATTATTTCAGACTAATGTACTATTTTTCAATGCTCAATACAGTTTATTATATTATTTCAGACTAATGTACTATCTTTCAATGCTCAATTCAGTTTATTATATTATTTCAGACTAATGTACTATCTTTCAATGCTCAATTCAGTTTATTATATTATTTCAGATTAATGTACTATCTTTCAATGCTCAATTCAGTTTACTATACTATATAAGACTAATGTACGATCTTTCAATGCTCAATACAGTTTATTATATTATTTCAGACTAATGTCCTATCTTTCAATGCTCGATTCAGTTTATTATATTATTTCAGACTAATGTACTATCTTTCAATGCTCAATTCAGTTTATTATATTATTTCAGACTAACGTACTATCTTTCAATGCTCGATTCAGTTTATTATATTATTTCAGACTAATGTACTATCTTTCAATGCTCACTTCAGTTTATTATATTATTTCAGACTAATGTCCTATCTTTCAATGCTCAATTCAGTTTATTATATTATTTCAGACTAATGTACGATCTTTCAATGCTCAATTCAGTTTATTATATTATTTCAGACTAACGTACTATCTTTCAATGCTCAATTCAGTTTATTATATTATTTCAGACTAATGTACTATCTTTCAATGCTCACTTCAGTTTATTATATTATTTCAGACTAATGTCCTATCTTTCAATGCCCAATTCAGTTTATTATATTATTTCAGACTAATGTCCTATCTTTCAATGCCCAATTCAGTTTATTATATTATTTCAGACTAATGTACGATCTTTCAATGCTCAATTCAGTTTATTATATTATTTCAGACTAATGTACGATCTTTCAATGCTCAATTCAGTTTACTATATTATTTCAGACTAATGTCCTATCTTTCAATGCTCAATTAAGTTTATTATATTATTTCAGACTAATGTCCTATCTTTCAATGCTCAATGCAGTTTATAATACTATTTCAGACTAATGTACTGTCTTTCAATGCTCAATTAAGTTTACAGTACTATTTCAGACTAATGTACTTTCTTTCAATGCTCAATTCAGTTTACAATACTATTTCAGACTAATGTCCTATCTTTCAATGCTCAATTCAGTTTATTATATTATTTAAGACTAATGTACGATCTTTCAATGCTCAATTCAATTTACTATACTATTTCAGACTAATGTCCTATCTTTCAATGCTCAATTCAGTTTATTATCTTATTTCAGACTAATGTCCTATCTTTCAATGCTCAATTCAGTTTATTATATCATTTCAGACTAATGTACTATTTTACAATGCTCAATTCAGTTTATTATATTATTTCAGACTAATGTACTATCTTTCAATGCTCACTTCAGTTTATTATATTATTTAAGACTAATGTCCTATCTTTACATGCCCAATTCAGTTTATTATATTATTTCAGACTAACGTACTATCTTTCAATGCCCAATTCAGTTTAATATATTATTTCAGACTAATGTACGATCTTTCAATGCTCAATTCAGTTTATTATATTATTTCAGACTAATGTACGATCTTTCAATGCTCAATTCAGTTTATTATATTATTTCAGACTAATGTACGATCTTTCAATGCTCAATTCAGTTTACTATACTATTTCAGACTAATGTCCTATCTTTCAATGCTCAATTCAGTTTATTATATTATTTCAAACTAATGTCCTATCTTTCAATGCTCAATTCAGTTTACAATACTATTTCAGACTAATGTAATATCTTTCAATGCTCACTTCAGTTTACAATACTATTTCAGACTAATGTACTATCTTTCAATGCTCAATTCAGTTTACTATACTATTTCAGACTAATGTCCTATCTTTCAATGCTTAATTCAGTTTATTATATTATTTCAGACTAATGTACGATCTTTCAATGCTCAATTCAATTTACTATACTATTTCAGACTAATGTCCTATCTTTCAATGCTCAAGTCACTTTATTATATTATTTCAGACTAATGTCCTATGTTTCAATGCTCAATTCAGTTTATTATATTATTTCAGACTAATGTACTATCTTTCAATGCTCAATTCAGTTTATTATATTATTTAAGACTAATGTACTATCTTTCAATGCTCAATTCAGTTTATTATATTATTTCAGACTAATGTACTATCTTTCAATGCTCAATTCAGTTTATTATATTATTTCAGACTAATGTACGACCTTTCAATGCTCAATTTAGTTTACTATACTATTCCAGACTAATGTCCTATCTTTCAATGCTCAATTCAGTTTATTATATTATTTCAGACTAATGTCCTATCTTTCAATGCTCAATTCAGTTTACAATACTATTTCAGACTAATGTACTATCTTTCAATGCTCAATTCAGTTTACAATACTAATTCAGACTAATGTCCTATCTTTCAATGCTCAAGTCAGTTTATTATATTATTTCAGACTAATGTACTATCTTTCCATGCTCAATTCAGTTAATTATATCATTTCAGACTAATGTACTGTCTTTCAATGCTCAATTCAGTTAATTATATTATTTCAGACTAATGTACTATCTTTCAATGCTCAATTCAGTTTATTATATTATTTCAGACTAATGTACTATCTTTCAATGCTCAATTCAGTTTATTATATTATTTCAGACTAATGTACTATCTTTCAATGCTCAATTCAGTTTATTATATTATTTCAGACTAATGTCCTATCTTTCAATGCTCAATTCAGTTTACAATACTATTTCAGACTAATGTACTATCTTTCAATGCTCAATTCAGTTTACAATACTATTTCAGACTAATGTACTATCTTTCAATGCTCAATTCAGTTTACTATACTATTTCAGACTAATGTACTATCTTTCAATGCTCAATTCAGTTAATTATATTATTTCAGACTAATGTACTATCTTTGAATGCTCAATTCAGTTAATTATATTATTTCAGACTAATGTACTATCTTTCAATGCTCAATTCAGTTAATTATATTACTTCAGACTAATGTACTATCTTTCAATGCTCAATTCAGTTAATTATATTATTTCAGACTAATGTACTATCTTTCAATGCTCAATTCAGTTTACTATACTATTTCAGACTAATGTCCTATCTTTCAATGCTCAATTCAGTGTATTATATTATTTCAGACTAATGTCCTATTATTCAATGCTCAATTCAGTTTATTATATTATTTCAGACTAATGTACTATTTTTCAATGCTCAATTCAGTTTATTATATTATTTCAGACTAATGTACTGTCTTTCAATGCTCAATTCAGTTTATTATATTATTTCAGACTAATGTACGATCTTTCAATGCTTAATTCAGTTTATTATATTATTTCAGACTAATGTACGATCTTTCAATGCTCAATTCAGTTTACTATACTATTTCAGACTAATGTCCTATCTTTCAATGCTCAATTCAGTTTACAATACTATTTCAGACTAATGTACTATCTTTCAATGCTCAATTCAGTTTACTATACTATTTCAGACTAATGTCCTATCTTTCAATGCTCAATTCAGTTTATTATATTATTTCAGACTAATGTACGATCTTTCAATGCTCAATTCAATTTACTATACTATTTTAGACTAATGTCCTATCTTTCAATGCTCAAGTCAGTTTATTATATTATTTCAGACTAATGTTCTATGTTTCAATGCTCAATTCAGTTTATTATATTATTTCAGGCTAATGTACTATCTTTCAATGCTCAATTCAGTTTATTATATTATTTCAGACTAATGTACTATCTTTCAATGCTCAATTCAGTTTATTATATTATTTCAGACTAATGTACTATCTTTCAATGCTCAATTCAGTTTATTATATTATTTCAGACTGATGTACTATCTTTCAATGCTCAATTTAGTTTACTATACTATTCCAGACTAATGTCCTATCTTTCAATGGTCAATTCAGTTTATTATATTATTTCAGACTAATGTCCTATCTTTCAATGCTCAATTCAGTTTATTATATTATTTCAGACTAATGTACTATTTTTCAATGCTCAATTCAGTTTATTATATTACTTCAGACTAATGTACTATTTTTCAATGCTCAATTCAGTTTATTATATTATTTCAGACTAATGTACGATCTTTCAATGCTCAATTCAGTTTACTATACTATTTCAGACTAATGTCCTATCTTTCAATGCTCAATTCAGTTCATTATATTATTTCAGACTAATGTCCTATCTTTCAATGCTCAATGCAGTTTACAATACTATTTCAGACTAATGTCCTATCTTTCAATGCTCAATTTAGTTTATTATATTATTTCAGACTAATGTACGATCTTTCAATGCTCAATTCAATTTACTATACTATTTCAGACTAATGTCCTATCTTTCAATGCTCAAGTCAGTTTATTATATTATTTCAGACTAATGTCCTATGTTTCAATGCTCAATTCAGTTTATTATATTATTTCAGACTAATGTACTATCTTTCAATGCTCAATTCAGTTTATTATATTATTTCAGACTAATGTACTATCTTTCAATGCTCAATTCAGTTTATTATATTATTTCAGACTAATGTACTATCTTTCAATGCTCAATTCAGTTTATTATATTATTTCAGACTAATGTACTATCTTTCAATGCTCAATTTAGTTTACTATACTATTCCAGACTAATGTCCTCTCTTTCAATGCTCAATTCAGTTTATTATATTATTTCAGACTAATGTCCTATCTTTCAATGCTGAATTCAGTTAATTATATTATTTCAGACTAATGTACTATTTTTCAATGCTCAATTCAGTTTATTATATTATTTCAGACTAATGTACTATCTTTCAATGCTCAATTCAGTTTATTATATTATTTCAGACTAATGTACTATCTTTCAATGCTCAATTCAGTTTATTATATTATTTCAGACTAATGTACTATCTCTCAATGCTCAATTTAGTTTACTATACTATTCCAGACTAATGTCCTATCTTTCAATGCTCAATTCAGTTTATTATATTATTTCAGACTAATGTCCTATCTTTCAATGCTCAATTCAGTTTTTTATATAATTTCAGACTAATGTACTATTTTTCAATGCTCAATTCAGTTTATTATATTACTTCAGACTAATGTACTATTTTTCAATGCTCAATTCAGTTTATTATATTATTTCAGACTAATGTACGATCTTTCAATGCTCAATTCAGTTTACTATACTATTTCAGACTAATGTCCTATCTTTCAATGCTCAATTCAGTTCATTATATTATTTCAGACTAATGTCCTATCTTTCAATGCTCAATTCAGTTTACAATACTATTTCAGACTAATGTCCTATCTTTCAATGCTCAATTCAGTTTATTATATTATTTCAGACTAATGTCCTATCTTTCAATGCTCAATTCAGTTCATTATATTATTTCAGACTAATGTCCTATCTTTCAATGCTCAATTCAGTTTACAATACTATTTCAGACTAATGTCCTATCTTTCAATGCTCAATTCAGTTTATTATATTATTTCAGACTAATGTACTATCTTTCAATGCTCAATTCAGTTTATTATATTATTTCAGACTAATGTCCTATCTTTCAATGCTCAAGTCAGTTTATTATATTATTTCAGACTAATGTCCTATGTTTCAATGCTCAATTCAGTTTATTATATTATTTCAGACTAATGTACTATCTTTCAATGCTCAATTCAGTTTATTATATTATTTCAGACTAATGTACTATCTTTCAATGCTCAATTCAGTTTATTATATTATTTCAGACTAATGTCCTCTCTTTCAATGCTCAATTCAGTTTATTATATTATTTCAGACTAATGTACTGTCTTTCAATGCTCAATTCAGTTTATTATATTATTTCAGACTAATGTACGATCTTTCAATGCTCAATTCAGTTTATTATATTATTTCAGACTAATGTACGATCTTTCAATGCTCAATTCAGTTTACTATACTATTTCAGACTAATGTCCTATCTTTCAATGCTCAATTCAGTTTACAATACTATTTGCGACTAATGTACGATCTTTCAATGCTCAATTCAGTTTACTATACTATTTCAGACTAATGTCCTATCTTTCAATGCTCAATTCAGTTTATTATATTATTTCAGACTAATGTACGATCTTTCAATGCTCAATTCAATTTACTATACTATTTTAGACTAATGTCCTATCTTTCAATGCTCAAGTCAGTTTATTATATTATTTCAGACTAATGTTCTATGTTTCAATGCTCAATTCAGTTTATTATATTATTTCAGACTAATGTACTATCTTTCAATGCTCAATTCAGTTTATTATATTATTTCAGACTAATGTACTATCTTTCAATGCTCAATTCAGTTTATTATATTATTTCAGACTAATGTACTATCTTTCAATGCTCAATTCAGTTTATTATATTATTTCAGACTGATGTACTATCTTTCAATGCTCAATTTAGTTTACTATACTATTCCAGACTAATGTCCTATCTTTCAATGGTCAATTCAGTTTATTATATTATTTCAGACTAATGTCCTATCTTTCAATGCTCAATTCAGTTTACTATACTATTTCAGACTAATGTCCTATCTTTCAATGCTCAATTCAGTTCATTATATTATTTCAGACTAATGTCCTATCTTTCAATGCTCAATTCAGTTTACAATACTATTTCAGACTAATGTCCTATCTTTCAATGCTCAATTCAGTTTATTATATTATTTCAGACTAATGTCCTATCTTTCAATGCTCAATTCAGTTCATTATATTATTTCAGACTAATGTCGTATCTTTCAATGCTCAATTCAGTTTACAATACTATTTCAGACTAATGTCCTATCTTTCAATGCTCAATTCAGTTTATTATATTATTTCAGACTAATGTACTATCTTTCAATGCTCAATTCAGTTTATTATATTATTTCAGACTAATGTCCTATCTTTCAATGCTCAAGTCAGTTTATTATATTATTTCAGACTAATGTCCTATGTTTCAATGCTCAATTCAGTTTATTATATTATTTCAGACTAATGTACTATCTTTCAATGCTCAATTCAGTTTATTATATTATTTCAGACTAATGTACTATCTTTCAATGCTCAATTCAGTTTATTATATTATTTCAGACTAATGTCCTCTCTTTCAATGCTCAATTCAGTTTATTATATTATTTCAGACTAATGTACTGTCTTTCAATGCTCAATTCAGTTTATTATATTATTTCAGACTAATGTACGATCTTTCAATGCTCAATTCAGTTTATTATATTATTTCAGACTAATGTACGATCTTTCAATGCTCAATTCAGTTTACTATACTATTTCAGACTAATGTCTTATCTTTCAATGCTCAATTCAGTTTACAATACTATTTCAGACTAATGTACGATCTTTCAATGCTCAATTCAGTTTACTATACTATTTCAGACTAATGTCCTATCTTTCAATGCTCAATTCAGTTTATTATATTATTTCAGACTAATGTACGATCTTTCAATGCTCAATTCAATTTACTATACTATTTTAGACTAATGTCCTATCTTTCAATGCTCAAGTCAGTTTATTATATTATTTCAGACTAATGTTCTATGTTTCAATGCTCAATTCAGTTTATTATATTATTTCAGACTAATGTACTATCTTTCAATGCTCAATTCAGTTTATTATATTATTTCAGACTAATGTACTATCTTTCAATGCTCAATTCAGTTTATTATATTATTTCAGACTAATGTACTATCTTTCAATGCTCAATTCAGTTTATTATATTATTTCAGACTGATGTACTATCTTTCAATGCTCAATTTAGTTTACTATACTATTCCAGACTAATGTCCTATCTTTCAATGGTCAATTCAGTTTATTATATTATTTCAGACTAATGTCCTATCTTTCAATGCTCAATTCAGTTTATTATATTATTTCAGACTAATGTACTATTTTTCAATGCTCAATTCAGTTTATTATATTACTTCAGACTAATGTACTATTTGTCAATGCTCAATTCAGTTTATTATATTATTTCAGACTAATGTACGATCTTTCAATGCTCAATTCAGTTTACTATACTATTTCAGACTAATGTCCTATCTTTCAATGCTCAATTCAGTGCATTATATTATTTCAGACTAATGTCCTATCTTTCAATGCTCAATGCAGTTTACAATACTATTTCAGACTAATGTCCTATCTTTCAATGCTCAATTTAGTTTATTATATTATTTCAGACTAATGTACGATCTTTCAATGCTCAATTCAATTTACTATACTATTTCAGACTAATGTCCTATCTTTCAATGCTCAAGTCAGTTTATTATATTATTTCAGACTAATGTCCTATGTTTCAATGCTCAATTCAGTTTATTATATTATTTCAGACTAATGTACTATCTTTCAATGCTCAATTCAGTTTATTATATTATTTCAGACTAATGTACTATCTTTCAATGCTCAATTCAGTTTATTATATTATTTCAGACTAATGTACTATCTTTCAATGCTCAATTCAGTTTATTATATTATTTCAGACTAATGTACTATCTTTCAATGCTCAATTTAGTTTACTATACTATTCCAGACTAATGTCCTCTCTTTCAATGCTCAATTCAGTTTATTATATTATTTCAGACTAATGTCCTATCTTTCAATGCTGAATTCAGTTAATTATATTATTTCAGACTAATGTACTATTTTTCAATGCTCAATTCAGTTTATTATATTATTTCAGACTAATGTACTATCTTTCAATGCTCAATTCAGTTTATTATATTATTTCAGACTAATGTCCTATTATTCAATGCTCAATTCAGTTTATTATATTATTTCAGACTAATGTACTATTTTTCAATGCTCAATTCAGTTTATTATATTATTTCAGACTAATGTACTGTCTTTCAATGCTCAATTCAGTTTATTATATTATTTCAGACTAATGTACGATCTTTCAATGCTCAATTCAGTTTATTATATTATTTCAGACTAATGTACGATCTTTCAATGCTCAATTCAGTTTACTATACTATTTCAGACTAATGTCCTATCTTTCAATGCTCAATTCAGTTTACAATACTATTTCAGACTAATGTACTATCTTTCAATGCTCAATTCAGTTTACTATACTATTTCAGACTAATGTCCTATCTTTCAATGCTCAATTCAGTTTATTATATTATTTCAGACTAATGTACGATCTTTCAATGCTCAATTCAATTTACTATACTATTTTAGACTAATGTCCTATCTTTCAATGCTCAAGTCAGTTTATTATATTATTTCAGACTAATGTTCTATGTTTCAATGCTCAATTCAGTTTATTATATTATTTC
The DNA here is from genome assembly GCA_963556195.1 of Sepiola atlantica. Classification (NCBI taxonomy): domain Eukaryota; kingdom Metazoa; phylum Mollusca; class Cephalopoda; order Sepiida; family Sepiolidae; genus Sepiola; species Sepiola atlantica. Next base: position 79,691,433 of record OY744532.1, on the reverse strand, counting down.
AGACTAATGTACTATCTTTCAATGCTCAATTCAGTTTATTATATTATTTCAGACTAATGTACTATTTTTCAATGCTCAATTCAGTTTATTATATTATTTCAGACTAATGTACTATCTTTCAATGCTCAATTCAGTTTATTATATTATTTCAGACTGATGTACTATCTTTCAATGCTCAATTTAGTTTACTATACTATTCCAGACTAATGTCCTATCTTTCAATGGTCAATTCAGTTTATTATATTATTTCAGACTAATGTCCTATCTTTCAATGCTCAATTCAGTTTATTATATTATTTCAGACTAATGTACTATTTTTCAATGCTCAATTCAGTTTATTATATTACTTCAGACTAATGTACTATTTTTCAATGCTCAATTCAGTTTATTATATTATTTCAGACTAATGTACGATCTTTCAATGCTCAATTCAGTTTACTATACTATTTCAGACTAATGTCCTATCTTTCAATGCTCAATTCAGTTCATTATATTATTTCAGACTAATGTCCTATCTTTCAATGCTCAATGCAGTTTACAATACTATTTCAGACTAATGTCCTATCTTTCAATGCTCAATTTAGTTTATTATATTATTTCAGACTAATGTACGATCTTTCAATGCTCAATTCAATTTACTATACTATTTCAGACTAATGTCCTATCTTTCAATGCTCAAGTCAGTTTATTATATTATTTCAGACTAATGTCCTATGTTTCAATGCTCAATTCAGTTTATTATATTATTTCAGACTAATGTACTATCTTTCAATGCTCAATTCAGTTTATTATATTATTTCAGACTAATGTACTATCTTTCAATGCTCAATTCAGTTTATTATATTATTTCAGACTAATGTACTATCTTTCAATGCTCAATTCAGTTTATTATATTATTTCAGACTAATGTACTATCTTTCAATGCTCAATTTAGTTTACTATACTATTCCAGACTAATGTCCTCTCTTTCAATGCTCAATTCAGTTTATTATATTATTTCAGACTAATGTCCTATCTTTCAATGCTGAATTCAGTTAATTATATTATTTCAGACTAATGTACTATTTTTCAATCCTCAATTCAGTTTATTATATTATTTCAGACTAATGTACTATCTTTCAATGCTCAATTCAGTTTATTATATTATTTCAGACTAATGTACTATCTTCCAATGCTCAATTCAGTTTATTATATTATTTCAGACTAATGTACTATCTCTCAATGCTCAATTTAGTTTACTATACTATTCCAGACTAATGTCCTATCTTTCAATGCTCAATTCAGTTTATTATATTATTTCAGACTAATGTCCTATCTTTCAATGCTCAATTCAGTTTTTTATATAATTTCAGACTAATGTACTATTTTTCAATGCTCAATTCAGTTTATTATATTACTTCAGACTAATGTACTATTTTTCAATGCTCAATTCAGTTTATTATATTATTTCAGACTAATGTACGATCTTTCAATGCTCAATTCAGTTTACTATACTATTTCAGACTAATGTCCTATCTTTCAATGCTCAATTCAGTTCATTATATTATTTCAGACTAATGTCCTATCTTTCAATGCTCAATTCAGTTTACAATACTATTTCAGACTAATGTCCTATCTTTCAATGCTCAATTCAGTTTATTATATTATTTCAGACTAATGTACTATCTTTCAATGCTCAATTCAGTTTATTATATTATTTCAGACTAATGTCCTATCTTTCAATGCTCAAGTCAGTTTATTATATTATTTCAGACTAATGTCCTATGTTTCAATGCTCAATTCAGTTTATTATATTATTTCAGACTAATGTACTATCTTTCAATGCTCAATTCAGTTTATTATATTATTTCAGACTAATGTACTATCTTTCAATGCTCAATTCAGTTTATTATATTATTTCAGACTAATGTACTATCTTTCAATGCTCAATTCAGTTTATTATATTATTTCAGACTAATGTACTATCTTTCAATGCTCAATTTAGTTTACTATACTATTCCAGACTAATGTCCTATCTTTCAATGCTCAATTCAGTTTATTATATTATTTCAGACTAATGTCCTATCTTTCAATGCTGAATTCAGTTTATTATATTATTTCAGACTAATGTACTATTTTTCAATGCTCAATTCAGTTTATTATATTACTTCAGACTAATGTACTATTTTTCAATGCTCAATTCAGTTTATTATATTATTTTAGACTAATGCACTGTTTTTCAATGCTCAATTCAGTTTATTATATTATTTCAGACTAATGTACGATCTTTCAATGCTCAATTCAGTTTATTATATTATTTCAGACTAATGTACTATCTTTCAATGCTCAATTCAGTTTATTATATTATTTCAGACTAATGTACGATCTTTCAATGCTCAATTCAGTTTACTATACTATTTCAGACTAATGTCCTATCTTTCAATGCTCAATTCAGTTTATTATATTATTTCAGACTAATGTACGATCTTTCAATGCTCAATTCAATTTACTAGACTATTTCAGACTAATGTCCTATCTTTCAATGCTCAAGTCAGTTTATTATATTATTTCAGACTAATGTCCTATGTTTCAATGCTCAATTCAGTTTATTATATTATTTCAGACTAATGTACTATCTTTCAATGCTCAATTCAGTTTATTATATTATTTCAGACTAATGTACTATCTTTCAATGCTCAATTCAGTTTATTATATTATTTCAGACTAATGTACTATCTTTCAATGCTCAATTCAGTTTATTATATTATTTCAGACTAATGTACTATCTTTCAATGCTCAATTTAGTTTTCTATACTATTCCAGACTAATGTCCTCTCTTTCAATGCTCAATTCAGTTTATTATATTATTTCAGACTAATGTTCTATCTTTCAATGCTCAATTCAGTTTACAATACTATTTCAGACTAATGTCCTATCTTTCAATGCTCAATTCAGTTTATTATATTATTTCAGACTAATGTACTATCTTTCAATGCTCAATTCCGTTTATTATATTATTTCAGACTAATGTCCTATCTTTCAATGCTCAAGTCAGTTTATTATATTATTTCAGACTAATGTCCTATGTTTCAATGCTCAATTCAGTTTATTATATTATTTCAGACTAATGTACTATCTTTCAATGCTCAATTCAGTTTATTATATTATTTCAGACTAATGTACTATCTTTCAATGCTCAATTCAGTTTATTATATTATTTCAGACTAATGTACTATCTTTCAATGCTCAATTCAGTTTATTATATTATTTCAGACTAATGTACTATCTTTCAATGCTCAATTTAGTTTACTATACTATTCCAGACTAATGTCCTATCTTTCAATGCTCAATTCAGTTTATTATATTATTTCAGACTAATGTCCTATCTTTCAATGCTGGATTCAGTTTATTATATTATTTCAGACTAATGTACTATTTTTCAATGCTCAATTCAGTTTATTATATTACTTCAGACTAATGTACTATTTTTCAATGCTCAATTCAGTTTATTATATTATTTCAGACTAATGTACTGTCTTGTAATGCTCAATTCAGTTTATTATATTATTTATGACTAATGTCCTATCTTTCAATGCTCAATTCAGTTTATTATATTATTTCAGACTAATGTACGATCTTTCAATGCTCAATTCAGTTTATTATATTATTTCAGACTAATGTACGATCTTTCAATGCTCAATTCAGTTTACTATACTATTTCAGACTAATGTCCTATCTTTCAATGCTCAATTCAGTTTATTATATTATTTCAGACTAATGTACGATCTTTCAATGCTCAATTCAGTTTACTATACTATTTCAGACTTATGTCCTATCTTTCAATGCTCAATTCAGTTCATTATATTATTTCAGACTAATGTCCTATCTTTCAATGCTCAATGCAGTTTACAATACTATTTCAGACTAATGTCCTATCTTTCAATGCTCAATTTAGTTTATTATATTATTTCAGACTAATGTACGATCTTTCAATGCTCAATTCAATTTACTATACTATTTCAGACTAATGTCCTATCTTTCAATGCTCAAGTCAGTTTATTATATTATTTCAGACAAATGTCCTATGTTTCAATGCTCAATTCAGTTTATTATAGTATTTCAGACTAATGTACTATCTTTCAATGCTCAATTCAGTTTATTATATTATTTCAGACTAATGTACTATCTTTCAATGCTCAATTCAGTTTATTATATTATTTCAGACTAATGTACTATCTTTCAATGCTCAATTCAGTTTATTATATTATTTCAGACTAATGTACTATCTTTCAATGCTCAATTTAGTTTACTATACTATTCCAGACTAATGTCCTATCTTTCAATGCTCAATTCAGTTTATTATATTATTTCAGACTAATGTCCTATCTTTCAATGCTGAATTCAGTTAATTATATTATTTCAGACTAATGTACTATTTTTCAATGCTCAATTCAGTTTATTATATTATTTCAGACTAATGTACTATCTTTCAATGCTCAATTCAGTTTATTATATTATTTCAGACTAATGTACTATCTTTCAATGCTCAATTCAGTTTATTATATTATTTCAGACTAATGTACTATCTCTCAATGCTCAATTTAGTTTACTATACTATTCCAGACTAATGTACTATCTTTCAATGCTCAATTCAGTTTATTATATTATTTCAGACTAATGTCCTATCTTTCAATGCTCAATTCAGTTTATTATATTATTTCAGACTAATGTACTATCTCTCAATGCTCAATTCAGTTTATTATATTACTTCAGACTAATGTACTATTTTTCAATGCTCAATTCAGTTTATTATATTATTTCAGACTAATGTACGATCTTTCAATGCTCAATTCAGTTTACTATACTATTTCAGACTAATGTCCTATCTTTCAATGCTCAATTCAGTTCATTATATTATTTCAGACTAATGTTCTATCTTTCAATGCTCAATTCAGTTTACAATACTATTTCAGACTAATGTCCTATCTTTCAATGCTCAATTCAGTTTATTATATTATTTCAGACTAATGTACTATCTTTCAATGCTCAATTCAGTTTATTATATTATTTCAGACTAATGTCCTATCTTTCAATGCTCAAGTCAGTTTATTATATTATTTCAGACTAATGTCCTATGTTTCAATGCTCAATTCAGTTTATTATATTATTTCAGACTAATGTACTATCTTTCAATGCTCAATTCAGTTTATTATATTATTTCAGACTAATGTACTATCTTTCAATGCTCAATTCAGTTTATTATATTATTTCAGACTAATGTACTATCTTTCAATGCTCAATTCAGTTTATTATATTATTTCAGACTAATGTACTATCTTTCAATGCTCAATTTAGTTTACTATACTATTCCAGACTAATGTCCTATCTTTCAATGCTCAATTCAGTTTATTATATTATTTCAGACTAATGTCCTATCTTTCAATGCTGAATTCAGTTTATTATATTATTTCAGACTAATGTACTATTTTTCAATGCTCAATTCAGTTTATTATATTACTTCAGACTAATGTACTATTTTTCAATGCTCAATTCAGTTTATTATATTATTTCAGACTAATGTAGTGTCTTGTAATGCTCAATTCAGTTTATTATATTATTTCAGACTAATGTACGATCTTTCAATGCTCAATTCAGTTTATTATATTATTTCAGACTAATGTACGATCTTTCAATGCTCAATTCAGTTTATTATATTATTTCAGACTAATGTACGATGTTTCAATGCTCAATTCAGTTTACTATACTATTTCAGACTAATGTCCTATCTTTCAATGCTCAATTCAGTTTATTATATTATTTCAGACTAATGTACGATCTTTCAATGCTCAATTCAGTTTACTATACTATTTCAGACTTATGTCCTATCTTTCAATGCTCAATTCAGTTCATTATATTATTTCAGACTAATGTCCTATCTTTCAATGCTCAATGCAGTTTACAATACTATTTCAGACTAATGTCCTATCTTTCAATGCTCAATTTAGTTTATTATATTATTTCAGACTAATGTACGATCTTTCAATGCTCAATTCAATTTACTATACTATTTCAGACTAATGTCCTATCTTTCAATGCTCAAGTCAGTTTATTATATTATTTCAGACAAATGTCCTATGTTTCAATGCTCAATTCAGTTTATTATAGTATTTCAGACTAATGTACTATCTTTCAATGCTCAATTCAGTTTATTATATTATTTCAGACTAATGTACTATCTTTCAATGCTCAATTCAGTTTATTATATTATTTCAGACTAATGTACAATCTTTCAATGCTCAATTCAGTTTATTATATTATTTCAGACTAATGTACTATCTTTCAATGCTCAATTTAGTTTACTATACTATTCCAGACTAATGTCCTATCTTTCAATGCTCAATTCAGTTTATTATATTATTTCAGACTAATGTCCTATCTTTCAATGCTGAATTCAGTTAATTATATTATTTCAGACTAATGTACTATTTTTCAATGCTCAATTCAGTTTATTATATTATTTCAGACTAATGTACTATCTTTCAATGCTCAATTCAGTTTATTATATTATTTCAGACTAATGTACTATCTTTCAATGCTCAATTCAGTTTATTATATTATTTCAGACTAATGTACTATCTCTCAATGCTCAATTTAGTTTACTATACTATTCCAGACTAATGTCCTATCTTTCAATGCTCAATTCAGTTTATTATATTATTTCAGACTAATGTCCTATCTTTCAATGCTCAATTCAGTTTATTATATTATTTCAGACTAATGTACTATTTTTCAATGCTCAATTCAGTTTATTATATTACTTCAGACTAATGTACTATTTTTCAATGCTCAATTCAGTTTATTATATTATTTCAGACTAATGTACGATCTTTCAATGCTCAATTCAGTTTACTATACTATTTCAGACTAATGTCCTATCTTTCAATGCTCAATTCAGTTCATTATATTATTTCAGACTAATGTCCTATCTTTCAATGCTCAATTCAGTTTACAATACTATTTCAGACTAATGTCCTATCTTTCAATGCTCAATTCAGTTTATTATATTATTTCAGACTAATGTACGATCTTTCAATGCTCAATTCAATTTACTATACTATTTCAGACTAATGTCCTCTTTTTCAATGCTCAAGTCAGTTTATTATATTATTTCAGACTAATGTCCTATGTTTCAATGCTCAATTCAGTTTATTATATTATTTCAGACTAATGTACTATCTTTCAATGCTCAATTCAGTTTATTATATTATTTCAGACTAATGTACTATCTTTCAATGCTCAATTCAGTTTATTATATTATTTCAGACTAATGTACTATCTTTCAATGCTCAATTCAGTTTATTATATTATTTCAGACTAATGTACTATCTTTCAATGCTCAATTTAGTTTACTAAACTATTCCAGACTAATGTCCTATCTTTCAATGCTCAATTCAGTTTATTATATTATTTCAGACTAATGTCCTATCTTTCAATGCTCAATTCAGTTTATTATATTATTTCAGACTAATGTACTATTTTTCAATGCTCAATTCAGTTTATTATATTACTTCAGACTAATGTACTATTTTTCAATGCTCAATTCAGTTTATTATATTATTTCAGACTAATGTACTGTCTTTCAATGCTCAATTAAGTTTATTATATTATTTCAGACTAATGTACGATCTTTCAATGCTCAATTCAGTTTATTATATTATTTCAGACTAATGTACTATCTTTCAATGCTCAATTCAGTTTATTATATTATTTCAGACTAATGTACGATCTTTCAATGCTCAATTCAGTTTACTATACTATTTCAGACTAATGTCCTATCTTTCAATGCTCAATTCAGTTCATTATATTATTTCAGACTAATGTCCTATCTTTCAATGCTCAATTCAGTTTACAATACTATTTCAGACTAACGTACTATCTTTCAATGCTCAATTCAGTTTACAATACTATTTCAGACTAATGTACTATCTTTCAATGCTCAATTCAGTTTACTATACTATTTCAGACTAATGTCCTATCTTTCAATGCTCAATTCAGTTTATTATATTATTTCAGACTAATGTACGATCTTTCAATGCTCAATTCAATTTACTATACTATTTCAGACTAATGTCCTATCTTTCAATGCTCAAGTCAGTTTATTGTATTATTTCAGACTAATGTCCTATCTTTCAATGCTCAATTCAGTTTATTATATTATTTTAGACTAATGTACTATCTTTCAATGATCAATTCAGTTTATTATATTATTTCAGACTAATGTACTATCTTTCAATGCTCAATTCAGTTTATTATATTATTTCAGACTAATGTACTATCTTTCAATGCTCCATTCAGTTTATTATATTATTTCAGACGAATGTACTATCTTTCAATGCTCAATTCAGTTTATTATATTATATCAGACTAATGTCCTATCTTTCAATGCTCAATTCAGTTTATTATATTATTTCAGACTAATGTACGATCTTTCAATGCTCAATTCAGTTTACTATACTATTTAAGACTAATGTCCTATCTTTCAATGCTCACTTCAGTTTATTATATTATTTCAGACTAATGTCCTATCTTTCAATGCTCAATTCAGTTTATTATATTATTGCAGACTAATGTCCTATCTTTCAATGCTCAATTCAGTTTACAATACTATTTCAGACTAATGTACGATCTTTCAATGCTCAATTCAGTTTACAATACTATTTCAGACTAATGTCCTATCTTTCAATGCTCAATTCAGTTTACTATACTATTTCAGACTAATGTCCTATCTTTCAATGCTCAATTTAGTTTATTATATTATTTCAGACTAATGTCCTATCTTTCAATGCTCAATTCAGTTTATAATACTATTTCAGACTAATGTACTATCTTTCAATGCTCAATTCAGTTTACAATACTATTTCAGACTAATGTACAATCTTTCAATGCTCAATTCAGTTTTCTATACTATTTCAGACTAATGTCCTATCTTTCAATGCTCAATTCAGTTTATTATATTATTTCAGACTAATGTACGATCTTTCAATGCTCAATTCAATTTACTATATTATTTCAGACTAATGTCTTATCTTTCAATGCTCAATTAAGTTTATTATATTATTTCAGACTAATGTCCTATCTTTCAATGCTCAATTCAGTTTATTATATTATTTCAGACTAATGTACTATTTTTCAATGCTCAATTCAGTTTATTATATTATTTCAGACTAATGTACTGTCTTTCAATGCTCAATTCAGTTTATTATATTATTTCAGACTAATGTACGATCTTTCAATGCTCAATTCAGGTTATTATATTATTTCAGACTAATGTCCTATCTTTCAATGCTCAATTCAGTTTATTATATTATTTCAGACTAATGTACGATCTGTCAATGCTCAATTCAGTTTACTATACTATTTCAGACTAATGTCCTATCTTTCAATGCTCAATTCAGTTTATTATATTATTTCAGACTAATGTCCTATCTTTCAATGCTCAATTCAGTTTACAATACTATTTCAGACTAATGTACTATCCTTCAATGCTCAATTCAGTTTACAATACTATTTCAGACTAATGTCCAACTTTTCAATGCTCAATTCAGTTTACTATACTATTTCAGACTAATGTCCTATCTTTCAATGCTGTATTCAGTTTATTATATTATTTCAGACTAATGTCCTATCTTTCAATGCTCAATTCAATTTACTATAATATTTCAGACTAATGTCCTATCTTTCAATGCTCAAGTCAGTTTATTATATTATTTCAGACTAATGTCCTATCTTTCAATGCTCAATTCAGTTTATTATATTATTTCAGACTAATGTACGATCTTTCAATGCTCAATTCAGTTTACTATACTATTTAAGACTAATGTCCTATCTTTCAATGCTCACTTCAGTTTATTATATTATTTCAGACTAATGTCCTATCTTTCAATGCTCAATTCAGTTTATTATATTATTGCAGACTAATGTCCTATCTTTCAATGCTCAATTCAGTTTACAATACTATTTCAGACTAATGTACGATCTTTCAATGCTCAATTCAGTTTACAATACTATTTCAGACTAATGTCCTATCTTTCAATGCTCAATTCAGTTTACTATACTATTTCAGACTAATGTCCTATCTTTCAATGCTCAATTTAGTTTATTATATTATTTCAGACTAATGTCCTATCTTTCAATGCTCAATTCAGTTTATAATACTATTTCAGACTAATGTACTATCTTTCAATGCTCAATTCAGTTTACAATACTATTTCAGACTAATGTACAATCTTTCAATGCTCAATTCAGTTTTCTATACTATTTCAGACTAATGTCCTATCTTTCAATGCTCAATTCAGTTTATTATATTATTTCAGACTAATGTACGATCTTTCAATGCTCAATTCAATTTACTATATTATTTCAGACTAATGTCTTATCTTTCAATGCTCAATTAAGTTTATTATATTATTTCAGACTAATGTCCTATCTTTCAATGCTCAATTCAGTTTATTATATTATTTCAGACTAATGTACTATTTTTCAATGCTCAATTCAGTTTATTATATTATTTCAGACTAATGTACTGTCTTTCAATGCTCAATTCAGTTTATTATATTATTTCAGACTAATGTACGATCTTTCAATGCTCAATTCAGGTTATTATATTATTTCAGACTAATGTCCTATCTTTCAATGCTCAATTCAGTTTATTATATTATTTCAGACTAATGTACGATCTGTCAATGCTCAATTCAGTTTACTATACTATTTCAGACTAATGTCCTATCTTTCAATGCTCAATTCAGTTTATTATATTATTTCAGACTAATGTCCTATCTTTCAATGCTCAATTCAGTTTACAATACTATTTCAGACTAATGTACTATCTTTCAATGCTCAATTCAGTTTACAATACTATTTCAGACTAATGTCCAACTTTTCAATGCTCAATTCAGTTTACTATACTATTTCAGACTAATGTCCTATCTTTCAATGCTGTATTCAGTTTATTATATTATTTCAGACTAATGTCCTATCTTTCAATGCTCAATTCAATTTACTATAATATTTCAGACTAATGTCCTATCTTTCAATGCTCAAGTCAGTTTATTATATTATTTCAGACTAATGTCCTATCTTTCAATGCTCAATTCAGTTTATTATATTATTTCAGACTAATGTACTATCTTTCAATGCTCAATTCAGTTTATTATATTATTTCAGACTAATGTACTATCTTTCAATGCTCAATTCAGTTTATTATATTATTTCAGACTAATGTACTATCTTTCAATGCTCAATTCAGTTTATTATATTATTTCAGACTAATGTACTATCTTTCAATGCCCAATTCAGTTTACTATACTATATCTTACTAATGTCATATCTTTCAATGCTCAATTCAGTTTATTATATTATTTCAGACTAATGTACGATCTTTCAATGCTCAATTCAGTTTACTATACTATTTCAGACTAATGTCCTATCTATCAATGCTCAATTCAGTTTATTATATTATTTCAGACTAATGTCCTATCTTTCAATGCTCAATTCAGTTTATTATATTATTTCAGACTAATGTACTATTTTTCAATGCTCAATTCAGTTTATTATATTATTTCAGACTAATGTACTGTCTTTCAATGCTCAATTCAGTTTATTATATTATTTCAGACTAATGTACGATCTTTCAATGCTCAATTCAGTTTATTATATTATTTCAGACTAATGTCCTATCTTTCAATGCTCAATTCAGTTTATTATATTATTTCAGACTAATGTACAGTCTTTCAATGCTCAATTCAGTTTACTATACTATTTCAGACTAATGTCCTATCTTTCAATGCTCAATTCAGTTTATTATATTATTTCAGACTTATGTCCTATCTTTCAATGCTCAATTCAGTTTACAATACTATTTCAGACTAATGTACTATCTTTCAATGCTCAATTCAGTTTACAATACTATTTCAGACTAATGTACTATCTTTCAATGCTCAATTCAGTTTACTATACTATTTCAGACTAATGTACTATCTTTCAATGCTCAATTCAGTTAATTATATTATTTCAGACTAATGTACTGTCTTTCAATGCTCAATTCAGTTAATTATATTATTTCAGACTAATGTACTATCTTTCAATGCTCAATTCAGTTAATTATATTATTTCAGACTAATGTACTATTTTTCAATGCTCAATTCAGTTAATTATATTATTTCAGACTAATGTACTATCTTTCAATGCTCAATTCAGTTAATTATATAATTTCAGACTAATGTACTATCTTTCAATGCTCAATTCAGTTTACGATACTATTTCAGACTAATGTCCTATCTTTCAATGCTCAATTCAGTTTATTATGTTATTTCAGACTAATGTACTATCTTTCAATGCTCAATTCAGTTTATTATATTATTTCAGACTAATGTACTATCTTTCAATGCTCAATTCAGTTTATTATATTATTTCAGACTAATGTACTATCTTTCAATGCTCAATTCAGTTTATTATATTATTTCAGACTAATGTACTATCTTTCAATGCCCAATTAAGTTTACTATACTATATCATACTAATGTCCTATCTTTCAATGCTCAATTCAGTTTATTATATTATTTCAGACTAATGTACGATCTTTCAATGCTCAATTCAGTTTACTATACTATTTCAGACTAATGTCCTATCTTTCAATGCTCAATTCAGTGTATTATATTATTTTAGACTAATGTCCTATTATTCAATGCTCAATTCAGTTTATTATATTATTTCAGACTAATGTACTATTTTATAATGCTCAATTCAGTTTATTATATTATTTCAGACTAATGTACTGTCTTTCAATGCTCAATTCAGTTTATTATATTATTTCAGACTAATGTACGATCTTTCAATGCTCAATTCAGTTTATTATATAATTTAAGACTAATGTCCTATCTTTCAATGCTCAATTAAGTTTACAATACTATTTCAGACTAATGTACTATCTTTCAATGCTCAATTCAGTTTGCAATACTATTTCAGACTAATGTCCTATCTTTCAATGCTCAATTCAGTTTACTATACTATTTCAGACTAATGTCCTATCTTTCAATGCTCAATTTAGTTTATTATATTATTTCAGACTAATGTCCTATCTTTCAATGCTCAATTCAGTTTATAATACTATTTCAGACTAATGTACTATCTTTCAATGCTCAATTCAGTTTACAATACTATTTCAGACTAATGTACAATCTTTCAATGCTCAATTCAGTTTTCTATACTATTTCAGACTAATGTCCTATCTTTCAATGCTCAATTCAGTTTATTATATTATTTCAGACTAATGTACGATCTTTCAATGCTCAATTCAATTTACTATACTATTTCAGACTAATGTCCTATCTTTCAATGCTCAATTAAGTTTATTATATTATTTCAGACTAATGTCCTATCTTTCAATGCTCAATTCAGTTTATTATATTATTTCAGACTAATGTACTATTTTTCAATGCTCAATTCAGTTTATTATATTATTTCAGACTAATGTACTGTCTTTCAATGCTCAATTCAGTTTATTATATTATTTCAGACTAATGTACGATCTTTCAATGCTCAATTCAGGTTATTATATTATTTCAGACTAATGTCCTATCTTTCAATGCTCAATTCAGTTCATTATATTATTTCAGACTAATGTACGATCTGTCAATGCTCAATTCAGTTTACTATACTATTTCAGACTAATGTCCTATCTTTCAATGCTCAATTCAGTTTATTATATTATTTCAGACTAATGTCCTATCTTTCAATGCTCAATTCAGTTTACAATACTATTTCAGACTAATGTACTATCTTTCAATGCTCAATTCAGTTTACAATACTATTTCAGACTAATGTCCAACTTTTCAATGCTCAATTCAGTTTACTATACTATTTCAGACTAATGTCCTATCTTTCAATGCTCAATTCAGTTTATTATATTATTTCAGACTAATGTCCTATCTTTCAATACTCAATTCAATTTACTATACTATTTCAGACTTATGTCCTATCTTTCAATGCTCAAGTCAGTTTATTATATTATTTCAGACTAATGTCCTATCTTTCAATGCTCAATTCAGTTTATTATATTATTTCAGACTAATGTACTATCTTTCAATGCTCAATTCAGTTTATTATATTATTTCAGACTAATGTACTATCTTTCAATGCTCAATTCAGTTTATTATATTATTTCAGACTAATGTACTATCTTTCAATGCTCAATTCAGTTCATTATATTATTTCAGACTAATGTACTATCTTTCAATGCCCAATTCAGTTTACTATACTATATCATACTAATGTCATATCTTTCAATGCTCAATTCAGTTTATTATATTATTTCGGACTAATGTACGATCTTTCAATGCTCAATTCAGTTTACTATACTATTTCAGTCTAATGTCCTATCTATCAATGCTCAATTCAGTTTATTATATTATTTCAGACTAATGTCCTATCTTTCAATGCTCAATTCAGTTTATTATATTATTTCAGACTAATGTACTATTTTTCAATGCTCAATTCAGTTTATTATATTATTTCAGACTAATGTACTGTCTTTCAATGCTCAATTCAGTTTATTATATTATTTCAGACTAATGTACGATCTTTCAATGCTCAATTCAGTTTATTATATTATTTCAGACTAATGTCCTATCTTTCAATGCTCAATTCAGTTTATTATATTATTTCAGACTAATGTACAGTCTTTCAATGCTCAATTCAGTTTATTATATTATTTCAGACTTATGTCCTATCTTTCAATGCTCAATTCAGTTTACAATACTATTTCAGACTAATGTACTATCTTTCAATGCTCAATTCAGTTTACAATACTATTTCAGACTAATGTACTATCTTTCAATGCTCAATTCAGTTCACTATACTATTTCAGACTAATGTACTATCTTTCAATGCTCAATTCAGTTAATTATATTATTTCAGACTAATGTACTGTCTTTCAATGCTCAATTCAGTTAATTATATTATTTCAGACTAATGTACTATCTTTCAATGCTCAATTCAGTTAATTATATTATTTCAGACTAATGTACTATCTTTCAATGCTCAATTCAGTTAATTATATTATTTCAGACTAATGTACTATCTTTCAATGCTCAATTCAGTTAATTATATAATTTCAGACTAATGTACTATCTTTCAATGCTCAATTCCGTTTACGATACTATTTCAGACTAATGTCCTATCTTTCAATGCTCAATTCAGTTTATTATGTTATTTCAGACTAATGTACTATCTTTCAATGCTCAATTCAGTTTATTATATTATTTCAGACTAATGTACTATCTTTCAATGCTCAATTCAGTTTATTATATTATTTCAGACTAATGTACTATCTTTCAATGCTCAATTCAGTTTATTATATTATTTCAGACTAATGTACTATCTTTCAATGCCCAATTAAGTTTACTATACTATATCATACTAATGTCCTATCTTTCAATGCTCAATTCAGTTTATTATATTATTTCAGACTAATGTACGATCTTTCAATGCTCAATTCAGTTTACTATACTATTTCAGACTAATGTCCTATCTTTCAATGCTCAATTCAGTGTATTATATTATTTCAGACTAATGTCCTATTATTCAATGCTCAATTCAGTTTATTATATTATTTCAGACTAATGTACTATTTTTCAATGCTCAATTCAGTTTATTATATTATTTCAGACTAATGTACTGTCTTTCAATGCTCAATTCAGTTTATTATATTATTTCAGACTAATGTACGATCTTTCAATGCTCAATTCAGTTTATTATATTATTTCAGACTAATGTACGATCTTTCAATGCTCAATTCAGTTTACTATACTATTTCAGACTAATGTCCTATCTTTCAATGCTCAATTCAGTTTATTATATTATTTCAAACTAATGTCCTATCTTTCAATGCTCAATTCAGTTTACAATACTATTTCAGACTAATGTACTATCTTTCAATGCTCAATTCAGTTTACAATACTATTTCAGACTAATGTACTATCTTTCAATGCTCAATTCAGTTTACTATACTATTTCAGACTAATGTCCTATCTTTCAATGCTCAATTCAGTTTATTATATTATTTCAGACTAATGTACGATCTTTCAATGCTCAATTCAGTTTACTATACTATTTCAGACTAATGTCCTATCTTTCAATGCTCAAGTCAGTTTATTATATTATTTCAGACTAATGTCCTATGTTTCAATGCTCAATTCAGTTTATTATATTATTTCAGACTAATGTACTATCTTTCAATGCTCAAGTCAGTTTATTATATTATTTCAGACTAATGTACGATCTTTCAATGCTCAATTCAGTTTATTATATTATTTCAGACTAATGTACTATCTTTCAATGCTCAATTCAGTTTATTATATTATTTCAGACTAATGTACGATCTTTCAATGCTCAATTCAGTTTACTATACTATTTCAGACTAATGTCTTATCTTTCAATGCTCAATTCAGTTTATTATATTATTTCAAACTAATGTCCTATCTTTCAATGCTCAATTCAGTTTACAATACTATTTCAGACTAATGTACTATCTTTCAATGCTCAAATCAGGTTACAATACTATTTCAGACTAATGTACTATCTTTCAATGCTCAATTCAGTTTACTATACTATTTCAGACTAATGTCCTATTTTTCAATGCTCAATTCAGTTTATTATATTATTTCAGACTAATGTACTATCTTTCAATGCTCAAGTCAGTTTATTATATTATTTCAGACTAATGTCCTATCTTTCAATGCTCAAGTCAGTTTATTATATTATTTCAGACTAATGTCCTATGTTTCAATGCTCAATTCAGTTTATTATATTATTTCAGACTAATGTACTATCTTTCAATGCTCAATTCAGTTTATTATATTATTTCAGACTAATGTACTATCTTTCAATGCTCAATTCAGTTTATTATATTATTTTAGACTAATGTACTATCTTTCAATGCTCAATTCAGTTTATTATATTATTTCAGACTAATGTACTATCTTTCAATGCTCAATTTAGTTTACTATACTATTCCAGACTAATGTCCTATCTTCCAATGCTCAATTCAGTTTATTATATTATTTCAGACTAATGTCCTATCTTTCAATGCTCAATTCAGTTTATTATATTATTTCAGACTAATGTACTATTTTTCAATGCTCAATTCAGTTTATTATATTACTTCAGACTAATGTACTATTTTTCAATGCTCAATTCAGTTTATTATATTATTTCAGACTAATGTACTGTCTTTCAATGCTCAATTCAGTTTATTATATTATTTCAGACTAATGTACGATCTTTCAATGCTCAATTCAGTTTATTATATTATTTCAGACTAATGTACTATCTTTCAATGCTCAATTCAGTTTATTATATTATTTCAGACTAATGTACGATCTTTCAATGCTCAATTCAGTTTACTATACTGTTTCAGACTAATGTCCTATCTTTCAATGCTCAATTCAGTTCATTATATTATTTCAGACTAATGTCCTATCTTTCAATGCTCAATTCAGTTTACAATACTATTTCAGACTAACGTACTATCTTTCAATGCTCAATTCAGTTTACAATACTATTTCAGACTAATGTACTATCTTTCAATGCTCAATTCAGTTTACTATACTATTTCAGACTAATGTCCTATCTTTCAATGCTCAATTCAGTTTATTATATTATTTCAGACTAATGTACGATCTTTCAATGCTCAATTCAATTTACTATACTATTTCAGACTAATGTCCTATCTTTCAATGCTCAAGTCAGTTTATTGTATTATTTCAGACTAATGTCCTATCTTTCAATGCTCAATTCAGTTTATTATATTATTTCAGACTAATGTACTATCTTTCAATGCTCAATTCAGTTTATTATATTATTTCAGACTAATGTACGATCTTTCAATGCTCAATTCAGTTTACTATACTATTTCAGACTAATGTCCTATCTTTCAATGCTCAATTCAGTTTATTATATTATTTCAGACTAATGTCCTATCTTTCAATGCTCAATTCAGTTTATTATATTATTTCAGACTAATGTACTATTTTTCAATGCTCAATTCAGTTTATTATATTATTTCAGACTAACGTACTATCTTTCAATGCTCAATTCAGTTTATTATATTATTTCAGACTAATGTACTATCTTCTAATGCTCAATTCAGTTTATTATATTATTTCAGACTAATGTCCTATCTTTCAATGCTCAATTCAGTTTATTATATTATTTCAGACTAATGTACTATCTTTCAATGCCCAATTCAGTTTATTATATTATTTCAGACTAATGTACGATCTTTCAATGCTCAATTCAGTTTATTATATTATTTCAGACTAATGTCCTATCTTTCAATGCTCAATTCAGTTTATTATATTATTTCAGACTAATGTACTATTTTACAATGCTCAATTCAGTTTATTATATTATTTCAGACTAATGTACTATCTTTCAATGCTCAATTCAGTTTATTATATTATTTCAGACTAATGTCCTATCTTTCAATGCTCAATTCAGTTTATTATATTATTTCAGACTAATGTCCTATCTTTCAATGCTCAATTCAGTTTATTATATTATTTCAGACTAATGTACTGTTTTTCAATTCTTAATTCAGTTTATTATATTATTTCAGACTAATGTACGATCTTTCAATGCTCAATTCAGTTTATTATATTATTTCAGACTAATGTACTGTTTTTCAATTCTTAATTCAGTTTATTATATTATTTCAGACTAATGTCCTATCTTTCAATGCTCAATTCAGTTTATTATATTATTTCAGACTAATGTACTGTTTTTCAATTCTTAATTCAGTTTATTATATTATTTCAGACTAATGTACGATCTTTCAATGCTCAATTCAGTTTATTATATTATTTCAGACTAATGTACTGTTTTTCAATTCTTAATTCAGTTTATTATATTATTTCAGACTAATGTCCTATCTTTCAATGCTCAATTCAGTTTATTATATTATTTCAGACTAATGTACTGTTTTTCAATTCTTAATTCAGTTTATTATATTATTTCAGACTAATGTACGATCTTTCAATGCTCAATTCAGTTTATTATATTATTTCAGACTAATGTACTGTTTTTCAATTCTTAATTCAGTTTATTATATTATTTCAGACTAATGTCCTATCTTTCAATGCTCAATTCAGTTTATTATATTATTTCAGACTAATGTACTGTTTTTCAATTCTTAATTCAGTTTATTATATTATTTCAGACTAATGTACGATCTTTCAATGCTTAATTCAGTTTATTATATTATTTCAGACTAATGTACTGTTTTTCAATTCTTAATTCAGTTTATTATATTATTTCAGACTAATGTCCTATCTTTCAATGCTCAATTCAGTTTATTATATTATTTCAGACTAATGTACTGTTTTTCAATTCTTAATTCAGTTTATTATATTATTTCAGACTAATGTACGATCTTTCAATGCTCAATTCAGTTTATTATATTATTTCAGACTAATGTACTGTTTTTCAATTCTTAATTCAGTTTATTATATTATTTCAGACTAATGTCCTTTCTTTCAATGCTCAATTCAGTTTATTATATTATTTCAGACTAATGTACTGTTTTTCAATTCTTAATTCAGTTTATTATATTATTTCAGACTAATGTACGATCTTTCAATGCTCAATTCAGTTTATTATATTATTTCAGACTAATGTACTGTTTTTCAATTCTTGATTCAGTTTATTATATTATTTCAGACTAATGTCCTATCTTTCAATGCTCAATTCAGTTTATTATATTATTTCAGACTAATGTACTGTTTTTCAATTCTTAATTCAGTTTATTATATTATTTCAGACTAATGTACGATCTTTCAATGCTCAATTCAGTTTATTATATTATTTCAGACTAATGTACTGTTTTTCAATTCTTAATTCAGTTTATTATATTATTTCAGACTAATGTCCTATCTTTCAATGCTCAATTCAGTTTATTATATTATTTCAGACTAATGTACTATCTTTCAATGCCCAATTCAGTTTATTATATTATTTCAGACTAATGTACGATCTTTCAATGCTCAATTCAGTTTATTATATTATTTCAGACTAATGTCCTATCTTTCAATGCTCAATTCAGTTTATTATATTATTTCAGACTAATGTACTATTTTACAATGCTCAATTCAGTTTATTATATTATTTCAGACTAATGTACTATCTTTCAATGCTCAATTCAGTTTATTATATTATTTCAGACTAATGTCCTATCTTTCAATGCTCAATTCAGTTTATTATATTATTTCAAACTAATGTCCTATCTTTCAATGCTCAATTCAGTTTATTATATTATTTCAGACTAATGTACTGTTTTTCAATTCTTAATTCAGTTTATTATATTATTTCAGACTAATGTACGATCTTTCAATGCTCAATTCAGTTTATTATATTATTTCAGACTAATGTACTGTTTTTCAATTCTTAATTCAGTTTATTATATTATTTCAGACTAATGTCCTATCTTTCAATGCTCAATTCAGTTTATTATATTATTTCAGACTAATGTACTGTTTTTCAATTCTTAATTCAGTTTATTATATTATTTCAGACTAATGTACGATCTTTCAATGCTCAATTCAGTTTATTATATTATTTCAGACTAATGTACTGTTTTTCAATTCTTAATTCAGTTTATTATATTATTTCAGACTAATGTCCTATCTTTCAATGCTCAATTCAGTTTATTATATTATTTCAGACTAATGTACTGTTTTTCAATTCTTAATTCAGTTTATTATATTATTTCAGACTAATGTACGATCTTTCAATGCTCAATTCAGTTTATTATATTATTTCAGACTAATGTACTGTTTTTCAATTCTTAATTCAGTTTATTATATTATTTCAGACTAATGTCCTATCTTTCAATGCTCAATTCAGTTTATTATATTATTTCAGACTAATGTACTGTTTTTCAATTCTTAATTCAGTTTATTATATTATTTCAGACTAATGTACGATCTTTCAATGCTTAATTCAGTTTATTATATTATTTCAGACTAATGTACTGTTTTTCAATTCTTAATTCAGTTTATTATATTATTTCAGACTAATGTCCTATCTTTCAATGCTCAATTCAGTTTATTATATTATTTCAGACTAATGTACTGTTTTTCAATTCTTAATTCAGTTTATTATATTATTTCAGACTAATGTACGATCTTTCAATGCTCAATTCAGTTTATTATATTATTTCAGACTAATGTACTGTTTTTCAATTCTTAATTCAGTTTATTATATTATTTCAGACTAATGTCCTTTCTTTCAATGCTCAATTCAGTTTATTATATTATTTCAGACTAATGTACTGTTTTTCAATTCTTAATTCAGTTTATTATATTATTTCAGACTAATGTACGATCTTTCAATGCTCAATTCAGTTTATTATATTATTTCAGACTAATGTACTGTTTTTCAATTCTTGATTCAGTTTATTATATTATTTCAGACTAATGTCCTATCTTTCAATGCTCAATTCAGTTTATTATATTATTTCAGACTAATGTACTGTTTTTCAATTCTTAATTCAGTTTATTATATTATTTCAGACTAATGTACGATCTTTCAATGCTCAATTCAGTTTATTATATTATTTCAGACTAATGTACTGTTTTTCAATTCTTAATTCAGTTTATTATATTATTTCAGACTAATGTCCTATCTTTCAATGCTCAATTCAGTTTATTATATTATTTCAGACTAATGTACTGTTTTTCAATTCTTAATTCAGTTTATTATATTATTTCAGACTAATGTACTCTCTTATCATGCTCGTTCAATTCAAAGGGAAGTAAAGTATATGTTTTGTTATAATGATGATATCCTGCTAGGTATTACCTCCCTCATATTTGGCCGGAGAAAGGGTAGTGAAATATCTGCTTTGTTATCATAAGACAATCCTCTCAGGCATTAGTTTTTTCTTTTAAGTGTAGTGTAGTATCAGTTCTGTTATCGTAGCAGAATGCTCACAAGCATGACTCACAGGCATTACCTCCTCCATTTTGGGAGGGGTATGGGGTAGTAGGAGTTTGGTAAAAATATATTTGCTTACATTAAATTTAAAGCATGAAGCAGTAAAGGAATTCCATGGAAATAAGACATCAGAGTAGAAATTCTTAAAGCATCTACGCCCTCTACAGTGAAGGGGTGAGATGTTGCTGTTATTCGGGATGGTCGGGGTACTTACGTTGAGAGTGTAATAGTGAAGTAAGTTCATCCGAGCACATTCCGTGAAAGTACTTATAAAATATGAAAAGGAATTCAGCTCTGCGGCGATTAACGAGGACAGTATGGAGATTATTAGGTAATGATTGTTTTTCTTTAGGGATCCTCTCCAATGTAGAGCGACTATTAGTTGGTTCACAAGCCCAAGTGTGACAACAGTACTCAATGCACAGGTGAATGAAGAGTTTTACAGAGATATAAGCTATTGGCAGATGAGAGAAGTCCACTAGGCTGGTAGCAGGAACCTCCCTTCTTTGCTCCTTTACCTTCTTAAATTCTATTACACGATGCAATTTGTTTTTAAGAGAATGAAAATGATTGCGTATAGTACGAACTGAGCTATGTTGTAGTGTCTTGTTTCCACATCTCTATTCCGAATCCGTGGTATGTTCCGCCATCAGTAGACTGTTTCTCTTGCACCGAACGGTCATAAACAACGTTTTAAGTATAATCCAGACGGTATCGAACCGACGTAAATAGTTACACACTAAAATAGTTACATTAAAAAAAAGTGTTTTTTATTCGAATCATTTGATGTTTTCAGTAATAAAGTAAAAATACAATTATTACTTGATATTTAATTCTAATTAAAATAATTATTCCAGCAGATGTTAATAAATTATAATTACACATTTTTTACTAAAAAGATTTAATGCGACTTTTGGCGATTCGAAACCTTCTAAATTATACATAAAACGTTGTTTATGCCCGTTTGGTACAAAACAAACAGTCCACTAATGGCGGCCTATATACACGAATTCGGAATAGGTGCGTGGGAGCGAGACTCTTCAAAATAACCCCTAAAGCTGCTCCGTTTGTCTTCGCATTCTTCTGACCTATTCTTATACATGATCATTTCAAATATGCCTATCAGAAAAATAAAAGCTTTTCTAATAAACGAACACGATACTGGAGTAAAATATAAATTAGAAATGTGCACAGGCAAATAGCAAGTGTTTTTTATTATGAAGCAATAGGTAAACTACCAGAAAAAAATAAGATACCTATGTAGTATATATTATTATTTTCTCGTTTTAGTTTGATTGGGTGGTTTTACGTATGTGACAACTATGCTGATAAGAGATGTTCTTTCAATATATCGCTGTAAGAATTGTGTTTCCATAATCCAGAACGAGGCTTACTAATTTTATGATGTAGAAAATGGGGAAGAGAGGGTGATTGGTTAAAATTTAAGTATTCAGATGTTTCAGGCAATCACAATAGCATGTGTAAAAAAGATAAATAAGAAAAATGAAGAAATAAGAACTACTAAGTACATTAAATTGTGGATCAAATTTGTTTTTCATTTCGTTTCGTCCTAGTTTATTCTAGTTCACTAACCATAACATTATATAAAAACATTGCCTAGTAACATTGCGAAGGTGTTGTCGTCTAAGGATAGATTAACATTATATTTAGACTAACAGCTACATAAACATAAATATCGAAATACATTTAATAAATCGGATTTTGTTTCAGTTCTGTATAGTCTCTGAGTTCGAAATAAACATATGTACATTCAGTCCTGTATCAAATTGGTTCTTCTTTTTGTTTCATTTTTCTGCTTTAAAGAATGCCTGACGTTTTTCCTAGTTCGCCCACTAAAATGAAATATAAGAAACGTTACATTCTAACGGTACATTAACGCTTCTTTTTATAACTCACTGTTAAATAAACATAAAAATTGAAATAAATTTAATTAATAGGTGTTTTAAAAGTACGTATAAATTCCCGATTCCGATATAGAAATATGTACATTTACTCTTAGATCAAATTATTTTTTTTTCGTTTCATTTGTCTGATTTACGGAATATAATCCCTTTCAGGGATTATTTAATGCAAAATACACAATGCCTATTGTAAACAATTAAATTTGTACAATTAATTTCGTACACGTTCATATGTTAACAAATGCTTTAAGGAAATTGCGGATTCATTCCTTTTGCAACGGTATTAATGCGTACATAACCAGAATGGACGAGATAAAATTTGAAGTCAATATAGCCGATTCCATTAGTTGTAGAAGTATGAATTAGGCCAATAAAACTAAACAGACACATAATATTGTTGATCAAGATGTAGTACACGTATTTGTCATTGTTAAAATGAGATATCTTTCTTAACTGAGACATTTATTATGTTTGTTCTTACGCAGAGTGCCACATTTTAGGGAGCTGGATTATCCATCACATTAAAATCCGACGATATGAATAAATGAATAAATGCGAATTTTTTTCCATCAATCCTAACTATATTAACATCAAAATAGCTTATATTTATGTTATTCTTAAGATTGTGAAATACCGTATATATAGTAATCTGCATACATCCCAAAACAGCTTTAGGTATTGCTTATTTGCATATTTATTTTTAAAATAGTTTCTAATAAATCAATATTCTGTACTATAAATTTGTAATTATTATTTTCACAGTTTCTCATATACAAGCAATATTTTCGTTGATAGTAAAACGTCTGATGTCGCTGGAATACTGAGAACATATACTACACTTTGATCTTAGCCAAAAGGCCAAGGAACGACGAAAATACTGTTTTATAACTATTTAATACATTACTGCATTATTTTCAATGGGTGTGGGTAGTGTAGTATCAGTTCTGTTGTTATAAGACCGTCCTCCAAGACATTGCCTCCTCCTTTTTAAACGCGGGATAATCCTTTTAAATATTACATCATTCTTTATGGGATGCGCGTATCTGTTATTTTGTTATGACACCACTTTCCCATATAATTAACAGTAAATTATACAGATAGATGAAGGCAGATAACCGGAAAATTTCTATGAGATAACCTTACTATAAAAGAATGTACATTTATTATTTAGATTAGTAATTATTTTCTTTTGTTGAATATAGAAAATAAATGTTATATATGTTTTTAAATACATACGTAACTGATAGCAATTTATTCTGAGTATTCGAGGCAAATTTGATAATAATTTGTAGATTCTTTTAATGTTAGAGCCATTCGATAAATGTAATAGCTTTCAATGCTACATATGGCTGATTCTGTGGACTATAGGTGCGTTTGAGAGCTGGAGATCATGGATGATTTTAAAACAGCGGATTATTAGAAACACGTGAATAATGACGTGTACCGGATTAAAAAAATGCCAGAATGTTAGTTGTAGATCCTTGAATATCTTCAAGGCCGAGAGATATGTGCTATAGAAATACAGCATATATAAGAACATTGGCTAGTAGGAAATATCATAGCATGCGTTTTGACTGTGTCCACACGTAAGCTGCCAATAGGCGCGTCAAAATCAAGGCAAGGCAATGCCGAGCTTGACGATAGAGATGTGCGCCGGAGTGGCGATTATTAACAATAAGGCTGCTTAGGATCTCCACTATTCTTGATGCGAATGTTGTAAAGGCCAACTCCTCAACGCAATGTCTAAGATAACTGCCTTACGAAAGCAAGGAAATTCCTAAAAAATGTCAAACACCTAGTCGAGCCGAGAATGCTCTGGTTATTTTAAGGGGCATTGTAACAATGCGCAGAACAAGAGGTGGATTGCCTACAGTACGGACGAAGTTCTCCCGCGAGACATGAAGGCCACGTTCGATCATACTGTGATAGTTTTGCGTGTGTCTAGCGAATGCAGCATTATTCCACTTCATTTCTCCTAAAATGGATTCAGATTCAAGTCGGATATCTATACTGAGTTGCTGTCCACTGTTGTCCAGCGCTACGTTGATAGTGTGGTTACCGGAAGGCCATAGATGGTAGCAGAACACAGCTTCGTGTCACACTTCCGGTTATGAACACAGAAGTGACAATCTGAGTATGCCCATTCTTCGCCAGTCCGATAATATGTTCCACAACTTGCCTGATTGCAATCACAAGCACTATTATGGGTGAAGCATAGTTGCGAAAGATATCACCCGTATCGCCTACAACGCCAAGGATGAGCTGATTGTCATGATAAAATTAGTGAAGGCCTCTCACTAATGACACAGTTACAGCCGTATGCTTCAGATTAAGGTCCTGCCTGGAGGCCGTTGTGGATTTTCAAGGCGGATTTATCGTATAAGCTATATATGGAAAAATGTCCTATAAAATATGAACTCTTTTATTTTGAGAATACATGAGTTATATGACGTTTGATTTTACTTAAAAAAAACTTATTTTTGTTGTTAAACCTATCTCGAACACACTGTATATATAAATTACTATTGAGTACTTGGGAACATAATACTTTGATGTGCAAAGTATGTTTTGCAAGTGTTTGCACTAATATTAGAATAAATGATAGAATTACGTCAGTAAGTTGGCATATGATAATAATTATCATTTATGATTACCTAAAGGAAAGGAAACACCTCTCATTGCTATTTATTTAGGGTAGACGACGATGTATTTCTTGAATTCATTTTAGCCGACATTTTATTAAGCTTTCCCTCATCAATTTAAATGACTTGGTCCGGAAGTTTGAAAACGGTAAATTTTTACTCGATAAGTTTTGTGTGACGAGCCGGATATATATTTTGTATATACAAATAAATAAACATCGATCTTTATTATAGATTAAAGATATACACTTATATGATAAAATTATATATTATGTATATATTTATATAATCTTTTCATTTTTTTATCTTTTTGTTTTTTCTGAGGATGGGGAATCTTACCGGAAGCCAGACATTCCCCCACTATTTCAGACACTTGAGCCTAGAAATCTTTTAAAGATTCTAACCGTCACTTTAAGAGGAAGTGTCTGTATCTCTCTGGCACTTGGTTCACCGGATATATTCGCCAGGTAGCTTTTTGACATTCATTTTCATTAGTCCGGTTGCTCCTATAATTACTGGAATGATAGAGATCTTTCTGAGATTCTAGTTTATTTTCATGTCGTATATAAGATCTTGGTATTTCGTTATATTTTTTTTCTTTTCAGCTCTGTTAAAGCCGGCATCAGTAAGGACACTGACTTTAATTGGGGTTGCATCTGTCTTCTTTTTGTTCCATATCACTATGTCAGGTTAAACATATCCGTGTTCTAGATATTTAGATGTAGAGATTGCATAGTCATAGTGGAGGGTGTATGACTTATATCAAATTGTTGTATATGTGGAATTTTCCTTGTATTAAAATAAGCTGTTACGAGAAATTAATGTGGGTGTTTCGTACATTTCCTCTCCTTGGTAGTAATATCTTAGAGAAAGCAAATATATTGAGATATGCATATATATATATATATATATATATATATATATATATATATATATATATATATATATATATATATATATATTTATATATATATATATATATTTATATATATGTATATATAATTATATATATATAATTATATTTATATATTTCTCTCTATATATAATTATATATAATTGTATGTATATACATATAATTATATATCTCTATATATAATCATATATATCCATATATATAATTATACATATAATTATATATATAAAATTTATATATATATACATATATATATGAATTTCTCTATCTCCTTCTCTCTCTCGGATATATATATATATATATATATATATATATATATATATATATATATATATATATATATATATGCTTTCTTTTAAATATTACAACTAAGGAAAGGGAATTTAAGAAACGGCCGTTATTATCATTTCTCGTAATAGCACATTCGAATACCAAGAAAATCCAACATGAAGAAACCGCTATGGCAGAGAAAACATTAAAAAAACTTTTATACCCCACTTCACAAAACACAGAAATACAAATGTAATTCATGCGTGACCTTCTTACAAAGATACAAAAACATTTAAAAGAAATATCGAAAAGCTATTAGGCGAAAAACACTTTGCAAGAGAAGGATTCATGTAACAAAAAGTAATGTGCAAGACAAGAGTAAATAATGTATATAGAAGCGTGTGAACCGCATGGAAGGTGCGATATTGTAACTACAAAACTAGTTTCTCCATATAGAAATATAGAAATAAACCAATGATTGGGCGAACGCGTACGGAAACTGACAGAATAACCTGTGAATATCATTGAAATTAGAATGGAGTATCGTGAGGGGGTAAATATAAAAAAAATGCAGATGATCGTTTAAAGCTACATATTTAGAAATATATTTATCGAGTAAAAAGTAACTTAGTGATTTTCTTACTATATGCACTGATTTAGTAACTGATATTTTAGCCAAGCCTAAATGAAGACTGTGCTTTTTTGGTAATCATATGAACTCTCTTCTCGGAGTGAGCACTGTCGTTGATTATATCCTCTGCTACTACGTTAGGATAATGTAAAGCTCTTTGTAAATAAAGAATTAGAGCACTTTCACTTTGCGATCCATGTTCATATAAAAAAAAACATTGTAGATATCAATTAAGCCTGGTAGTTAGACCTACTGACTATCGACTAGGTAGTCGTTGGTTCCATATCTGGCTTGGGATTGACGCTGGTCTAGCTAAAATGGTGAGCTGTGAAATATTCAAAAGGTCTATCTGTAGATGACTAAATATATATATATATATATAAAATATTTGTTATTGTTTATTATCTATGTACGTATATGTTTCGTCCCTTTTCAATCAGGACTCATCAGCATAGAGATATGACTATTCACTACCGGCCGTATGATTCGAGTATTTTTCAACTCAAATCAAACGTCGTTAACCGCGCGGCCAATATTTGAATAGTCGATAAACAATGATAATTTTAACACATTTAAAAGCGGCACGACATATATATATATATATATATATATATATATATATATATATATATATATACACTAACAGAATATTCGTCCCTAGAACAGGGAAAATAAAGTATCCGAACAGAACAGTTTTGCACAAATTCTATGTCCACTTACGTAGATTACATCAAGATATAATGATACTAAACCTTGTTTTCAGAATTTTAATTTTTCGTTCTTAATTGTCCTGTATGTCTTGCTAATATTTAGGAAAGCAAGTTATTTTTTATTAGGTTATATTTGTTATCGTATAAAAATTGTCGGTTAATATTAGTTTTGAGTTTTCTACTTTGTTAATGTGATTTTCTTTTTGTCTGTCTCTATAGATAAATAAGAACGGATTATATATGTATTCCTATTACTCCGATTTTTATAGATGCATATCCCGAGTACACTTAAATAAAAACCTATCAGTATGCCATTTTTTATTTATTTTCTTGACATTAATATCTGTGCATGAGATCCTGTTATTAATCGACTTCCTGTAGCCGTTCAGTTTCAGTTTATTTTTAGTTCTTATATGTCCGATTTATAAGATAAACAAATATTGGTTGATTTCATTTGCAAATGAATGTTTTATTACTGGTCACTTTGTATTATGAGGGTGTGCGATATTGTTTGTGTTAATGTTATTAGACTATATGATAAATCCGTCACAATATACAATAAAAATTGATATTTTCTTACATATCAGAATACTGGCCAGATAATAGAAAGGGGTTATTACTTCGCTGAGTAAGAGAGCCGAAGGTTTACATAAAAAAGAGAGTCAGTTAAATTAAGATTGATAAAATACATGTCAATTTAAAATGAATTGAATAAAAATAATTAAGAATTCAGTTTATAATACTCCCTGATATATTTTCTATAATCAAATGTCAAAGTTTATTACATATCTATACAACATTTCTGTAATTTCGTATTTCTCTGTGTGTAAATATGTCTATTCTGAAACGAATGTGGTTTCTTTAGGCGATAGTCGATTTTCGTTTTTTGTTACATGACATATCTGTTGAACATTTGTTAGTTTTAGTTATTGTTTTATTTAATATGTTATTGTTGGTGATTTCGTGTGATATTATTCTGAATTTGATATGCTTTTTATGTTCGAGCTTTTATCTCCCCTAGTATATATCACGCCTCCTCACCTGATGATCATGGCTCTATATATCTGGAGAATATGTGATAATATAATTTGAGTATAACATATTCTTTATATTAATATTATGGGTGTATAATAGTTCATAAGGTCCCTTTCAATGGTGCATACACTGTAAAAACTATTACATCTTCAGTTCCTGTTTGTTATTAAATAGCAGTATTATTTATGTTATTACTTTATTATTTAGATAGTTTTCTTATCTTCTTAACTCATCTGCACAGAATATTTACCCTCGTAATATTACAATACGGAATGAATTACATATTTCATACGAGGATTTTAGAGAAGTTATTGATTCAATTTCACACTTTATTCTTGAATTCATTCAATTCTATCTTACAATATTCTACCCAATTGCTTGTCTCAATCTGATCTGACTATCCCTTTACAAATATACCAATATAAAGGAAATAACCAGTATAGTGTTGTCTCTGTAAATTGAATACATTTATTAATCACATATTATTTCTAGTATATTACTACACCACCTAAAACGGAGAAAGTAATTCCGTGGGTGATGCTATGATATCGAACAAACGTATACTTCAGTGTTCTCTTCCAAGATGTGGGTAATGCTTGGAAGGATGGTATAATGAAGAACTAGCATGACATATACAACACTACTCCCCCCAAATAAAAAAGACGTAATACTACGGAGAATGGTCTCATGAGAACATAACGGATACAAAAATAGCTCTCCTGTGAACGAGGATTATCAGGGCGTTTAATATTCAAATGTAAATTGTATTGTGTGTTATACTAAATTCAGTGAATGACTGACGAGTATTATAGTCTAAAAAAAAAACTTACATACCTACAAAAACGCTATTCTAACTTGAAATGTAATATAATCACTAATCTAAGCTGCATCACAGAGATATACTTAACGCATCTAAAAAAAATGCGTTCGTCTAAGCTGTGTTCAGCTATTGAAATGTTATTTCTAACTGTGCGTAATACACTTACACGTAGATGCAACTTCTTATAGCTTTGCCCGGACGCATTTAAATAAGAATGCGTTCGTTGAATCGGTGTATGTAGTAATTGCAATACTTTTTCAACCTAAAGGGTAAAAAATCGAGCAACCAACTGACTAAAGGCAATTGCCTAGGGGCAAATTGTAATATCTGTTCTTCTACAACACTTCCCTCTTTTTTGTCTTCGGCCAGTGAAGGAGAAATCCTTTTAGACTGAGGAAATTTTTTATCTATGTAATAATGTAAAGGGACCCCTTCTGTGAAAGCTAGATTTTCGATACGTTAAAAGACCGACTTTGTGTTAAACTCTGAAGTGCATAGATACTTAAGTCAATGGTTCGTATAAGAACATTATAATTCTAAAAAAGTGTTTGTAAATAAAACTTGATTTTTAGTTCCAGTAAGCTTGTAAACATTCTAAAAACATCATTCTGATGAACCGAGAATCTTCCAAAAAGCTGCGACATAGAAATGAAACGAAGTTAGAGACAACAGCGAAATCAAACTCGTCGACACGGGAACAAGCATAACAATCGCACGGTAACCGAGTGCATCGATACGCACAATGATTTTTACAGCGACCGAGATTTTTTTTTTCTTCGCGCAGTGCGAAGAATAAAAGAAAGATAAACAAGTTTTTGTCACGATTTTTATGAAGCCACCAACAGTTCCAGACTTTCTAAAATATAAGCCTGCTCGCACGCACATAGGAAGCGGGAGGTTAAAGAAAGGAGATTATAAACAATAAGATAAGATAATTATTTTTCCGAAAGCAGAATCAGTTTTGTTATAGGTCAAAAGTATTTTCAAAATCGTGCCGCTTTATATATATATATATATATATATATATATATATATATATATATATATATATATATATATATATATATACTCTTTTCAACATTCATTTCTATTTCTCCAACAAATACGGACGTCCACCCAGCAGTGGCCACTATTTCATTCTATTTTTCCTCCCAATATGTCTACCCTACATGTATCTACACTTGCATGACATTTTTTCTCTATTTTATCATCCTGATGAAGTCTTATAAATAAAGACGAAACGTTGATGTACACATAAAAAACATCCATTTTTTTGGTTTTCCTTTTTCATTTTCCCATCTCGTCGGATTACTTTCATCCTTCTCTTCCCATATATATATATATATATATATATATATATATATGTATATATATATGTGTGTGTGTGTGTGTGTGTGTGTGTGTGTGTGTAAATATATATCTATATATTCATTTATTTACATTTATTTATATATAAGTACACTTGAACTATGATTATGACTACTTGACTATTGCCATTCAGCCATTAGGGGAAGACACGTGTTCGTTGATAACTTCACTGGAATTTCCCCATTCTTCCCATTCCACCATCAGACACCTTCTACCGTACACACACAAATCCCCTTTCACACTGACGAATGCGGAAATGTATTTTTCATATTAAAACAAACTTTGTTTTATATAAAACAATAGATATTTATACACGCCAAAATATAGAAAATAAATTAAAGGTATATTAAAATATATTTTTTCGCATTCATTTTTATACATACACACACGGCTCGAAATTGTAAATTGCACGTTTATTTATTTTTTCTTAATTCTCAGTGTTTTATTCACTTCTATTATTAGACTTCTTTTGGAACTTGTGCGCTTATGATTTTCTGTTGACTGATTACACTCATATATATATATATATATATATATATATATATATATATATATATATATATATATATATATTAGTAGTAAGTTCTTGAAAGGCTGTGGGCAATGCAAATTCCGGGTAAGATGCATGTTGTAAGGAACAAAAACAATATATCGAATACGAAATATGACTTACTATTTATTTTTTCTAAAATCTTACATAACAGCAAGAGTGTTTTTAGCTGTTTGTGTGATGTCCGGGTCATTAAAATTCACTATTTAATATTTCGGGAAAAGAGACTTTCCTTTGTCAAAAATAATTAAACCAGAAGAAGAATTTATCCGACTGTGCAGAGAATCCTACAAAACAAAATGGCTGCCAGATGTAGAACCGTTTCTAAAAACACTCTTGTTGTTATGTAAGATTTTAGAAAAAATAAATAGTAAGTCATATTTCGTATTCGATTTATTGTTTTTGTTCCTTACAACTTGCATCTTACCCGGAATTTGCATTGCCCACAGCCTTTCAAAAACTTACTACGACTATACCCAGCAATGCTTCAAGCAAACTACCATTCTCTACTATATACATATATATATATATATATATATATATATATATATATATATATATATATATATATATATATATATATATACAAATATGTGTGTATGTATGTATATATATATAGTATAGGACATCTTTCTATAGTCTAACTTAATTCTCATGAGAATAATTTAAAACACAACAGAGTTCAATATCTAAACTTTTAAAAACATTATCTTTAAAAATGTTTAACGTTATTTGTTCAATTATATATATATATATATATATATATATATATATATATATATATATATATATATATATATATATATAGTATGTGACTATAAAAACACATGTTTTTATATAGTTCAGATCGATTCTGATGAGAATATATTTCTGAAGAAAAATGAATATTAATAATCAATATTACAACCTTTAATATTTGATTAAAAAGTGTTATAAAGTTATGTTGGATATTATATATATATATATATATATATATATATATATATATATATATATATATGATACAACAGTTCTTCCTAAGGTTTATTGAAAACGTGTTGTTGCTTTTGCCTTTGAATCCGTTTAATAGAAAACAGGAATAATTACGCTTTCTAAACATGGCCAATTTCATCTGATCCTCCTTCCATAGACTACACACTTGGGTGGAATCACCGTCGTTGGATCTTTACATGGATTCTTTTGGATTTACCAATACATCTGAACACCATACTACTTGGTTTCAGTTTTCGTGACACTCCTATACACTGGAAAATACCCGTTTGAATCTTAAAACTTTTTCAAATTTCGAATACTGACTGTCTTCATCTGTCGACTTATCCATCATTAACCCCCCCCCCCTTGATGATAAAGTTGTAATCTTTGAAAAGCCTAGCTCAAGGAATGAAAGAGAAGAAAAATAAAAATTGTTATTCACTAAACGTCCTTGTTTTGAACAACCTAAGATTTTGATTTGTTTCCCTTTGCAGGTCTAATTATTTTAGTTGACTTATCATATATATATACACACACATATATATATATATATATATATATATATATATATATATATATATATACATACATATATATATATATATATATATATATATATACATACATATATATATATATATATATATATATATATATATATATACATACATATATATATATATATATATATACATATATATATATATAGGGTGGGCAAAAATAAGGGTCCTATTTTTAAAAATTCATAACTTTTTTATTTATCGATTTTTTTTTTTTTTTTTTTAGAATAAGTAAAGGACCCCTTCCGAAGCAAGCATGAGCCGTATTAGCCCTAAGGAACGTACCCTCATTTAGAAAACATTATTTTTGCTTAAAAAACTCAAAACAGTGTAAAAAACAATACTTTAGTTTTTGTAAGTTTTAAGAACTGTTTTTCGGCTAAAATTTGTTTTGTTTATTTCAAAAAATCTCGGAAGGGTCAGTCTACACACACATAAAGTTTGGTGAGTTTAACTTTTATTTTGTGGAAGTTATTCAAATTCAAGTTATTCAAATTTAAAGATAGGACCCTTATTTTGGCCCACCCTGTATATATATATATATATATATATTCCATGATAAATGCCAGTATACTGGAATCATATGCCCTTAATAGGGTTAAGATGAAAATTGATATACACTAAATGTACAAAAGCAAGGAAATTCCCAAATTTTTACACTTTTATTGTCACTAAGGGTATGCGAACACAACAGGGCTATGTATTTTACTGGTAGAAAATTTTCTTCAGCGCATCTCACACACTTCATCCACTCATGCATAGATATTTATACTGTAGTGATGTGATAATGAAATGGTTTGGTTGATATGTAGTCATACCCTTAATGACAATAAAAGTGTAACAATGTGGGAATTTCCTTGCTTTTGTACATTTAGTGTATATGAATTTTAATCTTAACCCTTTTAAGGGCATATGATTTCAGTATACTGGCATTTATCACGGAATGTCACTACTTTTGTAAAGGCTATGTCTCAAGAAATTGGTAATTTTTAAGTTTTTATTTTTATTTTCTGGAAAACTAAGGTATATGGTAAACTGAAATTAAAATGCCATCAACTAGACCCTAGAACCTCTATCTCTGCCAAGAATCAGCTGAATCCATCAAATAGTTGATGAGATACAGGGTGGCACACACGTACGTACATACGTACGTACGTACACACGGATAACACAACATCACTCTTGACCTTTCTGGATCTCTGGGTTGCCTTGACTAATGATGCTGAAATTCTACACACTTATAGAACCTATCAAATGAAAATTTTGTGCAAAGTTTTAAATAATTTGGTTTATTGGTCTTTGAGTTATGACTGATCAAAGAAATGAGATTTCTAGCATAGGTCGTTTTTGAAGTCTATTAAGGGATAGAGCGCTCTCGCGCCTCCCTTGATATATAGTAAAACCCGTGTCCCGACGTTGCCCGCTGGAAATAGTAAAGCATGATTTACTTTTGAAAAATAAATATTTAAGTATCAAGCTGCCGGTTAATTTAAATTTAGTATTACGTATTCATCCTGGAGAAGAACACGTTTTAAATGAGCAAATATGGTAATGTTCTCGGCGTATTTTTTTTTATTGGATCAAATTCGATGAAAATAATTAAAGTCTGTTAGTTTCTTATATAAAAATAACTTAAATGAAAATATGTATACATCAAAGTATAGGTTTAAAAACATAATTCTTGTGATTTCTTAAGATCCCCAACGCTTAAACCTTAAATTTTATACATGTTTTGATTTAAATCATGCAATAGGTTTTAGTTAAAATTAATGAAAGATTTAAGATAAAGGATGTATTATCATATCTTGATTTTTTGTCTCCGTAAAAGAACATAAAAGTGGTGCGAAAGTGTTATGTTCTGGAAGATTATATTAATCTATTCTAGAATTAGAATTCAAGTTACAATATATTATTTGACAGCAAAAAGATAAAATATAGTATACATTTCTTCTACTGTAAATACGTTTTAAAGTCAGCATTTCTCATAACAAAATGGTGGGTAGCTGACCGTGATGAAGTTAATTAAAAGCCAGTAGACTTATTATTGAAATGCTGAAGTAGAAGAATCGCCTTTTATGTCAAGTGAAGCGTTTTGTGCATGAATTCAATTAATAACGGAAATCTTATTTTGTATACAGAATATCAAAAGAAGAAAAGTACTTTCAGAATTACACTTAATGACCTACTGACCTACAATCAATGTTGCGTTCCTCTCGGACTTAACGAGTTATTTGTAGAAGTGAATTCACCGTAGAACTGATTTACATCAAACGGGGATAATTTGCATTAATCACGCTTACGGCATCAGAGGTCACTTGGTGTGAAATAGATAACAATCGAATACAAGTTATGTACGGATTGATCTTAGACAGACTTTCTAACCTCTTCTTTGTAGTACTATTCTATTTAAATATATTGGAACGATGTTCTCTTAAGATGTCTTAAGGGATCCTAATTGGCTTATTTTCAGTCTCGAGTGGTAATAAGTACACCATGTAAGAGAGACTATATTAAAGCAAGCGGTGAAAAATCCCGAACCGCATTTCGCCAGAACAGGCATTGCATGACTTCAGTGGGGGATGTCCAAGACGACTGGAAACAATACCGGTAGAAACAGAGAAAAGACGGGTAAAATTTCTAATTTCTCTTGATGATCTGCCCTACACTTCTATTTAATGCATAGCAAGAGGAATATAGGAACGCATACACCCGAGGATATTAATGAATATAATGACGGAGCACACCCACCCACCCACCCACCCACACACACACACATATATATATATATATATATAAATATATATATATATATATATATATATATATTGAACATAGCAGAACTCTGGCCTTACATTATTGAGCTATTATAATTAGTTATGAAATGTATATTTGACAAGAAAATATTCTGAATATAAATAAAAATTAGACACACACACACATATATATATATATATATATATATATATATATATATATATATATATATATATATATATAAAGTAGAGACGTTTTTCTCCTGTACCTTCTCGGAGTATAGGAAAATAACCACATGCATCACAGGCTACTAAACTCACCACTATACTACACTTATTCACTCGAGCTTGTTTTAGTAAATTTGTTATTAGTTTTTTCTACATAACACTAAATATTACATTTGGACCACCATCCACGTCTCTCCGACACACCAACTCCATATAGGTGGTAGCAAAAACTTTTCTCGCCAACAATTCTGTACTGTCCCTCTACTCATCGAAACCGCGAACTAATAAGCACAGTTTAATTTTCACAAAACACTCAGTTTTTATTTATTATTTGCCTGATATTAATTTACTACATAAAACAAAGCAATACAAAGACTTAATGACCGCTCCCGTTCACTCCGATGAGTTTCCGTTATTTCAAATTCTACCTATGACTTCTACATTTATATTCATTCAGGAATTTAGCGAATGAAATTAACGAACACAGTTCCTGCAACATTTATTCATCCAACATGGCGGCTACAATTTCTGGATCGAATCGACTTTCTATTTAATCAATAAGCACCAAGATACTGGTAGACCCCGATACATTTTCATTTTCAAAATCATACACCTTTAACACGCATATTATAGAAACTTTGCCGAAATAAACCGTGTCATTGTTGAACATTACATTTGGTCAGCAGAAGCTTAATCTTAACATAACACGCATGCCAATAAACAAGCGTATCTTAATTGACCTATTTGCACATCTATTATTAACTCAAAACCGTGGCGCAGTCGGTAAGAAGGGAGGTTTCATGATCGCCAGTTTTAGCGTTCGATCCCATTCTACTCTGCCACTCTTCTTTTTTATTATTTAAAACGTTCGCCAACACGGTAGAGGGAGAGGGAAGGACAATAGGCCGTTTCTTTTTCATTCGACGTCATGCAATAGGTAGCACTTTCTCCCGTGCAACGCCGGGCGACGGGTTCCGCTAGTATATAATATTTTTAAATACATATTAAACTATTTACACCTAAAGATGCTTGCGTGTCAAGCTTATTGCTTTCATCAGTGCATGAAAGTAACACTTGAAGGCTGTCAGGTGGCGCGAACCCGGTTCACAGAGTAAGTCTAGAATCTGTAAGCAATCGACATATATACTCAGCCACTGTCACGCGATTTAGTACCGTCAAAACTTAAGGAACAAAAATAAAATCTTCTGAATCTAAACAAAATGTAATAACATTTGTATTAATTAATGTAACTTTATGTAATTTTGTACAATTTTTTATCTTCATCTTTCTTTCTTTAAAATCAATGACTCTACTCAACGTATTGAGCTTTATTTTATCGAGATAGATCACTCTACGATATTTCACTTATCGTTAATTCTATTATCATTAGTATATACAGGGTGGGCAAAAATAAGGGTACTATTTTTAAAAATTTATAACTTTTTTATTTATTGATTTTTTTTTTTTTTTAGAATAAGTAAAGGACCCCTTCCGAAGCAAGCATGAGCCGTATTAGCCCTAAGGAACGTACCCTCATTTAGAAAACATTATTTTTGCTTAAAAAACTCAAAACAGTGTAAAAAACAATACTTTAGTTTTTGTAAGTTTTACGAAGTGTTTTTCGGCTAAAATTTGTTTTGTTTATTTCAAAAAATCTCGGAAGGGTCAG
Organism: Sepiola atlantica; assembly: GCA_963556195.1. Classification (NCBI taxonomy): domain Eukaryota; kingdom Metazoa; phylum Mollusca; class Cephalopoda; order Sepiida; family Sepiolidae; genus Sepiola; species Sepiola atlantica. The sequence goes on along the minus strand of OY744532.1, from coordinate 79,652,364 downwards.
TCTACACACACATAAAGTTTGGTGGGTTTAACTTTTATTTTGTGGAAGTTATTCAAATTCAAGTTATTCAAATTTAAAGATAGGACCCTTATTTTGGCCCACCCTGTATATATATATATATATATATATTCAAATATATATTCAAATATGTAGTTAATATATATTTGATTAATGTGCATTTAGCTAGCATTTTTACCTTTAAAGAAAACATTGTTTAAGATAACAAAATTTTTCCGCTGATTCACACCGATGTTAATTTAATTGATGAATATAACACTATTAGAGGTTCAGAAACAATGGGTGAAAAAGGCAGGATTAAATTACTAATGTGTTCGCCTAAACAAATATCTGTTGACATTAGATTTGAAGATGACTATGGTGTAGTCAGCAGTGAAACGACCCCGCCGTATTGTATAGCACAGATTAGAAGTTCTTTGAAAGAAACTCCGTTCATGGAAGTTCCGTTTTGTTTTAGGTACATGGCGGAAGTAAGGACAGTTATTTTTAGTGGTAGTTATACCTGTACTGGCTGTGAAGGTACTACAGGTGGCCATAGATAGTACTTCGGCTGAGCACCTACTATGAAAATAAAGGAATAGTCGAGAAAAGTGTAGCAACATCTATTTTGTGATAGAGGGGATGTAGAGGGGACGAGATATCATCCTCCACTAGGCTGCGATTTTGCACTCTGTCAAGGAAAGAAAGAGAGAGAAAATTATCTGAGCGGCACTACCCCATATATGACAGCAGTATTATTTACCTCCTCTTCAGGAGGTGAGGTACAAGGCCATTTTTATCTTACTCTTACAAGGTAAGATGTGACCCAAGGTCGAGTCGGGAAAGTGGGGCTTGAAAAGCCAGCGCCCGAGAAGGTGAGCACTCTGGTCATTAAACATTGGCTGGGCAGCCCCATCGGCATTCTCCAGTAGGGGCGCCTCAGGCAGTAAGCAATAAACTTACCCCTCCCCAAAGAGGGGAGGCAACGCCTGGGAGGGTGGATCTTTTAGAACTACACAGGACAAACCCACAGACCGGCGGAATCAAACCCCGAAAGGCAAGACAACACCGGTCTATACGGTGCAATAACCATCGGAACAGATACTCCCCGCAGTACTCAATTATCGGACCTATTTGACTCTTATCAAGATAGAGAATTTAGTCGCGAGTTAGAACGATCCACCTATTTTTCCAGCGACTTTAGCAACAGATTTGATGTATGGTATCCATTTTAAAACTGAAGAGAAAAAGCCGCATGAAGATAATAGGATGGGTAGAAAAAAGAAGAAGACAAAGGGTGTGGTAAAGCGGCGACTTGAGAAAGAGGCATCAGATGAATTATCGCTGATTTCCTGAGGGAATATTCCTGATTCCATACTAATGCGTAAAAGCAAATTCTACTATGGTGTATCTTTGAGCTATGCTGAAAGTTGCTAATACACATTTCTAAATATTTAACTGTTAATAAGTAAAAAAACAAAAAAAAAAAAAAGAACATAAATAACGTACAACATCTTTTCATTTTGGGGCGGTACTTGATGTACTAGAACATGTTATATTATATGTGATTCGTTTATGCAGACTGAATAAACTGAGAATAAATAATTCAACGGGATCTTACTGAATAAACTGCTAACCAAATAAAATTGAATAAAACAATCTAATAATAAATGAATGAACATTTAATTAAACACTATCATTAATCAAATAGCAAGCCGCCTGTAAATCCTGTAAAAGAGACCGTTATAAATTTCAGAGGTCGCCATTTAACTTTCGATTCGGACTATTCGCTTCTTACGAGACTAATGGATTCTTCTGAGAGGTAAACACGCCCGATTTTCTCGAGAATCCATCATGACCAGATAGATGAAACCATAGCCGACAGAGTACTGTCTGTTATTTAAATAAACTAACTAATATTAGCTCTTGGAAAAGATATGATCGAGCACTTTGATGCTGTTTTACAAACCTGTGTTACATGCTTTATATATATATATATATATATATATATATATATATATATATATATATATATATATATATATATATATGAATATATATAATCCAGGTAGGGTAAAAATCCACAGGGTAGAAATCCAAAGGGAATCGAACCGGGCTTATAAACGTGTGCTCAATAAGAATATAGAGCTGTATTGTGAATGTTCACTATAAATATATATATATATATATATATATATATATATATATATATATGATAATTTTATTTACACAGACATGTACAAAATCTGCGACACTGGCATGTCGATGTTATCGATCAACAGTTACTATAAACTGAGATCTCATCAGGCAGAGTTAGAATCCGATCTTAACCTCAGATCATATTTGGAGAGAATGAAGTGGAGGGATAGAGAAAGAGAAGAAGAAGGAAAGAAATTTAACATTTCAAAAATTAAAGCCGTTAAAAAATTAAAATTAAAAATTAAAAAATCTAAAAATCTAAGAAACAAAAAACAAAAAACAAAAATCTAAAATCTAGAATCTGAAACAGACAGGGCAAATAAATAAATAAATAAATAAAAATATAAGGTGGAAAGAGGAACAAGTAATGATGAGGGGAGAGACACATAGAGGAAAAAGAAGGAGAGAGAGGGCGTCTGTTGATTCAGATCGGGAGGGAAGGAGGGGGGTGGTAGACATGCACGAATCAGGTGTCAAAAAACCGTCGAGTTTATAAATGTATTTTTCCAAGTGAACTGTAATATTGTGTATATGTGTGTATGCGTGCGGGCAAACTGGGCTGATTGTTATGGTGGTGGGGCGGTGATCAAATGTGTCGCAATTCTGGGTTTATATTGTCTTTATAATTTGTCTGGAGTTAATTTGAATAAATAAGTATATTCGTTAAATGTAACAGGAATAGTAATAATAATAATAATAATAATAATAATAATAATAATAATAATAATAATAATAATAATAATAATAATAATAATAATAATAGATACCCCTAATAATTGAGGTAAAGTAATTGAAATAATAAATGAATGATAATAAAATGATAATAAAAATAAAAATACTAAAAAAACTACTAAAAAAACTAAAAAAATAACTAAAGAATAACTAGAAAATGCCGGCGTTATTAGTTATTAATAATAATAATGATAATAATAATAATAATAATAATAATAATAATAATAATAATAATAATAATAATATTGATAATAATAATGTAACGATACACGCCTACAGATCTTATTTTTCAAATAACGAATGTTCCATTGCGACACGTCTCTTAAAGCTCTCGGCATCAAATAACATAATGTTCACATATAACTTTTATAAATCTTATTCCACATATAAAAACGTACTGTTCACAGTCTCGAAAGAGTTATTTTACCATTTATAAACGCTTCAGTTCAACTTATATCAAATCACGGAAAGTTCATTATACATTTCTTAAAGTTCCTAAAAAGTTCTTCTCAAATAAATCTCAAAGTTTACCTTATCTTCTGTTCTCTTCTTTGGCCTGTGATTCGTCTAGTCTTCGCTGGCTGTGTCGTCTTGATCGAAGGAAGAGGTCTGTCTCAGACAGAATGAATACACGAGACACGAATTTTTTTAAGGGAAATTTCACACAAGTTTCTTTATTTTCACACAAGTTTCTTATTTCTTAGTTCGTTTGCTGTCAGGGGGATTCCGGTTTCGACTCTCTCCTACTTCGGCTATTTTCTGGTTCCTTTCGGGATATCTTCTGCCCTCCCAGAACGGGGCCTTACCAGTTTGCCGGCTACATGCTCGCACCCGGTCTGAACAGTATCGCCTCTAAGCTCAGACTGATTCTAAAAAGCTAAGTTCTTGTTCTCCGTGGTGACGTAATCATCATTCCCACGCACGAGATGGGGACAAAACGACTCACTCTGATCTCTGACTCAAAGGTCACGTCAGGTGTCTAAATTTATTATGACTATTCTTGGATCAAACTCTTCTCTGAACTCACTTCTGAGTCCAGAAACAAAACCTATTTTTCAATAACAAAATTAGCTATTTGATACTAGTTAACCTACTGTGCCTTGCATAATGGGGCCCTACAGTACTGTAACAATAATAGATACCCCTAATAATTGAGGTGAAATAATGAAAATAATAATAAATGAAGTATAATAAAAATACTAAAAATACTAAAAAATATTAAAAAATATATAACTAAAAGAATAACTGGAAAATGCTGGCGTTATTAATTATTAATAATAATAATAATAATAATAATAATAATAATAATAATAATAATAATAATAATAATAATAATAATAATAATAATCATGATAATAATAATGGTAATAATAATAATAAAAATAATAATAGTGGTCAATAATATTTTAGAGTTTATAAAAATAATAGTTTAGGAAAGAAATAGAATAATTAAGGAATATTAGGAATCCTAGGGGGTAGTGATTATCATAATAATATTAAATAATGATAAGATAATGTTTGCCGATATTATGATATGGGTTAATGGTTGCAATAATGCTGATCATATAAAAATAGTGGTTTAACAGACAACAGTAATCAGAGTGGTAATCCCAGTAATCTTAACAATAGTAATGATGATAGTGAAAAATTATAGAAGTAGTCATAATGGTGGCAATAACAGTAATAATAATAATAATAATAATAATAATAATAATAATAATAATAATAATAATAATAATAATAATAATAATAATAATAATAATAATAATAAAAATGGCAGTGGAGGCAAAAGTAAGGTACCGGTAAAACATGGCAATATCAATATTATTAATAATAATAGTGATACTGTTAATTTCATTGCTGCAAATAACAATAACTATGATAGTAACGTCAGACATGATGTCACCACTGATAACAATAATTATTTTGATAAAAAGTACAGAAATGAAAACATGAAAAAATGAAAAGTTTAAGATATTAATAATAGTAGTAATAAATAATTGATAATGATAATCTAAAAATAATCTAAAAAATATAATCTAAAAAATAATCTAAGAAATATAGAAATATTAATCAATAAATGGATAAGCATAAAAGGGGGGTATTTAAGAGTAAAGAAAAATACAGAAGATGACCATTAGTGTTAATCGTTGTGGGTATGATAATAATAATAATAATAATAATAATAATAATAATAATAATAATAATAATAATAATAATAATAATAACAACAATAATAATACCAATCAATACTACCGCTTACAGTACTACTACAAATAATACTACAAACAAAAATGCTACTACTAATAAAAATAAAAATAATAATAATTAATAAAAGGTATAAGATGATAGTTGTGTTGACAAAATTTTCAGTTGGTGGGGAGGTGGGTTTTTTTTTTATATAGTAACAGCCTAAGGGGTTATGAGTGGATTACTAAGAAGGTGTAATCTATTATGCCTACAGTTAATTGATGTTTCTTGTTTTTTGTTTAGAAGTTTGCCCCTATCACTAAATTTAATTATTTCAAGTTTTTCTGTTAGGCAAAGGTAGCAAGGTGAGTTTAGGGAACCACAGGTGCTAGTTCTTCTAATTGTGTTCCAAGTTACTGTTGGTGATAGGTTATTGTTGTATAGTTCCCAGTAATATATAGAAAGTGAGGTTCTTTTTTGATATGTAGGGTTATTATATATATAAAGCTCTATTTTGATATTGAGCACTTTTCATAAACCCGATTAAAATTCTCTGGATTACCACCCTGTGGATATTTTTCACCTGGATTATTACCATTATATATATATATATATATATATATATATATATATATATATATATATATATATATATTTAATGTAAATGTTTTATTGATGATTGCAACGTTCTTTGTTTTTGCTTACTAATACTATGTTTTTCACTCCCTGAGTAATTAAGATGCAGAGAATTTCATTATTGGTCGGCCTTAACTTTATAGGACGTATTTTTCGTTAATATATATATATTTTTATTAATTTTCTACGTACATAAATTAATAAAAAAATATGTGCATATATATATATATATATATATTTGTAAATATAATTTATATTTATATGTATATATAATTTATATATATATAAATATATATGTGTGTATATATATATATATATATATAAATATATATATATATATAAATATATATATGTGTGTGTGTATTTATATAAATATATATGTATTTAGTAAGGTTCTATGCAATGCGAAACAATCCGAAACGATGAAAGAGAAGATGACTAACAACAAATAACTGAAGACATTATATGCGATATAATTCTTTAAATAATGTTTCGCTTTATTATTTGTATATCTTTCACATACCGTTACAGTATTATATGTTATTATCCGGTAATAATCGATTCATATATTTGATTGATTATAGATCAGTGGTATAATTAGTATTAATTGAGCTTGTAAATGTATACACTAATAAACGAATATGCATATTAGTAAACATTGCGACCAATATTAACTATATATAAGCAGTGTATAGACTGATGATGTGTCTATTGTGTAACGTGGATTGAACTTGAAACATGACGTATGATTTTACCGTCAGTGCTAAAAAGGTGCCTAACTCTCGCCTTTATTCCTTTAGAAGAGGTGTTAATCGTAATCTAAAAGGAGAAAGTTATTTATGAAAGAGAATTTTACATAACAACTTCCTGTTTGATACAATCTGATTCTACATGCGAAGAAATTGCTTTGCATTTTTTTTTAATAAAAACAATTATTAATGATCGGTTCTATATTAAATAGCATCAGACACAAATATCTGCTCATATATTGTAATTAACGTAATTTATAGATCCAATAGCCACGGACAGAAGATATTCTCAGAATATATGTAACGCAAAAAAAAGCCGATAACGCTACAAACATGCTACGTATCTGAGTATTTGAATAATGAATAGACTTAACCTGATTGTTTTTGTTAAATTATAACAATCTCTTAGTTTCCTAAAAACATTGATGATCCACAAAATTAAAAAGATATATAATTTACTTTGAAATACACAGTTAACAAATATAATACGAATAATTAGGATATTCGTTTTCTCATCGGTAAATCTTTAAGATGTCGCCCATTTTTTTCTTCCCGGCCTTATGAGTGACAATGGGAGATGTTCTGAGCGTAAAGGCAAATGTTTATCATCCCTGTTTTATTTATGATTAATAAAAAATGAAATATTGACCAGGAGTAAATATGTAAATATTAAAATCGATACTATTCTTTTAGCACAGACATTATATATGTGCCTCGTGTTATGGAATCTATAAAGCGTCAGGAAAATACGGGAAAATCGCCTTTAAAATATATTTTATACTATATATATATATATATATATATATATATATATATATATATATATATATGAGGAATAAAAGAAACAATGTTTCAGACAAAATGTAAAAATAAAAATGGAATAAAGGATAAGAAAATCAACAACTAGCATTTTGACATTTCTTTCGTTCTTTCTTTCTCCCTTACTACTGTTTAATACACGTGACTATTTTTAAAAATCCAAATTGCGTTCTTTATAAATTTGAAAACATTTCTGTTTTTAATTAAAGTTCTGCTACCAATTGATGATGATTGTATTTTAACAATCGAAATATTTTGGAAGAACTTTTCAATATGTGTTTTTGAGTTTATTTTTGCTAGTTGTTGATTTGCTTATCCTTTGTTCCATTTTTATTTTTACATATATATATATATATATATATATATATATATATATATATATATATGTGTGTATGCAAACATTGTTAAAAATAACAGAGTTTGTCTATTTAATTATACCTTTTTTTATTTAAAAATTTTTCCTGATTGTGTTTTTTGAATAAAAATCAAAAGCATTAATAAGTGTTCTATACATTTCTACGAACGTTTCGATTCTTCGTCAAATCATTCTGCAGTGTCAAAAGCAAATAAAAAAGATAGAAGAGCATTTTTAAAAGACGGCGGAGAAACGCACAGAGAAAGTTTTTTGCATTGTTCCATGAAGTCGTTTACGATTTAAATTAAGCAACACTAAGTGGCATTACAGAACAAAATCGCATTACGTTGAGCCTTTTAAAATGTTACCAGTGGTTTCATATGGTTAAAATGTGTAACGCAAAATTATTTAAATTACTCTAAATAAACTGAAATTTGGGGAATGTTTACTACATATTATTACAATTTCACAAAAATCGGAGGTAACTTATTTTTTTTGAAAAGCTTCGATATCATTTTTACTCCGTTGCAGAAAACTGAATGTAAGTTAATATAATTATATTTGGATCCACAGCTGTGTTCCGAAATTTATAATGATAGGTCAATTAGTTTTAGACTGAATTCTGTATATAGAAATATATCAACATATAAAAATACCAGACTTTATAAAGATGGAGATAGACCGTATTGATAATCGCAAATGAGAATGATACAAGAAACAGATAGAAATATTTCACTTTAATAGAAAGCTGGAAGCGATCCCCAATTTTGTTTTCATTATTATTATTATGTTTATACAGGTTAACTCCCCCAAAATACCACCCATGGAATCATTAATTAAATCGATACCATTTTCTGCCATCCAACTATATAAAGTATATAATTAATCCTCTATCTATGTCAGACAGAGCAACCAAGTTTCAGACATCAATGTCAAACAGTCTCTTTTTTATATCCGTTCAGCCATATTTAGGATACTTTGGTGCTCGTCCCATTAGTAGAATGTGTGATCCTTAATAGGTTAGACACTCGGGAGCGTGAATCGTAACGTTTTACCTGGAGGATGATCTCAACGATACTGTTTATCAAACAAGTTCCCAGCTTATACTTAAAGTGAAGAGCACGGGCAGAATTAAAGCAGTCGCAAGAGCCGACATGGTTAGAGTTATTGACAAATTAGCACGTCGCATCTAGGTGTGCTTATCATTGAATAGCGATCAAAGAAAGATTTTTAGACATTATTGATTGAAAAATGGTGGACAAGTAAGGCATAGACTGAAGTTTATTTGTCTCAATGAATGTTAGATTATTGAAGGAATGTGAATGTTATTAACGATTCCATGCTTGGCATTCGGGGGTGCGGTGGTTCACGCTATAACTAAATCCAACTAGCTGACTGTTATATTCTCAATACATATGACAATGCATCCGTAGATTTTCTTTATTTCTTCAGCCTTTGCTCGAAATCGATAGAGGAAGCCCATACATATATATTTAGTACTTAAACTATCACACACACACTTACAAAAGACGGAAGAATCAGAAAGTTTCCTCCAGCAACAAAACGTGAGTTCGTGCCATACAACATAAACAGACCGATTCCCTATGGCGACCTTATAATACAGCAACGAGTTAACTTCATGTAGTGAGTATCTCACAGCGATATATTAAATATCTATGCAACAAAATGGCGATATTTTTGCTACACAAATGTAGAAAAGAATCAGAGAAAATTAAAAGGAATAAAAACAAACTTAAAAAAATAGATGTTCAAAATATAGTAAAATCGTGAAATTGTAAGAGAAAAATCAGTGTATATGATATGTTATAGGTGTATATGCAATCATATTACCGTTTTTTAACTCACAAACTAACTTACTGTATATATATATATATATATATATATATATATGTATATATATATATATATATATATATATATATATATATATAATAATTTCCGATCCTATCTATGGTGCATATAACAAATACATATAAATCATCATTAACATAAATTCCATGCACTAAGCTTGACGATTCCAAACAGGAATGAAACGCGGACTCCCCTGTTTAGTTTAGTGTCGATAAATATATGTTCGTAGTCTAAAAGTTAAGTCTACTCATGTATTGAGCACTGTTGAAGTAAATACTGAAAATCTATACATAATAAAGTATATATCCTTATAATATTATATATGTATACATGAAATAATATATATATATATATATATACATATATATATGTATATATATATATTAACAAAAATTGTTAACATACTTCACCCCAAACAAGGCAGGCCGCCACTGTAGACGTAAGAGGTTATTGGGAAAAAGGGTGAAAGTTTGGATGGGGGTCAACCTAAATTGGCAGCTGCGCAGCGAGATGTCTGATTACATCAGTTTTATATTTCTGCATGTCAGTACTGTCAGGGAAACAGGGAGCAGGGATGGAGTTTCAGAGTCCAGCAGCACGAAGAAAGAAGCTTTTGGAGTAGCCCAGCGCTTTGGCATTTGGGGATCTCCACGGTGAATAGATGGGATTTGGCAGATTCTCGCGTTGATCTAGTGAATTTACGTCGTGGGGACACCAGATTAGCAAGTTCATCAGGGCACAATCCATTATACTTGTAAAACAGGCACAAGGAAGTAACATTGCGACAATGGGACAGGGGCTCGAGCTTGGTGGATAGTGAGGGACCTATTTAGTTAGACCTTGTCTAAGAGGGGCAGACTAGTGGATGATGCCTCAGCCCAGATGTGGCAACAATACTCCATGCATGGGCGGATGATGGCTTTGTAGAGATATAGGATAATGTCAGGTGTGAGAAGCTTAGTAGCACGGTAGAAGGGGCCATCTTTTTCGCAATGTCTTTAATGTGTTTTTCCAATTCATGTTATATGTGAAAGTCAGGCCGAAGAGTTTAAATGATAAACTTTCAGGTAGGGTGTTATTTGCCATTACAATCGGTGGTTCGAGAGGTTTCTTGGATTTATTAAAGATAAGTACCTTTGTTTTTGCGTAATAAAAAGTTACCATCCATTTTTTACCCCAATCAACTACAGCCTGGAGGTAATTTTCTAAGGATTAAGCCATTGCCTCAGATATGTGCGCGTCGGTTTTGCCCACATGACGAGAGTAGAGCGTGGTGTTGCGAGCAAATATTCCTATCTCAGTCTCAATGACATTGGTAGGTCATTTATGAGTATCAGGAACAGTAGAAATCCAAGGATGGATCCCTGGGGTAGACCAGTATTTATGTCATGTTTCTTAGATGAACGCTCATCGATGACAACCTGGATCTTTCTTTTTGTTAGGAAGGATTTAATTATGGTAAATATTTGTCAAGTAATACAATATGAGTGTAGTTTTTGGAGAAGCTCTTCATGTCAGACCTTGTCAAAGGACTTGGATATATCAATCGCTTCCGCTCTAGCTCCACCTGTCTTGTCTAGTATATGATATATGCGTTCAAGGATGACTGTTAGATGTGCGGTAGACCGTGCTTGTCTAAATCCGTATTGATGATCAGAAAGAAGTTTTGCATTAACTAGGTGCCGGACTATTGCTAGATTGATTGCTAGATTGATTGTAGATTAGGGATTGTAGCAAAGATCGAGAATAGACTGATTGTGCGGTAGTTTAAAGGATCTGTTCTATCTCAAGAATTCCTGAAGACTGATACCACAGAGGCAATTTTCCAACTATCAGGGAAACAAGATTCAGTAAGGCATTTGTTGTATAGTTTGAAGAGGACAAGGTCCAGCTCAGCAGACCATTTTTTATATATAATATATGTATATATACACATATATATATATATATATATATATATATATATATATATATATATATATATATATATATGTATATATATATATATATATATATTTATATATATTAACATAGTTCACCCCAAAAAAGGTAGGCCGCCACTGTAGACGTAAAGGGCTACTGAGAAAAAAAGGGAGAAGTTTGTGGGAGGTCAACCTACATAGGAATCTGCGAGATGTATGTTTACATTAGTTTTAAATTTCTTCATGTCAGTACTGTCGACGAAACAGGGGGCAGGCAGGGAGAGTGTTCCAGAGGCCAGCAGCACGAGGAAAGAAGCTATTTGAGTAGAAACCTCTCCGGCATCTGGGGACCTCCACAATGAATGGATGGGATTTAGTTGATTGTCGAGTAGGTCTAGTTGATTTACGTCGAGGGAGCACCAGAGTAGCCAATTCATCGGAGCATAATACATTGAAGTATTTGTAAAAAAGCATAAGGATGCTACATTGTGGCGATGGGACAGGAACTGGAGTTTGGTAGACAGTGAGGGACCTATTAGGTTGGCGACTTTTTTTGGACCTTGTCAAGGAAGGAGAAACTAGTAGATAATGCACAAGCCCAGATGTGGCAACAATACTCCATACATGAGGGGATGGTGGCTTTGTAGAGATACAGGATAATGTCAGGTGGGAGGAGTTTATTAGCACGGTAGAGGGAGGTCACCGTCTTTGCAGCAGCCTTGGCAATATCTTCAATGAAAGAACTTTCCCCAAGTTGCCCAAATAGAGAGAACGAGGTACGGCGTTAATTGTCCTAGTAAAGAAACAAGGCTAGGCACTGTGTGTTTTGAGGCGTCCCAGCACTTGTACCTCTGCGCCTGGCTAACAGACAAAGAAGGAATGCAAGGGCCGGCGATGAGCAGAACCTATCTACTCCTTAAGCAAGTGTAGGTTTGCAAACCGGATACTTTGTTCCAGATTCCAACTCTAGGACTAAGAAGGCCTCCCTCCCAAACGGTTTGCTGCCAAAGCGTAAGTAGTACGTAGCAAGGTTTTATTGTCAGAGATTTCCATCTCCTATATGGCCTTACAAGGTCTTACGGGTCTAACACACCGAGTGGGGTAAAAATACCCTGCGCCCGTGTACTAATCAGGTATGTCCGAGCCCCCGCAGGTTAAGAAAAAAACTTCCATATATATATATATATAAATATGTATATATGTAGAGAGAATAAGTTCACTGTATACTGCAGAGAGAATAGAAAGTTGAAGATAGGTTCCCCCCTCGCAAGTTAGTACAAATAAGAGAAATAGGAGATAGACAGCAAAACTTCGGGCCAGCGTGGGATTTCAAGAATTTCGTCAGTGGGAAATCAATATATATATATATATATATATATATATATATATATATATATATTCTATAAAATATCTACAGAAATATAATAGTACATTCTTTTGTGGACAATATTTTAGATATTTTTTCTGGCACACGATGTTTTTTTGCAATCTCCTACATTGATCTCCAAAGGCTATCACCGACATTCTTATCTATTTGTCGAATAATTATATGTGTTCTAATGCTACTAATGTGTAGAGATTGTATCTTACATTTTGGTAATGGAATATTTTTCATTTGAAAGTTTTAAACTATTTGTAAACTTTGTAAACAGACAAATTAATCGACATATCAAAATTGATCTATTTCTAAATTTCTATTCGGTCTCTTTAGTCACAATAACTGTGTCTTATTTTTGACTAACGAGGTTATGCTCATGAAGCCCCAAAAACAACTCGACGACAAGGGTTAATAGTTTGTTGCAGCTTGATGGTGAGACAAACACCAACAAGAGTGCAGGTGAAGGATTGTGATTACTTAAGAGAACGGTTCAAAAAGAACTTGTCAGCATTTTATGTGAAAACGTTTACGCTGTAGTCAGCTAAGAAGCAGTACTGTAGGATTGCATTTCACATACGAGCAACTTTCTTTATTTTTTTTTAAATTATAGTGGGTTCCATTAAAAGAATATCATTCTGAAATATATAAACATGAAAGAAGCAAATTGACACCACAGAAATGTAATTCATACGTGTTAAAAGTTTCTGTTTCCTTAACCGATTGCCAGCACTCGGAGCGGTTATAGGTAATAGTAAATGTTTGAAGCATCGTTATTTTATATGAATTGGCAGGTATTGTGTTTCAGATGATTATATATTTATACTCTATATTTCGTTAAGTGAAACACGAATTAAAGAAGTATAGGAATTCACCGAGTCATAGAGTATTGATTTACTCTCCAGGAGTTAGGCACAAGGCCAGTTTTTATCTTACTCCCACAAGTAAGATGTGACCCAGGGTCGGGTCGGGAAAGTGGGGTTTAAAAATTGCCTGGGCAGCCCCGTCGGCATTCCCCGGTAGGGGCGCCTCAGGCAGTAAGCAATAAACTTACTCCCCTTCCACAAAGAGGGGAGGCAAAGCCTGGGAAGGTGGACCTCCCAGAACCGCACAGGACAGACCCATTGACCTGCGTAAATCAAGACCCGAAGGCGAAGACAACACCAGTATGGGGTGCAGTATCCATCGGAACAGATACTACACTTTGATCTTAGCCAAAAGGCCAAGGAAAGATCTATTTTCAAACCGAGTCATAGAGTAGCCATAGTATAGTAGCATAGTAAATACAGACTAAAATTGGCCTTAGTCTAATTTGTTAAATTTATTATTTTACTTTTAAGAAAAAATAATGCAAAGATAGAATATGTACCGATAATACACTTTATTCTTTTCTGTCCTCGGTCTGTGAAGCAGATATCGTTCCAGACATATGCAATTATATTTTTATCCTAATCAAAAATGCTTCTTTTGCAAATAACTGAGCCTTCCGCACGTTAAAAAACGACATTGTGTCTAACTCGACCCTCGTTTGGTGTCAAGTAAATAGGAATTAAAAATGGCCTTCTGCATAATTTATTAAATTGATTTTTACTTGTAAGAGATAAATGATGCAATGTGTAGTATCTTTTCTGATACTACACTCTATCTTTTCTGTCCTCGGTCAATAAAGAAGAAATCGTGCCAGACTAAGGCAATGTGTATTTTTGTTTCAATCCAGAGTGCATCTTTTGGGAAGAACTGAGTTTTCCTCACATTAAAACCTGACCTTGTATTCTACTGTGGTGTTGTGGGAAATCAAGTAAATACGGTATCTCACACTAACTATATGAAATAGCGTTTTCAAATGCTTTCACATATCTTTTTAAAAGAGGTTCTCCGCCTGCCGGCCTGTCGCGCTGAGGTTTGAAGTAGGATTTCCATCCCTAAACGTGTAAATATAATGGATGCATCTTAAGGATTTCTTGTTTTCCTTTCATCCTGAATATATTTCTTGGTGTATTTTGTTTGTTGATTGGGAATCTCGTGTTTTAATCAATGATAAAACGTTGGTATCAATAAGTTTGCTTTTCTAGCTTCGTCTTTCTTATTATTAATTCTGATTATTTCCCAAGGTGCTTCATAGGATTTTTACGCAGTGTTCTTGTTAATAACATCCGTTTCTACTATCTTCACAGCGAAGTAGTATCTCATCATAATTGTATTATGTGTTTCAGATAAAACATTTTTTTCACGACACGCACGTGCGGCAGAATGCAAGGCACTTGTGGAATTTTCTTTTCTTTCTTGTCTTTCTAACAAACAGTTCGCTTATGAATTGTATTTATATTTATATTTTTTCCATTGGCGTTTTTTTTTAATTATTCAATTGAATTTCTACGGAGAAAATATGCTGCTCGTATTAAAAGTTAAAGTACCATGAAAAATAAAGTATCGATACTTTTAAATTAACTCACAAAATTAATAAGATACATACAGTTACATTTCGTTTTCCTATCAACTACTGCAGGTTAAATAGAAAATTCCGACTCAGGCATGGCCATCAAATCTTAAATCGGAGATTTCGAGCGGTGTTAATGCAAGAATATCATTAAGATATGTTCAGCCGCTTCGACATTGTATCTACAATATTTATTGGATATAGAATTACTATGATGTTTCATTTGTTAGGCTATATAAAAATGTGAATTTTAAAATATTTAATTTTTTTAAAGAAATATTTCCATTCACAAAATGTGTAATTTTATTTTTCGTTAAAAGTAAAGTGAAGTTGATGTCTTTGTCAGAACAGCAAGAGCAAAAGGTTCCGCAAGCAATGATGGTATCAGCTACAAGGTAGAAAAGAACTGCGAACGCCTATGTTTGAGGTTGTTTTCTGCTGATTAAGTAAGATGTAGAGGACTAAAGATCCTGTTGAACGGTGGTGTCTATCAGAAGGCATATACCTACTAAAAGGAAAACAGATCAAAGTGCTAATCGTCACTCTCTCTCTCTCTCTCTCTCTCTCTCTCTCTCTCTCTCTCTCTCTTTGTCTCGCCCACCGTACTCGTCAGTGGTTTGGAATAAGAAAAAGGGAATAAACCTCTTATGTGTTTAAGAGTTTAATTTGGCTTGCTCCTTTTTGCAAGTACAAATAAGAAGCTTTGATTTCAGGCCGCATGTCGATTGTCAAGGAGGATTACCGTAGAAGCGCGTAAAGAAGGAACGACAAAAGAAAGAATAGAAATTGTTAACTTCAAAGTTACTGTAATAATGGCAGCAACTTGATTGTCTTCATGTATGACACAAGGTTTCAATGTAGCAGTATTTTAGCACGACAAACATCATATCCGTTATGGTCAGTCATTGTCCATAATCCTTGGCCCACGTTGTGATTCAGATCCCCAAGATTTCTGTTAGAATTGATCTGTTTGAAGGAGAGGTTGGGAGTAACCTTTTGTTGATATTAACTATTATTTCTTTGTGTGGTTAGAGAATACGTTACTGTCTTGCCGTTCTGAACTATTACGTTTACAGTTGAAATGGAATGATGAATAAAAAGAACACTTCTGTTTTTTTCTAATAAAATATATAATTAATTTCTTAATATTTGATTATTTGTCTCACCTATTCTAACGCACGCTGTGTTTATGTATTAGTAGCCGCGCGCGTCTGTTTCCCGCTGAAGCAACTGCTAAAACACAGATAAAGAAAATCAAAAAGACATCCCACTCAACCCACTAACCCATAGAATCCACTGACATATAATCATGTCGTGGGAATCTTGATATACGTTATCTGGCCAAAGCTTTTGGGTTGTTAGACTCTATCCCCCGTCGCACCACCACCATAGTTCAGACAGAATATGAATTGATTAAGAGCTGCCTTTACTTTGAGTTTTCTTTTATAGTCTTCTTTTATAGTTATGGCGTGTTCTGCCCTTAATCTTCTTTCTTGACAAAATCAGCGCAACAAAAAGAGACACAGGTTATATATCTTTATCTTTAGTCATATTTGGTTCATGGTTGTGCAAAATAGTGGCTTATTTTGTCCATATTCACTCTCAATAACTCATTTTTAGAATCATTCTACGTAATTTTTTGGCAAAAAAGTAATTTTTTCATTAATTATTTTATCACTTAAAATCCTACCTTATTGCAATCGTTGACGTGCGTTTCCATCTTCTTCTAAAGACAGAAGCTTATTGAATAGCTGCAACTAAAAGCCATCTGATATTCGGTCTTGGGACTTTTGAATCAGAAAAAAAAACATTTTTCTTTCGGACTTTTCCGACTTTTAATGTAAACAATCAAAATATACCGAAGTGCTTATAGAATCAGAACAGAAAATTCCAATGTTAAATTATAAAATGAATAAATCAATAATTTCCAACAGAAAAAAGGTGAAAAAAACAACAAAATAATAGTCAACTAATAACTGTTACCAAAGGCAATAGAAGTAGGTTAGGGTAAAGTAACTGTGCGATATTTGTCTGATTAAAAAGCGGAAATTTTATTTTTTAATTAAACTATATCGTGAAAAAAAAGTATAACAATTGTTTCATTACTTTTCATCTCCAAAAAAAAAATGTTTTAATAAAAATAAACATACGCCGAGTGTTTCCTTGCTTTAAATGGTGCTTCATTTTTTTATGTTGCAACGCTTGCTCGTTTTTATTTTGACGCCGGTTCGTTTTCATTCGCCTGTTTACGTAATTCTGCGTCGGAAAAGTCGGTTTTGTCTCGTTCAAAAGCTGTACTATATAATATAATCAGTCAATTGATTTAACAACACGCTTTTGTAAGAATAATAGATTTATTCAGCTCGTGAACGTCTAGTGGGTTGAACGGTTAAAATGGAGGGAAAGAGAGAGACAGATAGTTACTTGCCTTTTAAGCGCATAGTTTTATTATTAATGTTTTGTTCGACCATTTTAAAACCACAATCCCAGGACAGCTTACTATCTTCTCCCAACATTCACGCCAGTCTTAGAACAGATAATATCTTGTATGTCCACATCATTTGAGTTTACAAATAATGTGCTTCCGGTGTGTCAAGATAAAGTTTAGATTACATTTTCATCACTAAACGCACAAATAGAATAGACACATGTTATAAATATCAGTTCTTCTTTATTTTCATTTAATAAGTTATTTTTAGAATGATCTTATGCAATAATGTATTTCTAAAAAGAAATGCAGTCATTAATATTTTAATCATTTGTTGTTATCCGACGACCTGCGCGCACATGTTGTTATCTCCCTCTAAGTACTTAATCTTTTTCTTTAGCTACAATCAACATTAATTTCATAGTTTTTTCTTAATATAATTATTCAATTAATTAAACAAGCTGTTCTTAAAAGAATAATGGAAACATTAAGCTAGTATTTGTCTCGCAGGAGAGGGTTACTTACTTCTGAAGCGCATATCTTAATTATCTTAACGATAGGTTAGATATTTACAATGTGTCTTGTCCCCACTGATGTTCCCGTCATGTGTTATTATCGTCTATCAGATATCTCGTCAAACTGCAACTAGTGTAGGCGGTTATAAAGTCTATTAGCTGAAAGGTTAAAATAGGCGAGGAGTTATTATCTTTTAAGCGCATAGCTTAATTATTAAGGTTTTGTTTTATTATTTAAAAAAGACTAAGGAAGACTTGCTATTTACTTTCAGCATTCTCGTCATTTTTGGCACATATAACATTATGTCCGTCCAGTTCCTTTAAGTTTTTAAAATAAAGTTTAAGAGCCGGTTTTTTTTACCCCACCTAATAAACTGGTATCGTCCGGGCCTTTGGGTCTGGATTTACGCCGGTCTATTGAGGGCTGCTGGTACTGTGCAGTTCTAGGAGGTGCACCCTCCCAGGATTTTCCTCCCCTCTTTGGGGAGGAGTAAGTGTATTACTTACTGTCTGAGGCGCCCTTACCGGGGAATGCCGACGCGGCTGCCCAGGCAATTTTTAAATGGCCAGAGTGCTCACCTCTCGAGCGCTGGCTTATCTAATCCCAATTTCCCGACCTTGTGCCACATCTTACCTTGTGGGAGGTAGATAAATAACTTCATCGCTATACGCACAGATTGAATAGACGCATCCTAAGGAATTCAGTTCTTGGTTATTTTCTCTCAATAAGTCAATTTTAGAATATTTTCCCTCCATTTTGAATTTTCCCCTTTAAAAATGATTTGCCCTTGCGCAATGACGCATGCGCCGTTGGCGTCTTCTAGTTCAATGCAGGAGCAAGAAGTGGAGTAAAAGAAAAACTATGACAAAAAATGGCCAACGTCGGAAGACAAATGTACAGACACGTAAAGAGAAGGAAAGAATCAGGCAAGTAATAAAATTATAGACCATCGATATTTGTTTTGCGCTGTATAAAGAATTCGAAATTACTCGATTCTAACTCCGCTTTCTGCGTTCCTGTCGCCAGCTAAACGCAGCTACACGTATGGACAGAAATATATGTATTTATGTATGAGTTTTTAAATATACTTCAAAATAGATCTATAATCGAATGACAGAGACAGCAGAAATGTATAGATTCGCCTTCATCCTGGAAATGAAATAAAGTAATGAAGAAATACAATAGTTATTATTTCTTCAAAATAATAATAAAAAAATACAATGAATAAAATAAACGAAACCGAAAAAACAACATCCCACAAATCAATTGTAGCTACTATCAAGTCAGTAGAGAATATATGAGCAATGGAGGCAAAGAATCAAGCATTGTCCAGAATCAATAAATATATTAAACAACGGAGGAATTGATGAAAAGAACAATAGAATAAAAATGAAAACAAATAATTTCTCTATAAGGAAAATATTTTTGAAAACATAATTGACTTACCAAAGTCGGTATGCGAACCTTCATTGAAACCAGTATTTTTGCATGCTAATAGTTGAGACGTGGCCCGCGTAATGTTCATACACTGAGTGGAGCAGTGTTCAATTCTTCTTGTTCAGATTCTCGAAAAATAAACCTGAAGATCATATGAAATCACGTCTATGTTCCCAGTCAAATACCATTCGACCGCTTTTCTAAGGCCTGTATACTCAAATATTAGTAAGTAATCACGTCCATGTTCCCAGTCAAATACCATGCGACCGCTTTTCTAATGCCTGTATACTCAAATCATAGTAAGTAATCACGTCCATGTTCCCAGTTAAATACCATGCGACCGCTTTTCTAAGGCCTGTATACTCAAATCTTAGTAAGTAATCACGTCCATGTTCCCCGTCAAATACCATGCGACCGCTTTTCTAATGCATGTATACTCAAATCATAGTAAGTAATCACGTCCATGTTCTCAGTCAAATACCATGCGACCACTTTTCTAAGGCCTGTGTACTCAAATCTTAGTAAGTAATCACGTCCATGTTCCCAGGCAAATACCATGCGACCGCTTTTCTAAGGCCTGTGTACTGAAATCATAGTAAGTAATCACGTCCATGTTCTCAGTCAAATACCATGCGACCGCTTTTCTAAGGCCTGTGTTCTCAAATCTTAGTAAGTAATCACGTCTATATTCCTAGTCAAATACCATGCGACCGCTTTTCTAAGGACTGTGTACTCAAATCTTAGTAAGTAATCACGTCCATGTTCTCAGTCAAATACCATGCGACCGCTTTTCTAAGGTCTGTATACTCAAATATTAGTAAGTAATCACGTCCATGTTCCCAGTTAAATACCATGCGACCGCTTTTCTAAGGCCTGTATACTCAAATCTTAGTAAGTAATCACGTCCATGTTCCCAGTCAAATACCATGCGACCGCTTTTCTAAGGCCTGTATACTGAAATCATAGTAAGTAATCACGTCCATGTTCTCAGTCAAATACCATGCGACCGCTTTTCTAAGGCCTGTGTACACAAATCTTAGTAAGTAATCATGTCCATGTTCCCAGGCAAATACCATGCGACCGCTTTTCTAAGGCCTGTGTACTCAAATCTTCGTAAGTAATCACGTCTATATTCCTAGTCAAATACCATGCGACCGCTTTTCTAAGGCCTGTGTACTCAAATCTTAGTAAGTAATCACGTCCATGTTCCCAGTTAAATACCATGCGACCGCTTTTCTAAGGCCTGTGTACTCAAGTCTTAGTAAGTAAAACAAGTTTGAAACTTGTTGTATATCTAAAGTTGTATTTCAAACAAGTTCTCTTAGGAAACTAATAAATCTACATTTTCAACCAAATTAGAAAAATAATAAGGTCTATGACAACCACCCTAAGATAAAGAACGCACTAAATTCCAATCTCTTTGCCTCTCGCCCTAAGCAATCCAAATGTTTAATTATAAGTAATTAATTCATCATCATAAATGTAAAAGTAATAATAGACATTTCCTAACTTCTAAGAATATGTAAAACTATATTAATTGACTTTAGTTTACATTTCCTTAAAGTGTAATTCACCGAGCTTTAGTACTTAACCGTTCTATGAATGATTAAAAAAAAAACACTACGTAGCTGATCTAACTTGTTCTTGAACCACGTGCCTTCAATTTGAGCTGCTTTCCGAAAAGGCGCGTTACCACTAATAATGGAGGAAAAAGTATACCTCGATGTCGCTGACTCACACAAAAACAAATATAATTGGTCAAAGAATAATTTATGATGACAACTTTTCTATGTGTTATTGTGGAACAATAGTAGGCATGAAAGGATTAAAAGAAGATGGAAGTCCGTGTTAGTTTTACTTCTATAAACGAAGCTACAGAAAAAAAGCAAGTAAAGATAAATAAAATAGATACAATATAAAGATGGTTACATGAGTATAAAAAATGTGAGAAACGTTCAGCCAGAATAAAAACGTTTAAAGAAATGTTAGTTATTCCCATTAAACAATTTACCTAAAAGCCGTTACGATCACGGTGAGAACTATTTAGGAAATTATGAAAATTGAAAATTCGCGGAGGTTAATTAGAAGCATAGAACAAATACATAAATAATAAATAACAAATGTAATTACAATATAATAATAATAATAATAATAATAATAATAATAATAATAATAATAATAATAATAATAATAATAATTAAAACAAGAAACATGAGTAATCTGTTAAGAACCAATATTGGCTATTGATAACACAATCAGCAAAAACTTAAACACAATTGAATACAGAACAATAAGCAAACACGAACCTATATCTAACTTCTTGTCTCATGTCATCTGAAGATCGGCAAGAACATGAAACCATTGGTATTGACTACTACGATACTTACAACCATCAGTATATATATATATATATATATATATATATAAATGCATATTTTCTCTCTATCTCTCTCTCTCTCTCTCTCTATATATATATATATATATATATATATATATATATATATATACATACATATATATATATACATATATATATATATATATATATACATACATATATATATATATACATATATATATATATATATATATATATATATATATATATATATGTATATATATATAAATGCATATACGGCAAAATCAGGTTAACCCATAGGGGTCTGTTAGATCACCGAAGTTAAGCAACGTTGAGCCTGGCCAGTACTAAATGGGTGATCATTTAGGAATGCAAGGTGCTGTATGTGCTCTCAGCTTATCTCGACATTGCTTCCAGTCATCTCGGGCGTCTCCTTACCACTGGATGTTAAAAGTGCCGATTTTGGAGAGGTGTGATTGCGTAAAACTTGTTTAACAATTACTCGCACACGACCCTTACAGGTGGTATCACTTGTCTCTCCAAACTGAGTGTAGGCCATGATTTATATATGCGAAATTCTTATCCACGTGCTTTGTTGAACACTGTTAAGACGGCTGACTATATTGCCTGCCTCTATATGACATAAAACAGATTTATTTCTCGGCTTGTCGTATAGCTGTTGGAGTTGGCAAATTGGTTACACTGCTCGGATTGGGGTTAAAATGATTCGCGTGCAGGTGTCTTACTCAGGTGTTATCTTCCACACTGATCAGGATGAAACGTATACGTATGTGGATAATAATTAAAATATTGATTATATATATATATATATATATATATATATATATATATATATATATATATAGAGAGAGAGAGAGAGAGAGAGAGAGAGAGAGAGGGAGAGAGTAAGAAAGAAAGAGATTGTAAAATGTTCAAAAGCATGTTCCATTTATACGCCATAATGGGTCATAGCAACAGTAAACAGTTCATGTATTTGTATGAAAAGCTTTCAGAAATATAATACGTCATTATTCAATAGAATCACCTTCAGCTCCAATTAGTAAGTCCCATATTCAAGGTCTAAATGCTAGAATCAATATGTGTTTCTTATGCTAGCATGTGTATATATCTTAGAAGGAAGTAGTGGTGAGAGTTCTTGCTGTCATGAGGGGGTTTATAATCCCTTATTTCAATTATGCTCCATAAATAGTAGTCTAATATATTAGTTGTGGATTCTTATAGAGCCTAATGTTTATATGTTTTATGATCATACAATTTATCTGACATTTAATCCTGCGTTCCTACAGCCATATGTGATAATGGTGAGTGGTGTTTAAACACACAAGGTCTTTCGCTGCGTACCTTATGAATCCATGGTGTAAGAGCTCGATTCAGAAATCTAAATAGCACAATCTACTCAAAAACAACTTTTTAAAAAAGTAAAAAGGCAAACTATGCTAGACATTTCTGACAACCCTTAAAACCATTATAGAATGTTGAAGAGACAACCATTTCAATGTTAAGCTAGTATCTCTTTGCTAATTTTGTTATCGAACAACCAAGTGATTTTTCTTTTTAAAATGGCTTTATATGTATATTATTATTTCTAGAATTTTCAGTCGCTATGTATGCCTGCCGTTTCATTTTTTGTAAATATGTCGGCGGCCATTTATTATTATGAACTATATAAAAGATATGGTCAAATAAAATTGTTACTATACTAAAGCATAACCTACGTTCACAAATACCTTATACACTCTGTATTCTATATATCAAGATATGTCAGTAAAATTATCCAACTTCGACCGATAGAGTATTGCATCTGGAAAACCGATATTCAATTTTACCTAAGGGTCAATTATCAATATTATGAGTCTGTGTTCTTTACAGAAAAATACGAAATTTTAATCGATCGCACATTCGATCCGGCTCAACAATTCTATCAGTAGAAAAATACCTATATAAACAGGTTTGACCTCGACGGGATAACAAAAGCATTAAAATATTTTAAGTTCATGTACTTTTAATAAATATAATATTATAATTGTTTTATATGCGTATTGCCATACACACATCGCAAAATAATTTTAGTCTCTTTAGATGCTTCGTCGAATCATGTATTTCGTCACCAGTGGCTTATATTAATTTATTTAAATATCCGCATTCTGGTTAAAATCATGAAATTTACTTATCTGCACGATGACTTTATTTTTATTTATATCGATATTATGCACAACATACTTAAAATATCTCGTTTTTATCATCAAAATTGTACAAATCATTAAATATTTTGCAAGAATTCTCTTCACGATATAACTTTTTCACAGAAATTACCATAAAAACTCACACAAATTAAATTTAAAACATTAAAAAAACTGTTTGCCTAAGAACTAATCATTTTCCATGAAAATATATAAAAACCGTTCACTTATGTAAAATTGCTGATAGAAATAATTATTTCCTTTAATCATATACTTAATAAATTTTAAAAAGGGGCTTCATAATAAAAAACAACAACATGAAAGCGCTTGTTTTGATATGTATCATAGATACAGAATGTTCAAGAATCTGAGAAACTTGAAAAACGTTTTATAAACACTTTAAACATTCTTTAACAACCTTAACATACTTTAAAATTCAAAGAATTAAAAGATTTTAAAATAATTTTATTAAAATAAAATCCACCCTTATTCCTTAAAACTTCGCAAAATGCATTTTAAAATTCCATAAAAGAAATAAAAAAGTTTTCCCGAAATATTATTCCAAAAAACTCCTAAAGAATATAAGACATTTTTAAATATATTGTTTTTGAAATACGAAAAAGTATTATATAAGTTTAATATCCTTCAGAAATTCCCTGTAAGCATCCAGTGCGTTTAGGGAAGTTCTATTAAAAGTGTTCTTTAAAATTTTAAATAAAATCAGGGTAGGCCTAACTTATTCGGTAATCATGGATTTTATTTCTCTAATTGAGTATGTCTATATGGTGGTGGGTGTTACCAGTTTTATAAAAGTGGCTGTTCGCTATAGATGAATCCTTTGAACATCTTTCTACTAAGACGAATTTGATTTCTTATATAAGAAACCTTTTGGCGGTAGGATGGAGCTAGCGAAATCAGGGAGTGTGTTTGCACTGTAATATAAAGAGGATCACTTAAGAGAATTAGGAGAGAGGAAACCCTTTTACAAGTTATATGAATTATAAAAGGAAATTAACAACAATAAAATACAGTATAATAATAGGACAGTAAATGACTATAAGTATAATGTTTATTTCTCTAATATTCAGTATGACTGTCACAGTAGCAGGATAGCAAATAAATGTTGGATTCGAGTTACTCGGGTCAAACATACCGGCAGCACAGTTATATAAGCCACACTGATGAGTGTTCGTGAACATGAAACATATATGTCTGAATAAATATTTATTTATAAAAAGTAATGCTTTAAATTACGCATTTTATTCTATGCAATTATAGTGTCAACTGTTGTATTTTATTTGCAGACCACTTATTAACGCTTTACAACAAAAACGTATGATTTATGTTTTTTTTTTAAATTCTGTTTGCCGATTCTCTCTCCTTTTTCTTTCGCTCTATTATATATATAGTCATTCAGAGACAGCTGCTTCGCTTCATCGCGCTTCCTCAGTGTGGCTGAGTGTAGTGTTTAGCGTTGTTAGGCTTTTTTACATATTACACAGGGCCGACGGGACAGTTATAAAATGGAGGGGGCTTCTCCTAAAAAGTGGGAGGCCGGTTAAACACATGCATATCAACTTCATTATTGATGACCATAAAGTGGGGGGCCCAAGTGAAAAAGTAAGGGGGCTTGAGCCCAACCCCCTGCCCGCCCCCGGTGCCGCCGTCCATGTACATATTAGTTATTATTCTTATTTAGAAGAGTTACCTCTTATACGCGTTCCATCTTACTAAATAGAGATTCACTCACACTCTCTCTCTCTCTATATATATATATATATCTGACTATATATATATATATATATATAGAGAGAGAGAGAGAGACATACACACATATCTATCTATCTATCTATCTATCTATCTATCTCTCTCTCTCTCTATATATATATATATATATATATATATATATGTATATATATATATATATATATATATATATATATATATTAAAACTAAGAAAATCGAATGAGATATGATGGGAAAATTGTTTTAGCTTAAGAAAACGATTATGGGAGAAAAAAAGAATAAAAAGAATTCTCTCAACGTTATCGTGCATTTGAATCATTAAAGATCGCCATCTGATGTTTCAAAATCTTTTGTCTACACAGGCTAGATCGAGAATTGTTAATAACTAACGCCTCAATAATATTGGCATCAGCGTAACGTGTGTAAAAAGCCGGCTTGGTAATTTTGAAAAATAATTGTTTTTTTTCAAAATCAAACGCAAATATTGGCTAACGATTGGCCAATAGAGCTACGGACGGATATACCATGAATTTTCCGATACATTATATTGTTAAAACTGAAGTAAACTGATTCAGTCTCAACTTCCAACATTTTTGTGTGATTTTCTGAAAACCAATTATTATCCAAAATGACCAAGCCGGCTTTTTACACACGTTAAGTTGATGACACTTTTGCTTGCTTTCTCTTACGGAGTGATGCTGAACAGTATATTCGTCTTCTTTTTGACTTGCATTCATCGTTGCAATTCACCATGGAGGTCGAGGATTGTGGTTCCCTCCCATTCCTTGATGTTTTAGTGTCGAAAGTTGGTTTAACGTTTGTAACCTCTGTGTGTAGAAAACCAATGTTTACAGGTATTTATCTGAATTGGTTTTCCTTCGCCCCAAAATCAAGAAAAATAATTTTTATTGGTACTCTCGCTCATTGAGCACTTATGATTTGTTCACGAACTCGACTCGATGCGGAACTTACTTGGTGAAATTACTGATATTTTTCATTATAATCGATATCTGATTAATATCATAAAAAGCAGCATTGCACAGAAAAGTTGCCATATTTTATGATGGTAATTTTTCTCTCTCAATCGTTTTCTCCAACTAAAACAATTGTCCCGTCATATCTCACTCGATTTTCCTAGTTTTTAATTTATGATTCTGCCGTTTCCTCTTAGAGAGTCAGACGATACGGTCCTAAGGAAGATTTTAGCAAATTTCTTTTTCTTTTCCACCCGCCCGCCTGTTTCATTGATTAAAAGAATGTTTCCTCTGAAATTTATCCTACGATTTTGTTGTACGCGAAATCTACTTACATATATATATATATATAGAGAGAGAGAGAGAGAGAGAGAGACAGACACAGAAGTGTATATATATATATATATATATATATATATATATATATATACACTATAACAATATTTATGTAAGTAAATATTAAATTATTTTTAACTACATACACCGGCGTTTCAAACTTCCGCTATCATCAATGTAGGAGATGAAAATTTCAGGCAGTCATAAGATTCGAACCCAGTTACAGAATCACCCTAGACTCCGCAAGCAATCGCTCTAACAAAACGGCCACGAGAAATTACCACGTAAGGAAAAAGGATTTACATGATACTTATGCCAAGTCGGCACCAACAATAGACTAGAACGAACGTTGTCGGAACATGCCATATATAGCTACGTGACAATTACTCTATTTATCTCTATCTCCTTTACTCTCTCTCTCTCCCTCTCTCTCTCTCTTTTTCTCTCTCTCTCTCTCTCAGTATATATATATAGTCTTACACGGACAGCTGTTTCGGCGTATCACGACTAGTCAATGATACTAGACATAGTGGATGTTTCAGGCTGAAGTTCTAAATACGATTCGAATATATATATATACATAAATGCACACACACTCAAATATATATATATATATATATATATATATATATATATAATTCGATAAAATAAGCATAACGTCATGAATGAACTAGTGATATGGGAATTTTGCAATTCTCCATGGATTGGTGAAGCGTAGAAAACGATAAAAAAGATTGACTGCTGACCCGGATAACAGTAAATAAATTAACAAACAGAACAACAAAGAACCGTTTCCTGAAAACTACGCCCATTTCGGAGTATGGAACAAAACAAGGGTCTCTGACGTTGCCACTAAAGACTGCATTAAAATGAATAACACTCTTCAATAGTGGATGAAGAATGGTCAAATCGATGAAACGTCTATTTTAAACATGTCTATCGTTTTATATCCATTGCCATTGTTGGTAAGGAAGAATGAGCGTATATTGTAATAGTTGGTTCCTAGGTAAATTATGAACGTCACTGAATCAGCTAATCATAAGGGGGACCACGTGGAGGTTGTGAACGGTTCTAATAAAAGTGATGCTATCATCTGAGAACACTAGAATAATGTGCCTCGAATTATAATCCGCACTGGTTGACACTTCATCACAGACATCTCCGAACACTTATGCGAATTTTAACTGAACAAATACAATAGCAAGATACTTTGTTAGTCACCCACAAATTGGCTCAGTTGGTTTTGTTGTTTTGCTTCATGGCATATCAACTCTTTTGGGGTTATATAATGCCAAATTTGATCGTTTTAGTAAAAGTGTTTATACTTCAAGTTCCTCACATCCTTATTTTTTAAAATTGTTTTTCGTTTGGTGGTTTTGTAGAGGAAAATTGTTCTTTTTGTTTTTGGCTTTGCAAAACATGATTGAGTTTTGCAAAGGGAAAGAAAAAATAGCATCAATGTCTGGTGCATTTTACGTCAGCAAGCCAGTATTTTCAGACAGCTTATCTGATAGAACCAGACCTGAAATTGAACAGTTATTCGTAACTTATGTATTTAAATAACAAGAAAATGATTTCGCAGCATCATTATAGACTGCTTGAAAAACCTGTTAACTCTAAACAAATGTAACAAAAATAGTAGAACATGTGATGAATCATACGAAAGGCGTGTCTTCGATTCAGTTGGTTTACTTTAAGAACAGTGAAATAAAATAGGAATATTAGAAGCATAGCTCTTTTACGGATGGGTCACTTCTTATCAAGTTCCGCGGGTAGCTTGACAAGAAGAGTTGCTGCAATGAAAATAATTTGAAACAATTCAGAAAATGGGCAGAAGATTACTTAAGAGGAATTGATTCTCTAAGAGAACAACTCAACAAGTATTTGTTTACTTTACAATTGAAGACAATCATGTGCAAGTCAGCTGGGAAGCAGCTTTGCAGTATCTTGTTCTAGGAAAGAAACTCTGTTCATGTAAACTCGATTTGGTTTTTGGTACAGAGAGAAAGAGAAAAGAAACGTTATTTGTTATTTTTCTAACTAAGCAAGTTCTTGCTGTGAATGTTTCATAGGAGCGATACCGGAGTAGAGCCCAGTCGAGCACATATTGTCATAACGATACTGTAGAGAGAGAGGTGGGTTACATCCGTTCTGTGTGAACGACGTTGCAGGGTAAAGAAGAGATCACTCCCATTATGTTGCGAAGTCGCTTTTGTACTCTGTCAAGGAACGTGAGGGTGCCCCTATAGGCGGCTCCCCAGATAATGCGGCAGTACTCCAACTTGGCTCGTATAGACGTAGATGATTTACGTCATAAGTGAGGTATTTTCTGGAGCTCGAAAAGCTCGATCTACCATCAAGATTCGACACAGCAACCATAAAAAGTGATGGGTCAATTATTTAATCAAGGAACACATTCTTAAACAGGAGTCAAGTGGGCATTTATAGATACTATGTCCGCTGTGGTCTGCCACACTGAAGCTTTAGCGGGGTGAAATTTGTGACAGCATACTTACATGACATTTAATGCGCAGTAAAAGTAGAAAGTAACATCAATTACACGGACACAAAGTATTCTAAATAAAATACAGAACTATGGATTTAAACTAAAAGGGGGAAGTGTAATTACTTTATGAAATAGATAATACATCTTAAACGAATATTGGATGAGATCAGAGCCAGAGCGAGCTAGCGCCATTAACACGATGCCGGCACCTCAAAACGTGCCCTTACTTTCCATTGTTCTTAGTCGGGCAAATTATTACAAGTGTTTTAATAAATATGTACAGTGTGAGAGCTCTTTTAAACCAGCCATTAAAAATGAAAACGCTTGGGTCTAGACGAACTGAATAACAAGAACAATTTGAAAAAATAAAATATATTCTTTCATTTTTGTCGCTAAATGCGCATATCGAAAAGATGTCTAGGGGCTTTGTTACATTGGGGCCCGTGCTAAAAGTCTTTCGGCGTCGGTGCTTTCCGGCGGTTTACGGTGAACACCGGAATAACCCGAAGCGAGACGAATAAGCAGACGACATCTAACCATTAAAACTAAATGAAACGCTGAACTTGCAAACTGGTAGAAACGCGATTGCAACATGAAGTTTTACATGGTATTACTGACGTCTGCAAACGAGCCTGCCCTAACCCCAATTCCTAACTCTGCCCTAACCCTAATTATCAACCCTAACCATGTCCTAACCTTAATTCATAACACTGCCATAACTTTAATTCATAACCCTGCTCAAATCCTAATTCCCAACCCTAACCCGACTGCTCTAACCCTGAACCCTAACGAAATAAACAAAAATAGTCATTAAAAAAAGTTGACAACAAAATAATTTTTGCCAAAAAATGTAAAAAAATCACTTACTTGATTAACTTTTAACTGTTATTATCACTGTTATTTCTTCGTTTAAAAAATATTATTTTGTACAAATGTTTAATGAAATAAAGTTTTAAAAATAACTTTTTTATTTAAACACTTTTTGTAAACTTTCGTAAAAAAAATAAATAATAATTTCGAAAATTATTTACTTGTTTTGTCACGCTTGTAAATCCAGTCTCGTTTGTGTTTTTTTTAACGCAGGGAAATCAACGGAGTTTTCATTCGGCACTGTCCGGCGTTTAATGTAAATATCCGGAAAGAACCGATGGCGAGAGACTTTTAGCGCGGGTTCCAATGTAAAAAAAAAACCCACTGATTTATGTTAAGAATTCCCGTTCTTATTTTTGTAATCATTACAAGTTTAAGAGGGTGTCTAGATCAAGGTTTATACACCCGAAAAGGAACAGATAACAATCTACGCAGAAAACATTTAATTCCCATCAAATTAAGTGTCATGATCAAAAAGAATTGAAACTGAAGACTCATTTAAGAAGACAAGAAATAAAAAAAATAATTTTGCTTTCTTAAATCTCCGAAATATGTTAAAAAAATGCATGTTTCTTGATAATGCATTTCTGTTTTTTTTTGTGTTCTACATTTTAAAATGAAATCTGACTATTTCGTGACACGTATAATTACGTCTCCAGGCGCTCTGCTGCGCTGTGGCACACGGGTCTCTGAACACCTGTTTATAGTGATAAAAAAGAGAAATGCGAAATACGCCATTTCTAATTTATTTCTTGCCAATTGAATAACTAATTTTTTTGCAACCAAGCCGATCTGTGGGAGGTTCTGTCAGTCGCTCCGGTGATCGCTTCTTAGGTCGTTCACGTTTCAGTTTGAAATGTTATTTTCATCATTAAACGCGCAGATCAAATAGGCGCATCCAGCAGAATGATAGGTGTGAAGGAAATCAAGACAAAAGGGAGTCACAAAGAAAAGAAGGACGAAAAATAAAGGGGGAAAATAGGGATAGAACAGAAAACGTGGAATGAAAGATTTTAGAAAAAAAGAATCAGGAATGAAACGAGAACAAAAAAGTGAAGAAAGAAAAAAACAATAGAGAAGTAAGGAGTCCAGTTATACACAAAATGCGCACATCTAAAATATAGAAGCGTCCATCTTTATAATATACTTCATCCACCAATCAGTTGGTCACACTAAAGTCTAATAAAAGAATCTGCATACAATGTATAACGTATGAGTTAGAAATTAATTTAACTTTGGTTTGTCACGTTGAAGTTCAACATAATCATTTATTTTCTAATGTTAACGTTTCAAATAGAATGTTTATATGCGTTAAGAAATTTCTGTAAAACACGAAACTGTAAGAAAGTATGCTAATTAGTCTGTCACGTGTATGTTTATCATAGCATTTCAGATATATCCATGCATCCTTATAAGAGACTGTATTCGTACGTATGTCACGCTTCAACTTTAAAAAGAATTTTGGAGACGTTCACGAACTTTTGTAAGGGACAAGCTTAAGTTTGAAATGCTATTTTAGATTATTTTTGTCTGTCAAGCTAAAGTTTGAAATATTATTTTGAATGTGTTCGTCTGTCAAGCCTTAGTGTGAAATACTATTTTAGATGTGTTCGTCTGTCAAGCAGAAGTTTGAAATACTATTTTAAATGTGTCAAGCTTATGTGTGAAATACTGTTTTAGATGCGTTAGTCTATAAAGCTTTAGTGTGAAATACTATTTTCAATGCGTTCGTCTGTCAAGCTTAAGTTTGAAATACTATTTAAGATGCGTTCGTCTGTCAGGCTTAATTGTGAAATACTATATAAGATGCATTAGTCTGTCAAGCTTAAGTTTGAAATACTATTTTAGATGCGTTAGTCTGTCAAGCTTAAGTGTGAAATACAATTTTAAATGTGCTCTTCTATCAAGCTTAATTTGTGAAATACTATTTTAGATGCGTTTGCCTGTCAAGCTTAAGTGTGAAATACCATTGTAAATGTGCTCGTCTATCAAGCGTGATTGTGAAATACTTATTGAGATGTGTTCGTCTATCAACCCAAAGTGTGAAATACTATTTTAGACGTGTTAGTTTGTCAAGCAGAACTTTGAAATACTATTTTAGATGCGTGTGTCTGTCAAGCCTAAGTGTGAACTACTTATTTAGATGTGTCTGTCTATCAAGCCAAAGTGTGAAATACTATTTTAGATGCGTTCGTCTGTCAAGCCTTAGTGTGAACTACTTATTTAGATGTGTCTGTCTATCAAGCCAAAGTGTGAAATACTATTTTAGATGCGTTCGTCTGTCAAGCCTTAGTGTGAACTACTTATTTAGATGTGTCTGTCTATCAAGCCAAAGTGTGAAATACTATTTTAGATACGTTCGTCTGTCAAGCCTTAGTGTGAACTACTTATTTAGATGTGTCTGTCTATCAAGCCAAAGTGTGAAATACTATTTTAGATGCGTTCGTCTGTCAAGCTAAGTGTGAAATACTATTTAAGATTCGTTTGTCTGTCAAGCTTAAGTTTGAAAAACTATTTTGGATGTGTTCGTCTGTCAAGCTTAAGTGCTAAATACTATTTTACATACGTTCTTCTGTCCAACTTAAGTGTGAGATACTATTTTACTTTCCTTCTTCTGTCAAGCTTAAGTGTGAAATACTATTTTAGATGCGTTAGTCTGTCAAGTTAAAGTGTGAAATACCATTTAAGATGCGTTTGTCTTTTAAGCGTAAGTGTGAAATACTATATTAGGCGCGTACGTCTGTTAAGCTTAAATGTGAAATACTATTTAAGATGCGTTCGTCTATCAAGCTTAAGTGTGAAATACCATTTTAGATGCGTTTGTAGAAAAACGCATCTTAAATGGTATTTCACACAAAAACCTGAAAGACGAACGCATGTAAAATAGTATTTAACACTTAAACTTGAGACACAAACGCATCAAAAATAGTATTTCACACTTAAGCTTGAGAGACAAACGCATGTAAAATAGTATTTCCTACTTTAGCTTGACAGATTAACACATCTAAAATAGTATTCCAAACTACAGCCTGATGGACGAACGCATCTAAAATAATATTAAACACTTAAGCTTTATAGACGAACTCATCTAAAATAGTATTTCATGCTTAAGTTTGACAAACGAACGAATGTAAAATCGTATTTCATACTTAAGCTTGACAGATTAACGCATCTAAAATAGTATTTCACTTGACAGAGGAACGAAAGTAAAATAGTATCTCACACTTAAGGTGGACAGTGTGAAATACTATTATAGATGCATTCGTCTGTTAAGTTTAAGTGTGAAATACTATTTTAGATGCGTTCGTCTATCAAGCTTAAGTGTTAAATTCCATGTTTGATACGTTTGGCTTTCAAGCTTATGTGTGAAATACCATTGTATATGTGTTCTTCTGTTAAGATTACGTGTAAAATACCATTTGGACTTCATTCGACAAGCTCAAATGTCAAATATCATTAAATATTTTTCAATACATCCCTAAAAGAGTCTCTGCCACACTTGATTATAAATAGCATTTCAGTTATGTCTACGCATTTCTATAAGAGACCGTTATTCTTCGTGTATAAT
This sequence comes from Sepiola atlantica, assembly GCA_963556195.1. Taxonomy (NCBI): domain Eukaryota; kingdom Metazoa; phylum Mollusca; class Cephalopoda; order Sepiida; family Sepiolidae; genus Sepiola; species Sepiola atlantica. The sequence continues at coordinate 79,618,140 of OY744532.1, read as the reverse complement.
ATGTGTTTTTCCGTCTCGCTAAAGTTTAAAATAGCGTGCTAGCTATGTTCACACATACTTATAATCGACTATGCTCTTCAGTTAGTAACGCTTACGTTTGAAATAACATTTTAGATGCTTTTACGCATTTTTTCAAAGATACCTTGTTCGTTCATCTGTCACGTTTGAATTCGAAACATCATTTTAGTCGTTAAATGAAATGATTTAACAGACGTATCTTAAAGATACCGGTTTTTTATTTTACAACGGAATTTCATTTATTGTAGGGTGACTATTATAAACCCAGATTACGCGAAGCAAATACAAAATATACAAAAGCTGCGACACTCTACGAATCATTGTTTGATTTTCGACTTTTTTTTTCCATTTCAATTCTTTCGATTAAAACGATACGAATTCTGATTGTTTACTTTAGTCTTGATTGATAAACATCCAATAGCGACCACAGCCATGATCACGGAAAGAAATGCGTAATTGTGATCGATGATGAATTACTTTTTTTTAGTTTATTGTGTGTGTGTGTGGGGGGGGGGGGGCTTCTATGTGAATGTGTTGCATGGATGTCTGTCTGTGTGGGCATTTCTATGTGGGTGCGTATATCATTGTGTGTGTGCTGCGGTTATTGCAAAGCGCTCCATAATGTTTCATTGTTTTATTGCAAATGCAGTTTCTAAACAAAAACGTTTTTTTCCACTTATTAGGTAGAAAATAAATAAGTAAACGATTTAAAGGATTAAGTTTGTTGAAATTAAGACACAATTATGAAAGAAAGTAGATAGATAATAATAGGAAAGAGAAAAGTTTAGAAGGAAAGAAAGGGTAGAAGAAAGGTTGGAGAAAATATGGATAGGTATAGATGAGGAAAAAAGAAATTGATGAGGCGAAAAGAGAAAGATGAAAAGAAAAGGGAAAGAAAGAAGGGAGAAAAGGTTGGTAGAAAAGAAAGAGAAAATAAAGGAATCAGGTTATGCGGGTAGAAGGGAAGTGTTAAATAGAAGAACAAATTACGGAAGAATGAAAGACGATGGGAGGAAAAAAGAAATGGAGAATAGAACGAAGGAATGAAGGAAAGAAGAAAAACGTACAGGACAGATTAAAAGGAAAGGATGAAGAAAAGAGAAATAGACGTGGGGTTGGGGAAAGAAAGAATAAAAAAGGAAAGACATGAGGGAGAAAGAGAGGAGGTATGGGAGGAAGGAGGTAAAAATGGGGGATTAATAATTAAGGAATGATGGAAAAGGGTAGGAACGAAAGAAAAAAATAAGAGAAAATAAAGGAATGGGAGAAAATAAAGAAATGGAGAATAAATAGATAAAGTGAGTGAGAAATAATGAATAATTTACAAATAAAAGAACAAAACAAGTAAATGGAAGACGGAAGAATGTTGAGATGGAAGGAAGAAAAATGAAAAAGGGAAAGGAGAAATAAACAAAAAGAAAAACAACAATACAATAGAGAAATATTTAAATAAGAAAATAGGGTCGAAAACAAAGAAGTAAAATAAGCTATGAAAGAAGGAAAAAGAGAAAATAGGAAAAAACATGGAAGCATGTAGCGAAGACAAAGAGAAATTTACAAAGAAAAATAAGTTATAAAGAAAGGGAGTAAAGTATTAACAAAAAGGCGAATTAATGAAGGAATGAAAGATTGAAAAAAAAGAAAACAATGGAAGGTACGAAGAGATAAAAAAATGAAACAGAAAGAAAAATGAATAGCACGATGAGATGAAAGAATGAAACAGAAAGAAAAATGGAAAGCACGAGGAGATGAAAGAATGAAACAGAAAAAACAATGGGAAAGCACGAAGAGATTAAAAAATGAAACAGAAGGAAAAAAGAAAAGCACGAAGAAATGAAAGGATGAAACAGAAAGAAAAATGGAAAGCACGATGAGATGAAAGAATGAAACAGAAAGAAAAATGGAGAGCATCAAGAGATGAAAGAAGAAATGGGAAATCACGAAGAGATGAAAGAAGGAAACAGAAAGAAAAAGTGGGAAATCACGAAGAGATTAAAAAATGAAACAAAGAAAAATTGAGAGCACGAATAGATGAAAGAATGAAATAGAAAGAAAAAATGGGAAATCACGAAGAGATGAAAGAACGAAACAGAAAGAAAAATGGAAGGCACGAAGAAATTAAAGAATGAAACATAAAGAAAAATGAAAGGCACGAGGAGATGAAAGAATGAAACAGAAAGATAAATGGAGAGCACGAATAGATGAAAGAATGAAATAGAAAGAAAAATGGGAAATCACGAAGAGATGAAAGAACGAAACAGAAAGAAAAATGGAAGGCACGAAGAAATTAAAGAATTAAACATAAAGAAAAATGAAAGGCACGAGGAGATGAAAGAATGAAACAGAAAGATAAATGGAGAGAACGAATAGATGAACGAATGAAACGGAAAGAAAAATGGAAGGCACGAAGAAATTAAAGAATGAAAAAGAAAAAAATGGAAGACACGAAGAGATGAAAGAATGAAACAGAAAGAAAAAATTAAAATCACGAACAAATGAAAGAATGAAACATGAAGAAAATGGAAGGCACGAAGAGATGAAAGAATGAAACAGAAAGAAAAAATTGAAAACACAAAGAGATGAAAGAATGACACAGAAAGAAAAATGGAGAGCACGAATAGATGAAAGAATTAAATAGAAAGAAAAAATGGGAAATCACGAAGATATGAAAGAATGAAACATAAAAAATGGAAGGCACGAAGAGATGAAGAATAAAACAGAAAGAATAAATGGAAATCACAGAGAGATGATAGAATTAAACAGAAAGAAACATGGGAGGCACGAGGAGATGAAAAAATTAAATATAAAGAATAAATGGGAGTCACGAAGAAATTAAAGAATGAAAACGAAATAATGGAAGGCACGAGGAATGAAACAGAAAGAAAAACAACGAAAGTATTGAAGTTAAGTTGTAAATAAAGTAGGTGATAAGGAAGAAAAACAGACGAATGAGAGAAAAGATAATCATTGCATTGAGAAAAGTTATTAAAAGGCATTTGCGAAAACATATCTGTGACAACACTTTAATTTGAGTATCTCGCATCCATGCACGATTGTGACAAAAATGAAGACAGCTTTTATTTTTCATTATATCTTTTAGCTTTCATGAACATTTAGAGTAAACATTAACTCGTATAAACGACAGTAAATACGAAACAACGCATTGAAGATTAACAAAGATGATAAATAGATAGTAAATTTGATAAAAATAAAAAAGAAAGCACAAAAAATAATTTCTTTTAAAACAATGATGAGAGGAAAAATAAAAAAATAAATACCAAATAGAACGATGTCGCAAAGAAAGAAAGCGAAATATAAGCAAGAATCAAATAAAAAGCGAAAAGAAAATTACAAAATTACAAAAACGGAATAAAACTCAAAATCACATAAATTTAGTAGAAGAAACATGAAATGAAGAAAAGGGAAATTAAGAACTAGAGAAGAAAAAAGGAATGCTAAATAAAAACCACCCCTAAGTTCCGAGGAAATAAGAGAAAGAAACGAACAAGAACGAAAAAAGCCATACAAGGTAGTAATAAGAGAGGAAATTAAAATGAAAGAAGTGAGACGGTATAGAAAGAGATAGATAGAGAGTACGAAAGAAGTAATAATTGAAAAAAGAAATAACAAATGAATGAATTAAAAAAGAAAGAAATGTAAAAACTAATGAGAAGGATGTCACAACGAAAATGAATAATATAAGCAAGAAGGAAACAGAAAAGTGTAAGACATTAAAACGATATTAATAACCGAAAGAAAGAAAAGATGAGAATTGTATGAAGACAGAAAGAGAAAGAGAAACGTAAAATAAACGAAAAGGAAATAAAAACAACAGAAAAAGAAAGAAATTATGTAAAAAGAAAGAAAGAAAACAGGAGGAGACTTATGGATTGTTTGGTCGATCCTTCGGAGTAAATATCGTCTTATATAGTATTACGATATACGAGCTCAGCGGTCACATATCCACTGAGTCAAGTGATACTGAAAGCAAGTTAGAGCTATATACGAAAAATACTTTAAAATTGAATTAAATTGTTAATAACTAAATGTAAACAAAAAGTGTTTGTCTATCTACTCGGCTTATTACCGCTTTGTTATTAGCCTTCTATAAACGTATAAGTCTATCTCAAAAGCCCATTAATTATCAGATATCAATAATACACAGTTTTACATCTGATAGATTTCTTAATCGTTTTCGAAAATACGATTACAAAGCATGTTTTTTTTTTATAAATAGCTGTCCTTTATTTTTGTGTTCTATTTTCTTGTACCATTTAGCTCACTTTATGACATAGTTTTAGGTGTATAAGAACCTAAATGCAGCTGCGAAACATTCAATTGACGAACTGTTCATAGACATTCATGAGATTAAGACGTGTTTTCAATTAGTCGTTGTCTTACCTGAGCATTCGTATGTACGTTAATATAAGTATCCATAATGTGCTGGTCTCGGATTTCGTAGGGTTTCATTGGCTTAAAATTACAGTCCTTGTCCAGGCTTCGCAATTTCTTTAAAGTTTCTCCAATTTTGTTTTGGTTGTTTTCTGTTACACCATATCAACCCTTTTCAGGCAAAAAATTCCAAATCACCTCATTTTGCCAAAAATTGTTATGCTTCAAATTCTTTATATTTTCAATAACGATTTTATGATGTTTGGTTTGGTTGTATTTTTTTCCGCATATCAACTCTTTTCTGAATATTTAATGCCAAATCACATCATTTTCGTAATTTTTTTTTATGCTTCCAGTACTTTATATCATCAAATATTTATTCATGGTGTTTTGTTTGACTTTTTTATAGAGGAACATTTTTGATTTTGATTTTGTCTTTGCAGAACATGATTGAGTTTTGGAAATGGAAAGGAAAAAAGATAATAACATCAATGTTTGGTGCATTTTAGGTCAGAGACCACGTATTTCCAGACAGCCTGATCTGGTACACCCATATTGCTCCAAGGATTCACCAATTTATGTTGTCGTGTAGCGATTAGGTATCGTGACCATATTTTACTTGCGAATTTTCAGTAGCTTGCTCGTAGTGTACTAATAGGTCCATAATTAATTCGTGTTTCATATGAGATACATTATTTGCTATATATTTAGTTTGAAATCACACAAATCAGGAATTAATTTTAAATTCAGAATAATACCGGGCCTCAAAATGTCAATTTTCAACAGTTCATTTTTTATAAACGTACATTTGTAATGTTTTAAGACCGAGCTCAGTACAACGCTGACCATTTCTTTTTTTAAAATGAACATAAAAAATGTTGAGCTAGTAAATATGAACTAGTACATATTAAAACAAATAGTATTCATGTGCACTCTATCTGGTTAATGTTCGGAGTCTACACTAAAATTAGCAATGTCAATGGACATGAGAAATCGCGCCCACACACCTAAGAATAATTCAAAGTAATATCTTAATCATCTAATCGCGCAACGCACTTACGTATAACAACGAAAAGCGGCTTTCTGTTTTACGACTTATTTTCCGTTTTCATATGCATATTTACAAAATCGCCTTTTCGTTAGCTGTCAAAACCGTATAAAATATTAAATACATTTGTATTTTTAGTAATTTGTTTCGCTTCTTTATTTCTCCTAATGATTTATTCAGAAGACATTAGTTCTCCTCTATTGTAGCAAATAAGATATTTTGTATATAATAAAAAGCTATTTTGGGTAAATAATTAACTGCCCCATAATGGTAATGTTTCGGACTATTTAGACTCGAATTAGTTCAGTTTACAATATATATAAACATTATTTTTATTTTTACATACATAAAAGTTATCTGTGTACGAGTTTCATAGTTTTACCGGTCCTCAGCACGTCTCGACTTTGACAGAGATTCGAAACCACGACCACGATGAAGGTGGCATTGCTATTTACACGGATTACTTTTATGGGTGTAAGAATAAAAATAAATAATACAAATAAAATAATAATATACACATACGTGTGTAGATGAAAACAAATATATATATATAAATATATATATATATAAATATATATATATATATATATATATATATATATATATAGTACATGTATTGTTGAAACTCAAGTGTTTATAAAAAGTTCTCAATAACAAGTAGAGCTGTTCATAAGTATAAATTTCTATTTATACAAACATTATTCGTTACATATGTGCATACATGTTTTGGTTGCACTTTTTACAGAAAGTCAACCTCATCAGACCAAATATTCTAGAGAAGTAGGATGGATTTGGAGACATTTCTCCTCTAAATTTATCTTTGTTTGGGATTGGTTATTTTCTATTATGAATTAGTATCAGGTTACCTATTTTACTTCTTGAATCTTACAGTTAGTTCCTATCGTTTTTTATTCTTTTTATGACCTGTCTATCCTCTTTTTCTTTGTTTTATTACCTACTTAGCTTGGATTCCTTTCAACTCTATTTAACCTTCCAAGTTTTACAAACCTATTTAGGTATAAATATCTTATCTATATATATAAAAAATGCACACCTGGAAACAATTTAATAGATACACAAGTACAAATAAATAAACAAACATAAATATACATACACATCTAAACATGGATAAACACACGCAGATTCCCTTTCAAGCAAGGATATATTCAAAATACATATGTGCGCATTAATATATAAACAAATTTCAATACAAAAAATACACACGCCTGAACAAGTAAATACATAAACACACACTTTTACACATATATGTATATATATACATATATATATATATATATATATATATATACATAACTACACATATACATATATACGCACAAATACACATGCAAACACACACATACATGCATATATCAATAACACAGATATACATACATGCACACACCCACTTTCAAGCATAAATAGTTGTTCTTAAAAATATGTACATATATACATATATATACATATATAGAGACATACACACGCTGAGACAACACACACCTATATGCATACATATATATACACATATATACACATGTATACATATACAAAGTGCATACAAATTGATATAGACAAGTCCATACCAGAATATATAAGATAGACTATACAAATATAAAAACTAAACACAAATATATACGCGTATATCTATAGCTGGATATACACAACATACATACACAACGTATACATACATATACATATATACATACACATATGTATGCATACATATGTACACATATATACATACATACACACATACACATATACATATATAAAGCAGACACATAGGCATATAAATATAAATGTGTCCATTATCCAACGTATACGTACACAAGAAATGAATATCAAAATAAAAATAACAATACAAATAAAACTACAACGTTTGCAGCAGTATAAATATACTCAAACAAATAAGATATAAGTTAAATTATCCATACCCGTACATACACTTATATTTCGATCCAATTATACACACACACGCATGTATACATACATACACATATGCTCACAAATATATACACATACATACATAAACCATACAATTATATACGTATAACGCATTACAGATACACGCACACTTTCATACCCATATAACATAAATCTACATAAAAGCATTATATATGCATACAGACAACGTACACACACATATGTATGTGTATACAAATATTTGCATGCATGCACACAAAACAGGCCCACGTGTACACAAACATCTATATTTCAGTAATTAAACCATTCATTATTGCTCCAATATCTCAGTTCAAATTACCTACATTTATACCTGTTATTGTATTAATATAAAGGTTAATACCATACAGACAAGCAAACTAATAAAATATAGTGTAATTAATTACAATAGCTAATTCTATATATACATATACACATACACACACACACAAATATATATATATATATATATATATATATATATATATATATATATATATATATATATATATATATATATACACCCATACGCGGTAACTATGAGTATGTGCTGGAAACATTATTATAGGTTGATGTGTAGTGATTTTTGGATAATATAGATTGTATAAGTTTAAAATTATAAATACATCAGAATTTTAAATTAAATATAATAATAATATAAATTTAAAAACAAATAAAAATAAAAAATAAAATAAAAATAATAAATAAAAACACAAAATATAATAATAAAAATGATAAAAAATAAAAATAAAAATAAAAAATCAAATTAAAAATTAAAAATTGAGTATGTGTTCAAAATCTGATTAGCGTGTGCTTCTTTAAATGTGTGCAGTTCTAACTCGTATTGTTTCTGACGTTCAGTAATTTTTCCCTATCTTTAAATTAAACAATTTCCAGTTTCTCACCCAGGCATAAGAAACAGGGTGAGGTGAGTGATCTACATGTTTTGGTTTTATTTATTATGCTCAATCTAATTATTGTTTTTTTTTCTCCTCATCTATCAATTTCCAGAAGTATTGGGACAGCGAAATGTTACTGTATTTTTTTTTTATTTCTAAAGGGTAATTCATGCGTCTAATACTTATCCTTAAAACTTCTTGACGTGCCTCCATATATAGAACTTACTATTGCCTGGATGTTCAGTAGTGTAGATTTCCGCAAGATATATTACTGATGCGGTGGCGCGATGTTTTTGTAAGGAAATTCATCCAGTCTCTGATAGTTACAATTGTTAGTGGTAGAATAACCTTTAATATCACTATAAGTATCATTCCTTTTAAGTATTTTATTGTTATATTTTTTTAATTATTCTTTCTTAGTTATCTGTGCAACTATAACTTAATTTTAATGTAATCTTATTAAATAGCTTATGGAGAATATTTGGTCTGATGAGGTTGACTTTCTGTGAAAAGTGCAACCGTGACATGTATGCACATATGTAACCAATAATGTTTGTATAAATAAAATGTATACTTATATATATATATATATATATATAATTTGTAATATCAGTTGAAAGAAACCTAGAAGAGCGTAATATTTATTTTTATATTGTATTAAAGAAGTTTAGAACAACATGTTATCGTCGGTTTCTAATCATCAAATGATCAACAAGTGAGAAACACGTCATCATATCTTGATTACCTGTCGATCACTTGTTGATTTAAAACTGACGGTAACATGTTGTTTTGAACATCTGTAATACAATATATAAATACACACTTACACACACACACACACATATATATATATATATATATATATATATATATATATATATATAAAGATGAATTAAAGAAGAGAGATAAATATGTACGAATGATAAATCTATTTCACCTTTCGATTGGTCAATGCAAGATGTACTCGGTAAAAACATGTTTATTTTTCTTTCCTTAAGCCAACGCTTTTCAAAGATTAAAATCTTATCATCAGAGGAATTACATAGATGTGTAAGTTGGCATTGGAAAATCCAAAATTAAAAATTTGAAAAAAAGTAAAGTAATGGAGAGTAAGAGTGTTCATGTAAAAATATGGAGTCTGTCTAGTTGGTGAATGTCCGTAGATAAGGTGTCCGGTGAACAGAGATTTTAAGATGGAAGAATGTATATATATATATATATATATATATATATATATATATATATATGTGAAAATAAAATAACACATACATATATATATATATATATATATATATATATATATATATATATATATATATATATATATAGTGTCTGTATTTAGGCAGTACAATTTCATTGATACAAATATTATTAAATATACGGAGTGTTTTTGCATGATAACACTTGTTTTATTCAACTTTCTCGGATGGTTCAAATGGTGTTTCGGTCAAATTGGTGTATGGTTACTCTTGAACGCGCTTAGAACGTAATCAAATTCTTAGCGGTTCAGCAATCAAACTTTGAATCTTTCACGCTCCTAGAACATAATCAGGCTCTTATGTTAGATCTAGATATTATAGACACTTTTTTTAGTTGTAAATTACTAGCTGTTATGATTATAACAAAAACTCAACCGTAAATAAATATTTGTAAAGCCCCTAGGCTAACACGGCCTGAAGATGATTTAACGAATCAAATCGAAAGTACTCCCGAAAACGGAAAGAAAATACAAGAAACCCACGCAACTTGCACATACCAATTCGACCGAAATGGACTATTCGGACTATTCAAGCGGGAACACTCCGTGTTATTTAATATTATATACTAGCAGGGCAACCCAGCGTTGCTCAGTGTCATGAAAACATAATTAAAGAAAAATCGGGTGTGTAACATCTTTATATTCAAACTTCTATTTCTCTCCCTCTCTCTATAGCCATCTCTTTATCTTTCTACCTTTCTCTTTCCTGGTCGCTCCATTTCAACGCTACTTTCTAATTTTGGCTTTAGCGAAAGCTGTTTCTTCCCGACAATTCCTCCTACGTTGCCCAGGGCAATAGTATGACATATTTTTATGAAAAGTACCACCTCTGTCTGCGCCTTCGATATAGGTACTTATCTCCGCCCCGGTGTTCATACTATATGCGTATCTATCGCCAGCCCGGTGCGCATACTATATACGTACCTATCGCCGCCCCAGTGCACATACTATATACGTACCTATCGCCCCTCCGGTGCAGATACTATATAAGTACCTATCGCCGCCTGGGTGCAGATAATATATAAATACCTATCGCCGCCCTGGGTGCAGATAATATAAGTAACTATCGCCGCCCCGGTGTGAATGCTAAATACGTACCTATCGCCACTCCGGTGAGAATGCTAAATACGTACCTATTGCAGCCCCGGTGTGCATACTAAATAAGTACACATCGCAGCCCTGGTGGGAATGCTAAATACGTACCTATCGCCGCCCAGGAGCGAATGCTAAATACGTACCTATCGCCGCCCCGGTGCGCGTGCTATATACGTACCTATCGCCGCCCCGGTGCGCGTGCTATATACGTACCGATCGCCGCCCCGTAGCGCATGCGAAATACATACTTATCACCGTCCCGATGCACATGCTATATACATACTTATTGCCGCCCCTGTGCACATGCTATATATGTACCTATCGCCGGCCCTGCGCACTACTATATACGTAACTATTTCCACCCCGGTGCACATATTATATATATACTTCTCCATACATAGAAAATTATTTAGTTTAAAACAGAAAAAAATAAATAAGTAAAATAATTTATACCCCCCCCTGAAATTATTTTTCATCCTCCCCATACATATAAATTCTTTTAATTAAAAAGAAAAAAAAATTTTTGACAAGCCCCATCCTCAAAAAAAGGTTTTACCCTTCCCCATACATAAGAATATTTTTAATTAAACCGAAAAAAATTTGTTACCCTCTCAATACATAGAGATATATTTAGTTAAAAAAAAAAAATTCACCACCCCCCAAAAATAGTATGTTCATTTCTAGATTGCGTTAAAATATCTTTTTAAAATTAAAACCTATAACGATGACGTCATATATCTAATACTATGGCGTCATATTCACAATAATGAGTAGGTTGAAAAAAAATTCAAAACCTATAAGGATAACGTCATGTACCTATTACTATGACGTCAGAGAATCCTAAATGGCGTTTAAATACTATACGATCCTATAACTACAGTAGCTCTATCTAGGATATGTACCACTTTTCTCCCGGACAACGCCGAGTATTTAGAAAATTAAGAAAGCCTCCAGAGTACTACTGGAATCACTCTTACTGATCCCTCTCCTTTTCATCTGCAAAGTAGTCCGAATCAAAACCTAGATGGCGTTAAAATATTATACAAACTTATCATTACAGTAGCTCTATCTTGGCACTTTTCTCCTGGTAAACGTCGAGTATTAAAAAAATTAATAATGCTTCCAGAGCACTACTGAAATCACTCTTACTGATCACCCTTCCTTTTTTTCTGCACAATAGTCCGAAGAAAAACGTAGATGACGTTAAAATATCATACAAACTTATCACAACATTAGCTCTATTTAGGATATTGAGCACTTTTCTCCCGGACAACGCCGAGAATTTAGAAAATCAAAAAGGTCTCCAGAGCATAAGTGAAATAACTCTTACTGATCCTCCTTCTTTTTCACTGGCAAAATGGTCCGAAGAGAAACGTAGATGGCGTTAAAATATTATACAAACTTATAACTACAGTAGATCTGTCTAGGATATTGAGCACTTTTCACCCGGACAACGCCGAGTATTTAGAAAATCAAAAATGTCTCCAGAGCATAAGTGAAATCACTCTTACTGATCCCCTCTCCTTTTTATCTGCAAAATAGTCCGAAGAGAAACGTAGATAGCGTTAAAATATTATACAAACTTATCACTACAGTAGGTCTATGTAGGACATTGACCACTGTTCTCCCGGACGACGCCAAGTATTTAGAAAATCAAGGAGGCTTTCAGAGCACTACTAAAATCACTATTACCGATCCCCCTCCTTTTCATCAGTACAATAGTCCGAAGAGAAACGTAGATGGCGTTAACATATTATAGAAACGTATCACTACAGTAGCTTTATCTAAGATATTGAGCACTTTTCTTCTCGGACAACGCTAGGTATTTAAAAAATCAAGAAGGCCTCACGAGCACTACTGAAATCATTCTTACTGATCCCCCCTCCTTTTTATCTGCAAAATAGTCTGAAAAGAAACGTAGATAGCGTTAAAATATTATACAAACTTATCATTACAGTAGCTCTATCTTGGATATTGAACACTTTTCTTCCGAACAAACGCCGAGTTCTTAGAAAATCAAGGAGGCATCAAGAGCACTACTGAAATCACTCTTACTGATCCCACTTCATTTTAATCTGTAAAATAGTGCGAAGAGAAATGTAGATGGCGTTAAAATATAATACAAAGATATCACTACAGTAGCTCTGTCTAGGATATTGAGGACTTTCCTCGCAGACAACACCGAGTTCTTAGAAAATCTAGGAGGCATCTAGAGCACTAATGAAATCACTCTTACTGATTCCCTATCCTGTTCATCTGTAAAATAGTCTCAAGAGAAACGTAGATGGTGTTAAAATATTATACAAACTTATCAGCTCTATCTAATATATTGAGCACTGTTCTTCCGGACAACCCCGAGTATTCATAAAATCAAGAACGGTCCAGAGCACTACTGTAATAACTCTTACTGATTCCCCCATCCTTTTCATCTGCACAATAGGGCGAAGAGAAACGTAGATGGCGTTAAAATATTATACAGACTTATCACTACAGTAGTTCTATCTAAGATATTGAGCACTTCACTCCTGGACAACGCCGTGTACTTTGAAAATCAAGGACGCTTCCAGAGCATTACTAAAATAACTCTTACTTATCCTCCTCCTGTTCATATGCACAATATTCCGAAAAGAAGCGTAAATGGCGTTAAAATATTATACAAATCTATCACTACAGCAGCTCTATCTAGGATATTGAGCCCTTTTCTCCCAAAATACGCCGAAAGTTTAGAAAATCACGGAAGCTTCCAGTTTACGATAAAAATCACTCTTACTGATCCCCCTAATGTTTATCATCACAATATTCCGAAAAGAAGCGTAAATGGCGTTAAAGTATTATACTAATCTATCACTACAGCAGCTCTATCTAGGACATTGAGTACTTTTCTCACAGACAACACAGAGTATTTAAAAAATCAAGGAGGCTTCCAGAGCACTATAAAAATCACTCTTAGTGATTGCCCCTCCTGTTTATATGCACAAGATTCCGAAAAAAAGCGTAAATGGTGTTAAAATATTATACAAATCTATCATTACAGCAGCTCTATCTAGGATATTGAACACTTTCTTCGCGAACAACGCCGAGTACTTAGAAAATCAAGGAGGCTTACAGAGAACTACTAAAATCATTCGTGTTGATCCCCCTCCTGTTCATCTGCACAATATTCTGAAAAGAAGCGTAAATGGCGTTAAAATATCTTCTTCTGACGTCGTTTCCTGTTGCATTATTTCTTAATTCATACATGATGATAGCATTGCTTTCCTTACAAATTAGTACTAATTAACGGTAGGAAATTGATGAAAAAGCCACCCCCAATTGGAGAAAAGTGCTCAGTCGACCCCCAAAGGGTTCATTTTATTTCCAAGTCTGATATATTACACATCCCTGGGCTGGCCGCTCGGAATGATGTAAACTCTGTGGGTGTTTGTTGGGTACTCTCGGAAAAGAAGCTTTAGATACATACATACATACATACATACATACATACATACATACATACATACAGGTGGGATTTATATAATACTAGCGGGGCTACCCGGCGTTGCTCGGGGTCATAAAAACATATAATTGAAGAGAAATCGCGTGTGTAACATCTTTATATTCAAACTTCTATTTCCCCGCCTCCTCTATAGCCGTCTCTTTATCTTTCTACCTTTCTCTTCCCTAGTCGCCCCATTTCACCGCTACTTTCTAATTTTGCCTTTTGTGAAAGCTGCTTCTTCCCCACCATTTCTCCTACGTTGCCCAGGGCAATAGTATGAAATATTTCTATGAAAAGTACCTCCTCTATCTACGCTTTCTATATAAGTACTTATCTCCGCTCCGGTATTCATACTATATACGTATGTATCGCCACCTTGGTGCGCAGACTATATACGTACCTATCGTCGCCCCAGTGCACATACTATATACGTACCTATTGCAGCGCCGGTGCATATACTATATAAGTACCTATTGCCGCCCCAGTATGCATGCTATATACGTACCTATCGCTGCCCCGGTGTTAATGCTACATACGTACCTATCACTGCCCCGGTGCAATGCTACATATGTACCTATCGCAACCCCGGTGCAAATGCAAAATATGTACCTATCACCGGCCCAGTGCGAATACTATACCACAGACCTGAGTGCCATACCACAGAAGCAACCCCCTGGAAGCCTCAGGTTCCTATACTGCAAAACACCCCCCGAGTGCCATACAACAGAAGCACCCCCTCCCCCCCATTGTTATACCGAAGAAGCACCCCCCCCAGTTGCATTACTGCAGAAGCCTTGTGGTCCTATACCGCAGAAGCACCCCCACCAGTTGCTATACCGCAGAGCCTTGTGGTCCTATACCGCAGAAGCACCCCGCCCCTGGTTGCAATACTGCAGAAGCACCCCCCCTGGGGGCCATACCGCAGAAGCACCCCCCCGGGTGCCATACCGCAGAATCCTCAGGTTCCTATACCGCAGAAGCACCACCCGGGTGCCATACCATAGAAGCACCCCTTATACCGCAGAAGCACACCCCGGGTGCCATACTGCAGAAGCCCCCTACCCTGGTTGCTATACCGCAAAAGCACCACCCGCCGGGTGCCATACCGCAGAAACCTCCTTACCGCAGAAGCATCCCCCCCGGGTGCCATACCATAGAAGAACCCCTATACTGCAGAAGCACCATCCGTGGGCCATACTGCAGAAGCCCCCACCCCCGGTTGCTATACCGCAGTAGCCTTGTAGTCCTATAACGCAGAAGCAACCCCCGGTTGCTATACCGCAGAAGCCTCATGGTCCTATACTACAGAAGCACCTACCGCTTGCTATACCACAGAAGCACCCCTGGTTGCTATACCGCAAAAGCCTTGTGGTCCTATACCGCAGAAGCACCCCACCCTTGGTTGCTATACCGCAGAAGCCTCGTGGTTCTATACCGCAGAAGCACCCCCTGGGTGCCATACCGCAGAAGCACCCCCCCAGGTGCCATACCGCAGTAGCTTTAGGCTCCTATACTGCAGAAGCACCCCCGGGTGCCATACCATAGAAGCACCTTCCCTATACCG
Source organism: Sepiola atlantica (assembly GCA_963556195.1). Taxonomy (NCBI): domain Eukaryota; kingdom Metazoa; phylum Mollusca; class Cephalopoda; order Sepiida; family Sepiolidae; genus Sepiola; species Sepiola atlantica. Next base: position 79,602,447 of record OY744532.1, on the reverse strand, counting down.
CAGAAGCACGCCCTGAGTGCCATACTGCAGAAACCCAAGGTTCCTATACCACAGAAGCACCCCTGGTTGTTATACCGCAGAAGCCTAAAGGTTCTATATTGCAGAACAACCCTATGGTTGCTATATCACAGAAGTACCCCCCAGTTGCTATACTGCAGAAGCACCCCCCCGGTTTCTATACCGCAGAAGCACACCCCCAGGTGCTATACCACAGAAACCTCAGGTTCCTATACCGCAGAAGCATCCCCCCGGGTGCCATACCATAGAAGCACTCCCTATACCGCAGGAGCACTCCCCGGGTGCATTACTGCAGAAGCCCCACCCCCTGGTTGCTATACCGCAGAAGCCTCATGGTCCTATATCGCAGAAGCATGTATCATGGATATGTATCATGGATATGTATCATGTATGATGGTATGTATCATGGATATGTATCATGTATCATGGATATGTATCATGTATCATGAGTCATAAATATGGATATGTATCATGGATATGTATCATGGATATGTATTATGTATTATGGATATGTATCATGTATCATGTATCATGGATATGTATCATGGATATGTATCATGTATCATGGATATGTATTCATGGATATGTATCATGTATCATGGATATGTATCATGTATCATGGATGGTTATCATGTATCATGGATATGTATCATGCATATGTATCATGTATCATGGATATATATCATGTATATGTATCATGTATCATGGATATGTATCATGATATGTGTTATGTATCATAGATATCTATCATGTAGATGTATCATGTATCATGTATCATACATATGTATCATGTATCATGTATCATGGGTATCATGTATCATGATATGTATCATGGATATGTATCATAGATATGTGTTATGTAACATAGGTATGTATCATGTATATTTATCATGTATCATGTATCATACATATGTATCATGTATCATGTATAATACATATGTATCATGAATATATAACATGTGTTATTGATATGTATCATCGATATCTATCATGTATAATTGTATGTATTATGGATATGTATCATGTATCATGGATGTTTATCATGTATCATGTATCATTGGAATGTATTATGTATCATTGATACGTATCACGGATATGTACCATGTATCATGTATCATGTGTCATGGATATGTGTTAGGTATATGTATCATGCATATGTATAATTGATATGTATCATGTATCATAAATATGTTAGGTATCATAGATATTCATCATGCATATGTATTATGTATCATGTATCATGGATATGTATTATGTATCATGTATCATTATTATGTGTTATGTATAATAGATATGCATCATGAATATGTATCATGTATCGTGTATCATACATATGTTTCATGTATCATGTATCATAGGTATGTGTCATGTATCATGGATATGTATCATGTATATGGATCATTATCATGTATCATGGAAATGTATCATGTATCATGGATATGTATCATCTCTAATAGATATGTATTATGGATATGTATCATGTATCATGTATCATGGATGTGTATCATGGATATGTATCATGTATCACTGATATGTATCATGGATATGTTTCATGGATCATGTATCATAGATATGTTTTATGTAACAGATATGTATCATGTATATGTATCATGTATCACGTATCATACATATGTATCATGTATCATGTATCATACATATGTATCATATATCCTGAATCATTGATATGTATCATGGATATGCATCTTGTATCATGGATATGTATCATGGATATGTATCATGGATATGTATCATGCATATGTATCATGGATATGTATCATGTATCATGTATCATGTATCATGGATATGTATCATGCATCATTGATATGTATTATGTATCATGGATATGCATCATGGATATGTATCATGTATCATGGATATGTATCACGGATATGTATCATGTGTCATGTATCATAGATATGTGTTATGTAACATAGATATGTATCATGTATATTTATCATGTATCATGTATCATACATATGTATCATGTATAATACATATGTATCATGTATCACGTATCATTGATATGTATCATGGATATGTATCATGTATCATGGATATGTATCATGTATCATGTATCATAAGTATGTATCGTGTATCATGGATATGTATCATGGATATGTATCATGTATCATTTATCATGTACAATGTATCATGGATATGTGTTACTTATATGTATCATGAATATATATCATGGATATGTATCATGTATCATGGATATGTATCATGTATCATGGATATGTATCATGTATCATGTATAATGGTTATGTATCATGTATCATTCATATGTATCATGGATATGTATCAGGTATCATGGATATGCATCCTGGATATGTATCATGGGTATGTATCATGTATCATTAGTATGTCTCCTGGATATGTATTATGTATCATGGATATGTTCCCTATTTCCCAGACTGTACCGACATGCAGAAATGTAAAACTAATGTAAACAGATATGTCGCTGCACAACTCTCAACTTAGGATGTCCTCAAAAACTGACCCCCTTATTCTCAATAGCCCCTTACGTCTACAGTGGCAACCGGCCTTATTTTTAGCGAGCTATGTTTTAAAAAAGTAGACTAAACAAAATATAGTCTACATTATGAGACCTTTCGCCTGGCAGTTTTGTTCGAAAATTTAGGAGAATAGGTTCATTACATTAGGAGTTAATCGTGTATATATATATATATATATATATATATATATATATATATATATATATATATATATATATATACATATATATATATATATATATATACATATATATATATATATATATATACATATATATATATATAAACATATCTTACTTTATAAAGATGGAGAGATAGATGTGTTGTGCGTGTGCGTTCTTCCCTTTTGTAAGATACACTTTATTCACTCTCTTTACACAAATTTAAAATATCTTTTTTATCGGTAACAAAAACGTAATTGTTTAAATCTATAAATCAGCTTGGTTCGTGAAAACGCCGTTTTCTAGTAGTGATTTTTATAACTTGTATATTACCCTGAGATTTCAATGTTTATAACCTGATATTGTGAGCAACATCAAGATTTGAGTGGCACGTCCTGAAAAACATACAAACCCAAGTTCTGCGCAACGAATGATCACGTATTTTCCTTAGTTGAAGAAACGAATTCTAGATGCTTTTTCTAATATTCAATTGTTTCATAATCTTTTTCCCCCAGCTTTTTGAACCGGCTTCACTCGTTATGATGCATTTATTGAAACACTTCGAAGAAAGTCCAATATATGTAAGAGTTGTTTTAGTATTCTAATTATCTTAGTGACAAAAATGTTCCACCATTGTCAGAAACATCTTTTATTTTCAGCAGGTTTCATGGCTTCTCCATTTTTTGTTATGGTCACTACGCCTTCTTCTTTGTATACATCGGACGTTGTTTTTTTTCTATTTTTACTCCAGGATGTCAATCACAATTTCACCTTTATTGCAACTTCAAACACGATTTCAATGAATCATCATTTGTTTCAAATCGTGTTGCTTATACCTTGCTCTATTTCTCCCACCTGCTTCTTCTTAACGCAAACTCCAAAACCATTTGAGTGCTCGTCTCATTGAAAATATTGGTCAAATTTCTGCTTATTGAGATTTGTTTCTCTGGAATATTGTAATAATCAATATAGATATTAGTTTTTCTACATCTCTATAATCTTACATATCCGTATCCATACCCCCTCTACTTAAAGGCGTTCACTGGAGAACTTTATCTTGTATGGTCAATTTGGATATTTGTCACTGCTTCAGTATTTTACTCCACTATTCGCCAGAAGAAATTAATCCAAATTTTAGATAAATACATTTTATTTATGGTCAGAGTATGTAAATAGTCAATAATACCTTTTTTCGAAATATATAATCATTCACTCCCTAAGATTTGGCAATCACACTGGACATCTGGTTTATATTATTATTTCCATTCCCAAACTACTGAAAATAGTCGAAATAGCCTGTCAGAGTGGGCAAAATCATTTTAGTCTCTATTATGATATACAAGTAACGTTTCATATTTTTCACCATTTTAAATGTTTAGCTTTAAGTTGAAAAAGATAGTAACATTTATAAGTGTTTTTCCACGTCGTACCTTAAGTCGCTGTAGTTTAGGTCATTATTTAAAAAGGTCTTCATTTTAACAATCTTCCTAGACAAATATAGAAATATATTGACGAAAATTACATTTTATTATCCTACACAATAGTGAGCTGCTCTAACTTAACTGCTTATCAAAACTTAAATATTGATTCATAAGACGGTAAGAGTTGATGGAAAAATTTGAGATCTGACTGATCGTACTTCATTATATAGATAATGATGAAATAAAATTATGTTTGTTTTTTCGCATGTTGTATTTACTGTGATACATAACGGGACATAGATAAATAAATATGAAATAACTGTTTTTTGTAGCTATCAAATAATATGAATATCTGTGGTATTCATTCATAAATGTATACTTATAGGACACTACAATTAATATTTACAGGTTAGTAAAAAGTCGAGAAAAAAATTACTTGGGATTTAAAGATGGGGGTATAATTTCTTAGGCTTTTTCGATTTTCCTGGGTTACGCCCATGGGTAGGTCTGCTAGTTTAAAATAACACTAAACTGAATCGTTTTATTTTTCGTTGCAAATTTTCGGTTCTATTATTGTTTGTTTTCGCTTTCATTAGTACAGCTTAAATTGAGATACTTTTGATGACATATTGTAAGTTAGAAGAAATGAACGTTTCGTTCAAGGAAATACACCTTATGTTGGATACTCGTGTCGTCTAAAGTGTCTATTATTCCATTATGTACACCGTGGCTAGTATCCCGCGTCGTTATCGTCGTTTCTATTAATACTCATGGACACATAAATATTCCTTTAAATGGAGGATTTATCAAGTTTAGGATTTTTGTGAACAATACGGTTATACAGATCAGAGTGAGATAAAAGGTTATCACTATGTAAGAGAGATATACATTAAAAGGTGTGTCATTATACTAAAATATAAAGAAGAGAGACGCAGAAAAAGTCGCCATTTATCGAGGTTCACCTTTTTCACCCGACTCACCTGTATTTCGTTTTTGTGAGAGCTCACTCGATGGGTTGGCAGGAACAGAGATCAAATTATCCTTTTTTCGTCAATGACTTCAAACTCTTAATTTCCGCTTACCCTTTAGGGTCATCTGTTGACCCATGATCAGTCAACCATTCTAACTGCCTCATTGCCCATTCCTCGAATTATGTTCATCATTGTATAACACTTACATTTGGATACTTTTCCTGGCACCTCATAGTGTGCAGAAAATTAGCGTTTCGTTCAATGCTCGCTTTCGTGAAGCACGAATTCAGTATGAATACTCTTTTATCGCGCTTCGTATTATGAAGAAAATTACTGTTTCATTCCTGGTTCATTTCATTCTTGGAAATTACAAATGAAGTCCGATTACAATTTTAAAATCCTCTTTCCCATTTAGTACACAAGAACATCGTTGAAACCCGCAATGCAATGCATGTTATTGTATTGATGAGATGTACTTTTAACTTTTATAAAAATGCCTCTATATTACTTCTGATTTATCCATGATGAAAAAGTAATTGGCTTATCTGAACGGATTCACTACTACGATAGCAAGTGAGAAATGCTGAAATTTGATAGGAAAAAAGTGCGATGAGAATATATTGATGCCCATAGAGATGATATGAGTGTAGAGAATTGAATGAGTGAATTATCCAGGAAGAGGGATGGGAAAGTGAACATAGCGTAGGGGTGTGAATTAGATGTACACATAAACGGGTGTTAAATTTTGAAAATTCAAGAGTGATCAGCTGATATATATATATATATATATATATATATATATATATATATATATATATATATACATAAAACGGTAGATAGTAGCATAATGAGATATATCAAAACGAAAGTTGTAAATATATATATGTATATATATATATATATATATAGAGAGAGAGAGAGAGAGAGAGAGCGAGAGAGAGTGAGAGAGAGAAATGTGATACTTAGAAGGCAATATAATGCAGAGGTGTGACGGATAGACACAAGTTGGAGCAAATAAGACATATAATGGTTGAACAGGTTAAATAGTTTTACTTTTTATACAATGTATACATACACATATATATATATTTATTTATTTTTACAAACACACATACATCTGTCTATTTACACAATGTGACAATGTTATGTAATACCTGTATCAAATAATCTTGTGGAAACTCCGTATGATATAATAATATTTTGGGAACTCTTCACTTCTTCAGACCCGTGCTCAACTCAAGTTGAAACGTGCATATATATATATATATATATATATATATATATATATATATATTAACTACTTTTGTTTTATCGATCTCATTATGCTGAAGACATTGATGCGGAAACTATAGGAGTTATAGAGGTTACTAGCTTTTAATCATAAAACATTCCAACGGATACAAATGGGAACAAAACAGAAATATTATTTTAAAGGAATTAAAGATTACTGCTAAAATAAAAGTAACATCTAACACAAAATAAAGTAATTTTTTAGACGAAGCTTTTAACTTGCATAAGGGGACTTATATACTAAGGTCAATGTCAATGCAATCTACATCCACCCACTGTAAAACTATCAAAAACAATAATCGATTTAAAAAGACCATAACAACTCTACTAACGTGGAAATCATTACTTAGCATAAGCCTGTTCTATTATAACAAATTAAAAGATAGCCGCGATAAATATACACAAATCAAATGGATTAACGTAACAGCACCTAATAATAGACCTAAACATGTAAGAAATAAGAAAAACTATTTGGTTTACACCTCCATTTAAGCAAATAGATTAAACAAAAATAGATAACATTATTCAAATTAGTTAAACTGTGTTGCTCTCCTAACAATACTCTTTACAAAATCTTTAATGAAAATACCTTTGAATAAAGTAACAGTTGGATTAATAATTTAGAGAAAATGATGAAAACACAAAGATAAAATAGTAAATGATTATACCATAACTTCAGTTTAAACAATACAGCTAATGAGAAATTAACATGTAATTGTATTAATAAAATATGCTGCCCGCTATAGCAGGCAGTCTATCAATCACTATAGTTCATTAGGCAACTATTACAACCAGAGAAAATCAAACTAAAAAAATAGATATAACATTGCCGAAAATACCTTAAACAAAATCTAACAACCATAACTGTTCATGTTAATGATACCAATTATGAAAGAAAAACTTAACTTAACTTAATGACGAAGTTTTACAAGCTCATGGGAAGCATTTCTCATTTAAGTAACGATTGAACAGCTTTAATTGGTTGCAGTTTTCAAACACTATGATTGGAATGTTGTCAGAACGAAATTGCTTTGCTGGCATCAAGTGTATTGATATGTTTAGCAAAATTCCGCAACAATACTGATGCAGCTTGTGGTATTCTCAGCCATAGGAGAAATAAAGGTGCTAGGCGGTCCCGATCACAAAAGCTAGAATTTGATGGAAAGTTTTTTTTGAAAGATGTTTGGCTTAATCGGATGCTGAGGTAATCACTTCTGGTCCATAGATGATTATTAGAATAGAGGTCACGCATCTGGTCAGGACCATTTTTCATAAAACTCGTGGGAACTAAGCCTCTATTCAACGACTCTAGCTTTTACGAATTTAACATATGATTCTCTCGCGTTTTCAATAAGATTTTTTGCAGTGGTTACGAGCAGTTCGAAAGGTGGCTTTTTATCGGAACATCTCTTTCGTTGAAAGCAATTGGAATAGTGCTTTTTGTGCACAATAGCAGCCACATATGCTAGTGTCTACCACGGCGGGCCGTTTGCCTTTTGTTGCAATTCATTGGGAGGGGAGAGAAAGCTCTCAATACCAGTGGTCAACTAATTAATTTAATCAGATACGATACATGACACATTCTCTTCAAACATGGAATCAGAGGAATTTCTGATAAGAAAGATATAAGGCTGTCCCAGTCAGCCACCTGGTTTCTATACACGGTGCGATAGAGAAGGACGTTAGAGATTTTTATAATCTTTGTTTTGACCTTAATCGAGACAATTGAGTGATCAGAATATCTCTGCGGAGAGAGAACATTGAATCAACAGAGTTCACGACAAGTTGCCAGTAAAAAGTCAAGAAGACTTGCAAATGTCCATCAGCATTGGGCACACGATTAGGTTTGTACACCATTCTGTGTTTGATTATAAGCTAAGAAAGGTCGTGAAAAGAACCTTCTTTCATTACCACATACGTAAATGCTAGCAGAACAGTAACCCCATCAGTGAGGCGATGATAGAAAGCCAAGATGAAAGCGGTGCAGTAAGCAAGTGCAACCCATAAACACATAGAGCGAAAATAAGAGTCTTCATATGAAGTGTCCTTATCAGGTGAAAAGCTGTTCTTGGTATAGCCACATATCTCCTGACAATGGCGGTGGCGGGGTTGGGTTTTGACGTCATGTTTGAATAATCGTTTATACATAGTGAACTTCTAAATGATATTTACGTCACCTGAAGGTTATGTGACAGTGTATTGAATGAGATCGTTTAAGACAACATCGGCCCATCGACACTAAGATACGATTAAATACGGTTCACGAAACATGAGAGTATTCATCTGCGGAGGAATGGCTTCCTGTGTGTTTTAAGGGGGGCACAACGTTACTTGTGGCTGACATTGTATATATCCCTTGTTATGTCTTCTTTGAGGTTCCATAATCGGATATTTTTCTTTGGCGAAAGAACTCTCGAAAAGAAATTAACCTTGTCCCCATGACAACCTAATTAATAACTAATCTGATGAAGAGAAGTGCCTTTATCAATTTACATTATGATGACTCATTTTTAATGATCGTTCAGGATATTTGCATGTCTATACATTCTTGGAGAAGAGGGATGGTGTTAACATAATTCACCCAAAACCTGTTGAATTTTAAAATGTGTACACAAAAATGGCTTCACGCGAAAAAATGAAAACATAACAATGTTGTTGCCATATAAAATAACAATCTGTGAAAGTATATTCACAAGAAATGGTAAACAGGTTATATATATATATATATATATATATATATATATATATATATTAAAGATAAATGAATCTTTATTGTCGAGCACTGTCTGAAATCATAAAAATGTGATATTGTTAAGCTATGGAAGCCAAGCTTAGACGCCCGCGTGTTTAAACACTCTTTGATCTCGGAACGTTTGAACCTCGCCGCTTACTTTAAATGTATTTAATTTCACTCATGTGTTTTGAGATTTCCGTTGGCCTAATGGATTAAGGCGTATGATCGTGATTCTCTTCTGAATCCACGAACTGCGTTCGAACTCGTCTGACCGCCTGAAACCACCACTTCCTGCACTTATGATGCCGTAAGTCCGAAAAAAAACGTTGTATGTAAGAGAAATACACTTTAATATTAAATTAATATTCATAGTCACACACATATATATATATATATATATATATATATATATATAAATATGTATACGTAAATTTAGATTTGTTTATATGTTATATATTTGTATGTAAATGATACACTTCTAAACCAACTAACAATCATTATAACTTTTTGAACACAGCTGCTAAGAGGTCATAATATAGGTTCTTATGAGTCTAATTTAGTTTAATGCCAAGAGGTTAAAGAAAGGATGGAAGCCTGTTGTGAAAATTTAAATATATCTGATTTTCGTGAGATTTTAACAATCAGTATTAGAAGTCACTTAATATATATTGCAATTGTACTGGAGCTTTTAAAGGTTTTTACGCGACATAATATAGGCACAACTTTCATTTGACAATTCAGATATTTCGGATGTATTAAACTGTATCCATACTAATAAAGACAACAATTAATCAAGAATTTAAATTAACCCTAACCCTAACCCTACCCCTTAAACATACGTACTAAAATCAAGACCTATTTAGAATCAAAATAATGTAATGAATTTTGATAAAATCACAATAAAGATTTTATACATAAAGTTTCAGGCATTATTCGCATGAATTATTTTATTATATATATATATATATATATATATATATATATATATATATAGGTGTATGTATATATATAAGTATATATATATATATATATGTATATATATATAGAGAGAGAGAGGGGGGAGAGTGATGAATTTGCCAACGTTACTTTAACTAAAAATTAAAATAATAAACATTTAATTCATGAGTTAAAAGTGATACAAAAGTTGATAAAAATTATCATTTTGATACTACTTAATCTTTAAAAATTAATCTACGAAAAAGAAACAAGAAATCAATCCACCTGAGAAATTGTGCGACCACGTGTGAGGTCGAGATGACTATTGAATTAAAAACAAATAAACATAAAGTAACATGCAGAGAGAGAGAGAGAGAGAGAGAGAGATCGGGGAATTTATTCGGTGTATCTTAGCGAAGGTATTTTAGTTTCATTAAAATAGCCTGCCTTCAAAATTTATCACATAATATTTGTTTTTAAGCTTTTTAATTCATCTTCTTTTTTTAAATCACATAAATTCAATACTTTCAACATCGACAACACTCTTGCATATAGATATATATATATATATATATATATATATATATATATATATATATATATATATATATTCCTTCTGGCGTCTCTGAACCCCCTGAGTATGCATATATATATATATATGTATATATATAAATGTATATATATGAATATATATGTATATAAAAAAGTAGGACAATAAAATTACAAAGACATTACAGCAAACTTCATTCATTACAAACTATCTAGAAATTGTTATACAAATAAGGCATTTAAATTGCTGTGATTGGTCATTTATTCTTTATTGAATATACAATATTTCAAAGTATTATGTTATATCAGTGACCCGGTTTTGTTTTTACATAAGTGTGATAAATAAATAAAACTTAGCATTTATCCATTTATTTATATATATATATTCACAGAAAAAGTTTAAATACGTACAAGAGAGAATCGTTTATCTATTTGAATATGAATCGAATTGATGTGCAGGTAATAGCTATATAAGAAGTCACATGATACTTTATGCAATCTCTAAGCACCCATTTTTCTTATGTATTATCGTTGAGTCAGGTCAATTTGTATCGTTTAATTCGGCGGCACTATTGAAAGCGCCACATCAGAAAGCGCTCAGACGCCGACGGGCTGCATTTCGTATCAAGTAATCCCACATTGCTGATCAGCACGATTTAAGATGCAATTTGCTCTCTTTTCCACAGATCGACTGCCGCCTTCCACTTTAATCCCGGGCAAATTCACACAAAATGGCCGCCTCCTGCCTGAACGAGCCGGCGCATGCGCCAATTTACTGAAATAGTGCCACAGAATAAATACTTTATCTGAATCATTTACATTCATGATTATTTCACGCTGATCTGTGATATCACAATTGATGGTGGCCGCCTCTCCACACCGTGCACCAGCGATGACGATGTTCTATCGGATGTATTCGCATGCCTATGGAAAAGAACACCGAAGACGATTTTACTTTAAATCTATTAACTTAAGCGTAGTCACAGATATCCACTTGCCTTAACTCAGAATTGCTTAGGGCTAGACCATACCTCATGGGTATGAGCGCCATTATGAAGCAGGAACTTACATTAGAAGTTATATCGAGTACACCCCAATCGTTTTCTTGGGATAACACCTTATTCGGAAGTATTTGACAAGAAATATCAACACGTACATTGTAAAGCATATCACTGCTGTGAAATGTATGAGGCATCGATTTTTATATTTCACACTATATTCATATATAAATATATATATATATAAATATATATACATACATATATATACATACATATATATATATATATATATATATATATATTAATATATATGCATATATATATATATTTCAGAGGAAATTGCTAACATTTTCCTAAAGACCTTATCGTCTGACCCTCTAAAGGAAACGTCAGAATGATACATTAAAAACTAAAAACATCGAATGAGAGATGAGGGGGGAAATTGTTTAAGTTGGAGTAAACGATTGAGAGAGAAACAAAATGAAATCATTTTAGATTACATCGTCCCATCGACACTAAGATGCGGTAAAATACGGTTCACAAAACAGGAGAGTATTGCTTTCCGTGTGTGTTAAGGGTTTCACTACGTTACTAGTGGCTGACATTGTAGATATCCCTTGTCATGTCTTTGTTGAGGTTCCATAATCGGATATTTTTTCTTTGGCGAAGGATCCCTCGGAAAGCACTTACCCTTGTCCCTATGACAACCTAATTAATAACTAATCTGATGAAGAGAAGTGCCTTTATCAATTTGCATAATGATTACTCATTTTTAATGATCGTTCACACTATTTGCACATCTATACATTTGTGGAGAAAAGGGATGTTGTTAACATAATTCTCCCAAAACCTGTCGAATTTAAAAATATGTACAAACAAATGGCTTCACGCGGAAAAATGAAAACATAACAATATTGTTGCCCTATAAGAAAAACAATCTGTAAAAGTATATTCAGAGGAAATGGTAAACAGGTTATATATATATATATATATATATATATATATATATAACCTGTTTACTATATATTAAACAATTTTACACTCATATCTCATTCGATTTTCTTAGTATTAAATGTATCATTCTGACGTTTCCTCTTAGAGGGTCAGATGATCAGGATTTAAGTAAAATTTTAGCAATTTTCTTTTTTTCCATCAATGTTTCCTCCGAAATTTGTCCTACGATTTTGTTGTACGCCAAATTTACTTTACTTTACGGTTAGCTGTACGATCGTTTCCAAGACGTTTTGGAGTTGTATTTAATACTTATTATTAAACATGAATTTCAATCTGTGTCTTTTTCATATATATATATATATATATATATATATATATATATATATATATATATATATATATATATATATGGAGAGAGAATTTGAATGTATTGTATACAATATCCTTGAGTGTCTAAAGTCTCTCTTTACAGGAGTTTGTCAGAGCAACTTGGCCAGAAGGTACTTCCCTCAACAAGTAACATCTGATCAACTATTCAAAATTACATAGTATTCGAAGCCTAAATAAGATCCATTCGGTATGGCTACACAATCGCTAATATGATAAATAATACCCATTCTCTAAGTGATGCTGTATCTAGTAGCAGCACTAAACTAGATACTGCACCTGACCAGATAAAGCCTTGTCCTGTAATACGATAACACCAAGTGACCACAAGAAAGATATCCGATAAACGGGTCGATTAGGGAGTAGAAAAATTGATGTTTTCTACTTTTTGTAGGTTTGTGAGGAAAACGAGGACTATATATATATATATATATATATATATATATATATATATATATATATATATATATATATATATATATATATTTGAAAATAACAAACGAAGAAAACATATTGCACATTGTTACATGTTAGCGCATTTTTAAGAATAAAATAACACTTTGAAAAGAAACGCTAATATTTCAAAGAAAAATATTAACAGAACAATCAAAACAAGAGCGAACACACACACACACACACACACACACATAAACGTTTGATCCTAAATTAAGTTAGCAGTGCCATGTTATTAGCAGCAGCGTAACCACCTTCCTACCGTAATACAATATATGCGTGCGAGAAACTGGGAAATTCAAAAATACGTGCACGGCAGCGTTTAGAGTTGAGAGAGAACAAAACAATTTAACGGACGAATGAAGACGCGGAGACAAAGACAAACGAAAAAAGTCGTTAGTATCTGAAGAAAACTCCACCGAGCAAGGTGTAAAACTGAGAATGTCTTCCCAGGTCTAGTCGTTGAAAGCAATACAGCAACAAACTGAAAATGCATGCGAAATTGGTTAGCTGCAAGCGAAATGGCAACAAGGCCGAAACAATGATGCGACGGAAACACATGTGAGGCCGATGATCTAATAACACCAAACAAGGAGCGGCAAAACATTTCGGATAGAGAGTATTTCAGCGAGTTACGCTCCAGAAATCAAAATACTTCTTGTTATTCGGTATTTCCTTGGCAAATATTGTGGCTTGGTATACAATACTTTTGGTTAGGCATTTATTGTGTAGTGGGCAAAGTGTACGATTTATGCAGTTACATATTTTCTCTTCATTGCTAACTTTTTCATTTTAATTCGGGTGGTTACTATTAGTGTTTTGTTTAATTATATTTGTATTGTTTATAGTTTTGTTCTTCTTAGGGTTATTCTGTCTATATTTTCACAATTTTAATGTTATTTGTTATTTTTTTCTTCCTCTCTGTTGTTCTCTTTCAGTATTTTGTTATTGTGTGCCTTAATTATCATTTCCCGGTTTGAAGAGAAAATATGTAACTGCATAAATCGTACACGTTGTCCACTACAAAATAAATGCCTAACCAAAAGTATTGTATACTAAGCCACATATTTGCCAAGGAAAGACCAAATAACAAGAAGTACTACGTGGGTATGACCCCCCTAAATTTTAAAACTAGATATTATGACCACAAAAACACATTTAAAAACAGAAAACATCGAATTAAAACAGCACTAGAAAAGCACTATTGGGAGTCAGAGATAATGGACACTCACCAATAATTGAATGGAAAATAATACGACAGGTCAGTACATGTAGAAATTTAGACGACCCGTGTAGATTATGCCTGAATAGAACATTTTGAATCCTAAACTTTAAAGACCTTCGAAATTTATTAAACTGTAGAAATGAGATAGCAAACAGCTGCTTATACAGAAATAAATTTACCTTAGGCTAACGATGAATAAATAAATGATGAAAACTAAACTAAACAAAAAGTTGACAATTTATAAATGAACACCTGAAATAGAAATACAAGGAACCACGTGTTAAAATGAATTCGCCCATTATATTGACACAACAAAGGAAACAGGATATAGGCCGATCTATACAAAACAGAACAATAGAACAGGATATAGGAAGGAAGTAACACTTACCACACCTTTGTTCGTGGGAAGCCCAACGATTGGCTGAGAGAACAACAAAGAATCTGATTGGTTAACTAGCTAGTCGTGTATATAAAAACACCCGGCAAAAATAACTCCATGCATTTTAGCCTGAATATTCCCCCGGGATGAAACGCGGGAGCATATGTGTAGATTAATTGCCATGAATATATTTTCATAACATATTACCTGGCTCTACTTACTGTTGAAGTGAATACTGAAAATTTGTACATAAAAAAGTATATCTCCTTATAAAATTTCATGTGGCTACATGAAATTCTAATATATATATATATATATATATATATATATATATATATATATATGTGTGTGTGTGTGTGTGTGTGTGTGTGTGTGTGTGTGTGTGTGTGTGTATCTTCAGGGATAGTAGATGTTTTGATATTTTCGGCCGGGATGGTGTTTGATGTATTGCTCTACTTGTTAAATTCCGAGTAGTAGTAGCAACACAATTATACCTTCTGTTGTGCAACATACCATACTTAATTGTTTAAGACTCTTATGGTGCTTTTGTTTTGCTTTGTTTCTGTATATGATGGAGATAGGGACCAGAACATATTTTCTCACGGCCTGATGACTGACTCTGGTTGGTCTCTGTCATGGCTAGAGCGCTACTTACAGTGGCTGGAAGGTTTCACCATTGATCACATCTTCCTCCCTGGTGTATGAATTGGTTGAGAGCCCTTTTCATCCATAGGATGCCTGCATGCAAGTATTTTCTTCTGATTTATTTCATATTTTTATCAGTGTCTCATTATTAACGACTTTTAATTTGTTATTAAAAGCTGGCATCTATTAATAGAGGGGGTGCCCTCGTCAACAAATCAGTGAGCTTGCTCGATAGCGTGAGAAGACAGCACACTATTTTAACTTTTTATTTGATCAGGGTTTACTCATAATTACAAATATCCTTATGTCAAGGTCTCTGACAAAACCCTGTGCAGACGACCGAAGACGCTAAACGGTGGTGTCTAGTAGTTATTCAAGTTCCTTCAAACGCACGCACACATACACACTCACACACACACACACACACACACATATATATATATATATATATATATATTGATAAATGAGGAAAAACTATCATACGGAGAGTTAGAAATTTATTGTTCTCTAAACAAACATTTTCATATATATATATGAGATGTTCGAGACTTGTTTAACACTTTTTGGTAAAGAAGCAATAAACTTTGTCTCATAATTAATGTCAACTAAAACTTCAAATTGCATGACTTTGCGGATTTCCTGTCATAAAGATTTAATTTAGTGAAAACAACTTGATCTTCTACCAAGACTTTTATACAAGACTTGGACATAGAACACGCTACACCAGTTTAAAACCTTACCATCAGCTCGTACTTGGTATTGCAGTTTGAGTCGTTTTCAACTGAATCCCAAACATAATAGTCGATAGAGATCCTATCAGGCTTGTTGCGAGTGCAGATTTTGAGACTGGTTATTGATATCTTAATTGCGCCTGTAAAAAACCCCGTTACCTTTTTTGTTTATATGTGCGTTCGTTCCGTCATGCATTATCATTAGGAACAACTTATTTCAATATATATATAATTTAAATAGCACTAAGTATTTAAATTGATGATACACGAAATAACAGATAGATTTCGCGTGAATTACTTGCAAAGAAAATGCAAAGGGTGAACGCTGCACAAAGTTGAAAATTCCAGTTTTCTCACCTCTTTCGATTTTTATTAATTTCACATCATAGTCTTACTAAGAGCGGAAGACTGCTCAAAATATCAAAATAATTTTTTAAGAAAAACAAGAACAACATCGTTTTTGTGCTTCATACATCACCAACCATCGTTAAAACACAGTGGATACATATATATATATATATATATGGCGTCTATAGATTTAACATAATTGTATGTACCTAATTGAACCTACACATATAAATGCTTCAATAATGTGAGTGTCATTATTTTTTATTGTTTTCGTAAACAGTTTTTAAACTATTGTTCTGACGATTCTCACTTATAGAGTATCCAGGAGATATAAATTCATATTATGTTTGTTTATGTGTCAACCAAACCTACCGCAAAGATATAGAGTAATTTTAAAATGGATAAAATCATTGTGACTGGTTGTTGACTTGCTATTATTTATTGATACAAACTCTGGTGTTAAAATATATAATGCTTAACATCCATTGAGCTTAAGTATTGAACGTCTGACTATTATTAATAAATATATATATATATATATATATATATATATATATATATATATATATATATATAAATAGTATTCCAACGTAGAAACTACAAATTTTTTAATGTATGCATCAACGTTTCGTATTTATTTCAAGAATTCCTCTGGATGGTTTCTTCAAATCAATCATCCCAAGGAAGTGTTGAAATAAAGACGAAACGTTGATGCATACATTAAAAAAATTGTTTTTCCTTTTACTATTTCCAATATATATATATATATATATATATATATATATATATATATATATATATATATATATATAACCCAATAGATAAAAAGGTTGATAGATAGACGAGTTATATCCCATTTTATTAGTCTACCATTACAAATGCGATATAAATGTAAGTTTCGAAAGAAGGTACTACGTAGTCAACTAGTGTAAAGTTGCCCTCTTCTTATTGCTTGTATGTACGAATAATTCTGAAAAATTACAAAGATTGCGTTAATTTATTTTGCGCATGCGTATTCTCAGCATCACAGGCACATGCGTATTAATAGCATTACAGTCGTACTAACTAAAGTATAGAGGGCCAAGAACAATTATATATACATTTATATATATATATATATATATATATATATATATATATATATATATATATATATATATGTGTGTGCGTGTATATATATATATATATATATATATATATATATATATATATATATATATATATATATATATATATATATGCTACTATTAAGATCTAACGTATGTCGGGGTTGAATGAGGAACACAGTATTCTTTTTTACTATCTAACACCCATTACTTTCTGTTTTGTACTGCCCCCACGTGTTTCGTGCCCTTGTATATTCAGAAAAAGTTTACAATTTTTAAAATTCTTTGATTGATTATTTCGTACATATAGTTGGATATACTTGAAGTTTTTAACGGGGGGGGTCCCTACATTACCCTTGGTAAACCCTTTAGAGAGATATAACTACTTCCATTTTTCACAGGAAATGTTTGTATAAAACTAGACATTTCGTTTTAACGTAGATTCTCTTATCTTTCTTTCTATAGAGAACCACTCAGATATCGATATTTCTTTCTCTCTCTCTCTCTCTCTCACTCACTCTCTCTCTCTCTTTATATATATATATATAATAAGAATGACTGATTTTAAATATCTATCTCGTTGAAACGACAGCAGAAATCTTATAAACTGTGTGTCACATAGTAAACGATATAGTCTATTGAAAAAAATTATAAAAATACTTTTTAATTTAATTTTTTTAAATATATGAGAGAAAATAACTGTCATTGATCTGGATCTATCACAAGATCGATACAAATCGTTTCAATCGATACGACTCGTTTTCGATGACGACGCGTCCGGGCCAAGCGTGTTTCTCGCAAGACGTGTTTGCCCCTTGGGGTAGCGCGCATGTTGTACCACAGCGTTTGGTTTTCACTGCGGCGCAGGTTGGATTCGATTTTTTTTGTTTTTCTGAGAATAAGAGAACAAAAATGATTCATCGTTCTGGGATATTGAATTCTCGAAGATGGAATCAAAAGAATCGCTTACGGTAATGAAAGCGAATGATGGAGGAAAAGAGAAAGAACAATTTTAAAACGTGACAATAGGTTCACCAAAACGGGAAAAACGAACTTTAATTAGAACTGGAACGATCACACACAAACACACACACACACACACACACACGTACACACACCCAGATATATATAAATGGAATGTTTTCTCTATAGAAAACTAAAGAGTTCTACTAAAGAATTTGAAAATAATATATTCGAGTCAGATTTCCCAGGAAATTCAAGCCAATCATCACTTTTCTAATATCGTTAATAAATTTTAAGTAATCAATAACTATCGATTGTTTTGTTCGTTCTATACAGTTTCTCCGTTAAGAAAAAGTATAACTGCGGCTCGATTTAGAAACGGATATTAGCTTTTAGATTAAGGTTACAGAAAAAGGAAAGAAAAAGATAAAACCATGTTGTAGCATATAGAATGTTTTTTCAAACCGTACAGTGTGAAAAAAACAGTTAGTCGTATTTATATAGTCATAGTTGTAGAGTTTCAATCTTGTATTCTTAATTTCGTTGTTTTCTCAATAACAGCTTTCATAAACGCTTTCATTAAAACACATTATATTCCAGTAGCTTCTTCCCAGGAACTATATTCTTGTGGAAACTCTCTTCTTGCTGACTGGTTTTTACCTTACCTTATCTGATCAGGAAAAAAGTAAATAGGCGTCTACTGTCTTTGCTATACTCGTCTGTCGTTCTATTTTAGCCTCTTACCTCAAGTAGTTTAATGTCTGGAACGTCTGCCATAAAACGAAAATAAACATCAACTGCTGAAATTCGATTTTAAAGCTTTCTTTGTGATTATATTTTTCTTCTGAGCAAAATAGTCGAATTATAAAATATTCAATTCTATTTCCACGTGGGAGATCATCTATCCAAACCCACTGTTTACTCTCTCTCTCTCTCTCTCTCTCTCTCTCTCTCTCTCTCTCTCTATTTCTTGCTCTGTCTGCTGATTCATTCGAAAGAGAGAAAGATGTCATCTTCTTATTCGCCACGTAAAACTGGCGGCTTTCTGTCTCTGTTACGTCTCTGCCGGAACACGTAACCATACTTGAATTTTAATTGATAAATTCTACCCTACCTAGTAGTTTGTCTTACGTGAAATATTTCATATTAATTCTATTTTTGTACACATCCGTCTCTTACCTTGTTACACCACTGTTAGTGGAACGTTCAAATATTGAGACACATTTATTTCTATATCGATGTTATATTTTTCTCTCTCACTTACTTATGTAGGTTTTCGGCGTGGTCAGAGTTGATTGAAGGTAATTTCTTCGGTAAAATTGATTGAGTAATATGATTAAAATTCGCTATTTCCTATGAATTTAAAAATGCTTTTTACACAATTTAATTCTTCCATTTATTATTTATAATCGTGAACGAGGCACTTAAAATATTATATCTGAATGTTCTTAAATGTCTATTCACAAGTGTATACCCTCTGTGAAAATTTTTTAAAAAACACGCTTCGCCAGTGTTTACACTTATATACATAAAATGAGGTATAAATCAGTAAAGTATACACAAGAAAAAAGAATAAAAACTTCTAAAACTTGAAAGTTTACGAAAAAGAAAGAGGTGGACAAGAAATGTATCAATCATTATGGAAAGAAGAAAAACAAAAAGAAAGAAAATGTCTTATTCTGGAAATTTGGTGAAAGATTTTTTTCCGAATAAATTTAAGGCTTGCTTTTTGTTTTCTGCTTTCTGTAAAACACTTTAAATGGATCTTCCTGCAATTTTTTTTACTCGATAACTTCTCTGTGACGGGACTTATATATTTATATATCTGTATACAAAAAAGTGCACACTGGCCTTATATTTATCTCATGGCATGGAAGTTAGACACTTCATGGCATGGAAGTTAGACACAAAGTTAGGTCAGGATTGGCAAATTGAGTGCACGATAAAAAGTTAACTTTTGTCTACATACATGCCTAAACAGCCAAGTTAGCATTCCCCGGCAGGAGCTCCCCATACTAGTAGCAATACACTTCTTAAAAAAATAAAATATGATCTCGGAGGGGATCTTCCTAGTACTGAACAGAAGTATACATCAGTCTGGCAGAAGAAATGTCACTGTTGTCTTTATTATAGAATAGAGGATAATAATATTATATTCAATTTAAATTAGGTCGCCAAATATTTAAATCGCAACTTCACGGTACAATGATCTATATAATATTACGTGAGTCTAGTTGGAGAAATTATAGATTCTTTGTGAATTTGTAAACCTAAGTGAATTGCTGTTGCACGAGTGCGTTCCTGTGGGCTTAGATCCTTCTGTCAGTTTTGTTTGTTTGTTACATAAGTTGAACTTCTGCATAAAACTCACGAAAGTCGTGCCCAATCATTGTCTGATTTGCATGAGGTCTTCATCGTTGGTCACTGCTATTCGTTAAGTTGTAAGAGTGCATGTTTAACCTCTACACAGAAAACAGCAAGGCTAAGCGGATGCATACAAAGTCGCACATGGTTTGGGATGAACTAACGTTGTCACTTTCATTCTATTGATCTGCGGTTCCCCGCCTGACACGCCTTTGCTTGTCGCACGTAGAGGTATAGACGACCGTAGGATGACGAATCCGTATGCCAACTGTATCACCAGACCCCTATTTTTATGAAAGTCGCTCCAGACAAGGCATGAACCTAATTAATGCAAGGACCTAAATAAAAAAAATCTACTTCAAAGTCAAAAACAAGCCAACACTAAGTGTTAGATAAAAAGATTCCGACCCAGACAACAGCAATTCTCTCCCCTGGTCAGAAACATCGCTCATGGAATGTTATGACTAAATAACAAAATAAGAGAAGCAAGATGTACGAGGCTGCTGGAAGTAAACTCAAGGTCTACTTTCTACTCTCATTTCATTATAATTGCGACCCTAATTCACTTAGTTGCAAACCTGTCTACCATAGATTGTCCTGTCAGTAATCGGAATTCTAGAAAACATAGCTTGACACTACCGACACTACCACAGTTACAAAGGGTTGAAACTTCTGCTCGTGGCTAGTCGGGCCTTTCTCGTTTCGAGATTATTTTTAGTCTTCTCGAAACGAATATTTCATCATGTGTGGCAGTTAGGGCGTATTTTATTTGTTGATCAACTACGTAGTTAGGAAAGTTATTGTTAAATAAAGTATGATTATTATCTAACTGCAACAAATATAAACTCCCACAACAATATTAATAATAATATTAACTTATTCCATTGTAAGCAAATGCAACCCAACTATAAAATATATGAATAAATAATGAAAATATTATACACAAACATATATCCCCCGTAAATAACAACTTTAAAATTAGATTTGTCATTCATTATAAGGAGTCTAAAACTATCATCTTAATAAAACATAACCCGACTGACAATGGCTTACTTAAAACTAGTAATGCCATATACGGGTTTAAGTTCCCTATCAGATAATGTGTCTCTGCAAACAATACGTATATTGGCATGACTAGGACTTGTATATCACGCCGACTAACTTGCCACCTCACCTCGCCTCAGAGCTCCATTCACCAACACCTCATGATACATAACATCCAAAAAAATGACTTTAGGAGTATTCTAACTGATTACACGTCCATTCTTGCGGTTTTATATTGTAATATTCGCCTCCCCATAATGGAAGCGTTGTTCATTCGTATAAATAAACCTAGCATCAACCATTTTCGTTATGAGGGGGGGGGGCGAATGTATGTTGAAATGTTGCTGAAATGTTTAAAATAGCGTCCTTTTAGTGGATTCACCAGTTTTATCTTGCTTACACATTCATCCGCCTGAAGACGATTGATGTCGCTCGAAAACGTTCGCCAAAAATATGGAGAATTCTTACACACCAGTGATAACAACACCAAATCGATCGTTCGACAACTAAAAAAAATGGATCAAAAAATGAATAAACAGAAGCTAGCACACCTGTTCAATCAAACGTATATAAAGTAAAGAATGATGCCTATTTATACAAATATATAACAGTACCGTCAAAAATTAAGGAACAAAAATGAAATCTTCTGAATCTAAACAAAATCATATATTATTTTTTGTTAAAATTTCACTGAATATACAAATGATGTAGTAGGACTTTTACCGAGAATTTGAGATGAACTAATATAATATTTTTTAAAGTTATACAGCATTTTACATATTTCAATTGTTCAAAATTAAGGAACAAAATATCATTTTTAACTAAATCACATTAAAAAGACAAAAGAGATTTAATATTTGGTACTTCCACCTTTTTAACAATAACTGTTGCGCATATACGACTGTAGGATTTCTCTAAAATGTGGCATTGGGCCACAGTTATCTTGCCCCATTTATATTTCAGTTTCAGCCACAAGTCTTCGATGTTTTCCGGATTCTTTGCCATAACATTCTGTCTTAGAGTCTTCCATAATTTTCTGTGGGGTTCATGTCAGGACTCATAGCAAGCCAGTCCATTACCTCTACTTCGTGGTCAACCAGATAATTCATGGCCAGCTTTACCTTATGGCAGGGAGCATTATCCTGCATAAAAACAGGCTTTTTGATACCAGAATTGTGCAACACTGACAAAACATACTGTTCTAAAACATTCTTGTATACAGTGGAATTTACTCTAGTATTTAAGCGTACAAGTGGTGATATACCCTGCCATGATATCATGTCGAAAACCATCACGCTACCTCTATCAAATTTAGAAGTTTTTTTGATGCAGCTAGGATCCAAACTTTCGCCTTTTCTTCTTCTTACAAATTGTTTTCCATAACTGCCAAATACCTTAAATTTCGATTGGTCACTGAAATAAACTTTTTTGTCATTTTCTTTTTACCATATAACATGCTATTTTGCGAACGCCAATCTAGCTACTTTGCTTTTTTACTTATTAGCGGCTTTTCCCGAGGAGATCTTGCAAAAAGATTTATTTCGTGCAACTTTTTGGACTCAGTTTGTCGTGAAACATTCGCGAGACCTTCCAGTTGTTTAGAAATGTTGCCAGCTGTAAGACAACGGTCTTTTAACACTAGGCGTTGAATAATTCTGTCCTCTTTTGCCGTTATCTTTCTTGTTCTACCAGGTTTCTTTGTGTTATTTAACCTTCCAGTTTCTTTATAGAGTTTGAGAGCTCGGCTTACAACACTTTTTGAACGTTTCACACGTTTTCCGATTTCTTCTATTGTCAACTTTTCTTTTCTTAATTTGACGATTTTTGCTTTGTTGCTTAAATCAGTTTTATTTCTTTTTGACATGATTGATACTGCGTGACTTGCAGAAGTAGTGATAATTAAAGTTTAGAATATTTATTTACATAGTTTAATTCAAAAATCTACTGTTTTAAACTTTAAACAATTATTTTTCCTTAATGTTCCTTAATATTGGACAGTTGAAATATGTAACATGGTGGATAACTTTAATTATATTATTTGAATTCATCTGAAAATCTCGGTAAAAGTCCAACTACATAATTTACATATGTAGTGAAATTTTCACAAATATTAAAGTAAAATTTATTTGAGATTAGGAAGATTTTATTTTTGTCCCTAAATTTTAGTCCGCTAGATTTATTTATCTACCTCCCACAAGGCAAGATGTGACACAAGGTCGGGAAAGTGGGATAAGATAAGCCAGCGCTCGAGAGTTGAGCACTCTGAACATTTAAAAATTGCCTGGCAGCCCCGTCGGCATTCCCTGGTAGGGGCGCCTCAGACAGTAAGCAATCAACTTACTCCTCCCCAAAGAGGGGAGGCAAAGCCTGGGAGGGTGCACCTCCTAGAACTACACAGGACCAGCAACCCCCAATAGACCGGCGTAAATCCAGACCAAAAGGGCCGGACGATACCGGTTCACACTGCCATATATATATATATATATATATATATATATATATATATATATATATATATATATATATATATACATATATATATATATATATGTATTACATATATATATATATATATATATATATATATATATATATATATATATATATATATGTATATATATGTGGCAGTTTTTACTCTAGCGGACTAATGAATTGGTTAGTTTAGTTAGCGTGAGTAAACATCACTTCCTTTTAAAAGCCATCGTTAACAATAAATACGCGAATCTAGCCTGATAATTTCCATGCGTGAATAAAGTTTGGACGCCTTTATGTAACTTACTTGTTATATATATATATATATATATATATATATATATATATATATATATATATATATATACATATATATATATGTATACATGTTAATAATACTGCTACTACTGAGCTCTACTAGCATATTGAACACTTTTGAAGTAAATAGTGATGTACGCTATATAGTATATCACCATATTATGTATGTATACACATGACATATCTATCTATACATATGACATATATATATATATGTATATATATATATATATATATATATATATATATATATATATATATATATATATATATATATGGTCCAACAATGTCCGTTGAACACTTTCGATAGTCTACTGTATGTGCTCACATTGATAAAGCATAAATATAACTTAATTTCGTCTCTTTGCGTGGTAATGATTAGTAACCGTTAGGTTAGAGCGCTTCTTTCTTGCGCAGTCTAGGCTGATTCTGTAACTGGGTTCGAATCTTGCTAACGCCTGAAATTATTATATTCTACATCGTCTTGAAACGCCAGGGTATGTAAAGAAAATAAATTTTACATATATATGAATATATATATATATATATATATATATATATATATATATATATATATATATATATATATATATATATATGTGTGTGTTTATATATATATATATGTGTGTGTATATATATATAATATATATGTATATATATATAATATATATATGTATATATGTATGTATATATATATATAATATATATATGTACATATATATAATATATATATGTATATATATAATATATATATATATGTATATATATATATATATATATATAGAGAGAGAGAGAGTAAACATTTGTATACATCTATACCATCTCCAGCGCAAAGTAGTTCAACAAGCATAAACACATGACGCAAACATTGACAAACACTGATAGGCAAACGTTTTCTTGTAGAGTCACAGACTTTCAAAAGAAATTTAATTACAAATCAAGCAAATCATCTTCGGAACCATCGATGCAGAAAGTGTCCTTCGTCTTGTAATGTCGATTGAATAACGGCTGTCACCTCTTCCGCTTCAGACACACGATCGGACGTGCCCTTTACCACTTAAAAGTTTAATGACTGAACCAACCGCACACCTACCTACTTGGAGAAAACTCTGTGGACAAACATTTTCCCAAATCTCATTCTTACACGTTGGACGCCCACTTACCTAACTGTTGTTTCTATATGTTCTGCTCTGTCAAATGATTAGTCAAGCGAACGTGTTGATTGTTC
>OY744532.1:79483733-79571233 GCA_963556195.1 Sepiola atlantica | reverse complement strand
TCAACTTTAATTACTGTTTTTTTTTGTTTAAATAATCATTCCATACAATAATGGAAAAGGAGTTCTGCTCAAGCAAAAAAAAACAATGTTTTAATTATGTGTGTCCCTACACCACACACCACCAATTACGGCAAAAATCCATTTTTTTAACAACAAACAAAAAAGAAAAATCAATGCATCAAGAAATAATTTTCTGAAAAAAAGACGGAAACCAATAATGTTGTATTCCAAGGAAAACACGTATCTTGATTGCTCACTAGAAATAACCGTAACGTGAATTATTCAGTTTCTATTTCTTTTCTCTTTTCGTTTGCAAAATCCGCCTCCCCCCCCCAAAAAAAAATGTTATATCATGTTACAAGCAACCCTCTACCCATGTGCGGCCAGCAAAATCACAAAAAAATAAAACAATAGTAAAATAAAAATGTCTTCGTCTCACGCCAAAACATTAAAACGGTTTCACGAACTGTATGTGTGGGTGTTTTTAATTTTTCTTTCTCTAGTTTTCTTTTCTAAATTTATCTGTCTTTTTGTTTCTTTCTTTCTAGCTTTTTTTAAAACCCTAACCGTAACCCTAACCATATCTTTCAATGTGAATTAATAGCCATTTCGTGTTTTTTTTCTTTTCATTCAGTCAGGACGATTTTAATTTTCATTTCGCGTAGTCTATTTTTTTCTTTCTTTCTTTCAAAAGTAAATTATTTTCTTTATTTCTTTTCGACTGTTTCGTCTTTGTTCATAACATTTTCGTTACTTTTATTGTTTTTCTGTCACCTTTTACGTATATCGTACATTTTTTCTTTTCTACAAATCCTGACAAACGTTCTTAATAAATCGTAAACAAACTTTAACTTACAATCCTCGTCGTTTGTTTTTTCTTTCGCCGCTATCTCTCTCTTCCCTTGTGTCTACCTTTTATCAGGCCCTCGTGTTGTGTTTGCTGCAACTCGATTCAAATCTCACTCCCTTAATTCTGAAAAGAGCTGGAACACTGCCACCAAAATTAGTGTATGTGACATACCTATTCATCTGTTCCCGTCAATACTCAAGACGGCTGTGATGGTTAATTTCTCCGTGCTGTGTTGATTATTCGGCCGTTCGTCGGATTGGCTGTAATGTTGGGTAGTGTTGAGCTGTTAATTTACACACGTTGCACAAGAGAAGACTGGACTGTATTTGGCTTCAAAATCTTTTTATTTCAGAAACACAGATACTATGACAAGACCCATGGTGGGGGAAGATATACTCATTAGGCCATTTTCAGACTATTCACCCCACGCCACACTCCTGTAGTGTGCAGGGAGCGCACAATGTGTGCCTCACTCATTTAAATTTTCTTTGTTATAGTTATCAAACACGAAAGAAAATAAGAAAATTACAATAGGGTCTCACACGATTAAGGCATTTGTATTAAAGTTACAAATTTTAAGTCTTAAAAAGATAAATTAAAATTTTATTTCGGGATAAAAAACACAATTTTAGACTAATTAATAATAGAATTCAAAATGTGTTAAAAAAAAACGAAACAAAAACCACAGATTTTAATTCATTTCAATAAGTGTTCTATTAATTAATTATTTTGTATTATTGATGTTGTGTTATTTTACTGAATTCGTATTTTGTTATGTTTGATTTACTTTTCCTGTTTGATTTACTGTTAAGTAAAAAAGTATCATTATCTATTTTTCTCGGAAATGAGAGAAACTCTTATGAAATTATTCAAAAACAAAACAAAGAAACACACATTGTAATTTATTTCAATAAATGTTTAATTAATTACATATTTTGAATTATTGATTTGTGTTACTTTTCTGAATTCGTAATATTTTATGTTTTATTAACTTTTCATGTTTGATTTACTTTTAAGTAAAAAAGAAACACCATATATTATTTTCGGAAATGAGAAAACTCTTATGAAATTATTACGCTAAAACTAATGATAATGAAATATTCATGTAATGGATAAAACTGCCTTAGAATAAGGAGGTGTCTACTTCTTGTATTTATAAACCAAGAGATATTCTCATACAGCATAACTGATACTAGTATTTGCATTCGATATAGACCGGTCTATCATAACAACTGATACTAGTCTTTTTATTCGATGAAGACCAGTTTATTATAACAAGTGATACTAGTCTTTTTATTCGATGAAGACCAGTTTATCATAACAACTGATACTAGTCTTTTTATTCGATGAAGACTAGTTTGTTATAACAACTGATACTAGTCTTTTCATTCGATGAACACCAGTTTATCATAACAACTGATACTAGTCGTTTCATTCGATGAAGACCAGTTTATCATAACAACTGATACTAGTCTTTTTATTCGATGAAGACCAGTTTATAATAACAACTGATACTAGTCTTTTTATTCGATGAAGACCAGTTTATCATAACAACTGATACTAGTCTTTTCATTCGATGAAGACCAGTTTATCATCACAAGTGATACTAGTCTTTTTATTCGATGAAGACCAGTTTATCATAACAACTGATAATAGTTTTTTTATTCGATGAAGACCAGTTTATCATAACAAGTGATACTAGTCTTTTTATTCGATGAAGACTAGTTTATTATAACAACTGATACTAGTCTTTTCATTCGATGAAGACTAGTTTATTATAACAACTGATACTAGTCTTTTTATTCGATGAAGACCAGTTTATCATAACAACTGATACTAGTCTTTTCATTCGATGAAGACCAGTTTATCATCACAAGTGATACTAGTCTTTTTATTCGATGAAGACCAGTTTATAATAACAACTGATACTAGTCTTTTTATTCGATGAAGACCAGTTTATCATAACAAGTGATACTAGTCTTTTTATTCGATGAAGACCAGTTTATTATAACAACTGATACTAGTCTTTTCATTCGATGAAGACCAGTTTATCATAACAACTGATACTAGTCTTTTTATTCGATGAAGACTAGTTTATCATAACAACTGATACTAGTCTTTTCATTCGATGAAGACTAGTTTATTATAACAACTGATACTACTCTTTTCATTCGATGAAGACCAGTTTATAATAACAACTGATACTAGTCTTTTTATTCGATGAAGACCAGTTTATCATAACAACTGATACTAGTCTTTTTATTCGATGAAGACCAGTTTATCATCACAAGTGATACTAGTCTTTTTATTCGATGAAGACCGGTTTATCATAACAACTGATACTAGTCTTTTTATTCGATGAAGACCAGTTTATAATAACAACTGATACTAGTCTTTTTATTCGATGTAAACCAGTTTATCATAAACATTAATTAATAATCTGAAAAATATGAACTTAATTTCAAAATGAATATTAAATCAGACAAATTATATTTCCAACAAAGATTTTCATGTTTTAAAAAGTAAAAGATTTATGATAACACTATTTTATTGTTAACTATTAATGTAATGTTTACTGTCTAGCCTACGCAAATTACACATAATAATACGTTTGCATTAAGATTTCTAATAAAGTAATAGCTGAATCATATTTCGTGATTGTTAATTAATAAATACCGATACCTTCATGAGAATTGGTTTATTTCCTGGATTTTGATGAATTTTCAAATGAAGGGAAGGGTAAAACTGTTAGACTGTTCGATAGATCTCATTTGTTACCTTAGAGCATAACGTCATTTTCTAGTGCTTTGACATCATTTACAACGGCTGTAACTGTTCTCTTTTATATATGATTTTTCCAACATATCGTTACAGTAAAGAGAGGCTAGCAACATATCTTTTGTGCGAAAGGAGCTGCTAAGAAGAGAAGAGCAGTGAAGAGAAGAGAGGAAATTATTCCCCAATCGATTGACAAGTCAGTTGTGTACCTTGTCAAAGCAAGAACGAATGCGCCGAGCGGAACGTACCAAGATACGTCGAATCTGGATCTTACACAAGAAAGGGGATTGCGTCAGGAGTGAAGTACTTTCATGGACCGACAGAATGATCCAACAATTTTCCCAGCGGCCTTAGCAATGGATTTGATGTAAGTCTCCATTTCAGGTCTTGGGTAAGACACACGGTCCTACTGCACGTGTGTCGTTTCGGGTCGACAATCTTTACTCCGAACTCTGAAATCTGTCTAGAATTTTGAACGGACCCCTGTATTCAATAAACAGGGGTAGTTTTTTCTAGTTCAGTCAGCCATGACCGGGTAGTTGTCTTAAGTAATTCGTAATTGTAATTTTGATATCGAATTTGACTAGACGAACCTGGAGAAGGTCGGAGTTTACATCGGTCGAAATGTTGTGAGAATAACCTAAAAGATTAGATCAGTTATGCGAATGATTCAAATAATACAAACAAAGTATGGATAGAATAACCTAAAAGATTAGATCAGTTGTGCGAATGATTCAAATAATACAAACAAAGTATGGATAGAATAACCTAAAAGATGAGATCAGTTGTGCGAATGATTCAAATAATACAAAGTATGGATAGAAGAAGAATATTTTTAAAAACGGTTTTACTTCTTCAGTACCAAAAAAAAATTATGTGCGATTTACGGTTGTTTACGAAGAAATGGATATCAAACCGAATGTGGTGTAAAGTGTTCAAAATGATCTGCAGATTTCCATGTCAGCAACAAACAAAAAGTAGGGTGAATTAGTAATATATATATATATATATATATATATATATATATATATATATAAATATATATATATATTCGTTATTGTTTATATCTATGGACGTATACGTTTCGTCTCTTTTCAATCGAGACTCATCAGCATAGAAGTACGACTATTGACTGCCGGTCACACGATTCGAAACCCTGGATTACAAGTATTTTTCAACCCAAATCCAACGTCGCTAACCGATCGGCCAATTCTGAATAGCTTATAAACAATGATAATTTAAACACATTTAAAGCGGCGGGACGTATAGGCATTCTACGTCTATACGTCATATATATATATATATATATATATATATATATATATATATATATATATATATATATATATATGTGTGTGTAAAGGAGTAAGGCTACAAACATTCGTAAAAGGTTTTTTCAAAATTTATTTATTATTTTGTTATTTTATCATTTTATAATTTTATAATTTTATATAACGCGTTTAAAGCGGTGGTCCGCTTTCATCAGATATGTAAATCCATTTGAATAAATGTCTTTCGATTTGAAAGAGTATTGTTTCATGAAACAATGAGACAACACTCTTTCAAATCGAAAGACATTTATCCAAATGGAGTTACGTATCTGACGAGAACGCACCACGCTTGAAACGCGTTATATAAAATTATTAAATTATTAAATAACAAAATAATAAATAAATGTCGAATAAAACTTTTTACAGATGTTGGTAGCCTTACTCCTTTACATATATACTTTTCTCTCGTTGGAACGGCACTTATACTGCACTTCATCTTTTTATATATATATATATATATATATATATATATATATATATACAGAAAGTGTTTTAATTTCATCTTAAAATGTAGACGTAATTTAGAAGAGAAAAGAAACAAATTGAATTTTTCCGAACCAGCGTTTCCTAATGTCATTTTTAACTGTATGTTTTAAACTAACTTTATAATTGAAAACGATAATTCCCTTTAACATGTTTCGCTGAGTAACAAAAAATGTCTTCTCTATAAAAAGTTTCTTGGTCAAAGTGAGTATTTCCGGAAAAAATAATTGAATCGAAGCAGAATTTGTTGCATTAAGGAAGTTGAAGGATAAATGAAAATAAAGCTTATTCGAAACGAGTATCAATATGTCAGAAGGATTGTTATTTGGGTCTGGCATTGGTAATTGGATGAGATCACTTTATATGTTATATATTTATATCACATATAAAATACCTAATATATTCTATAAAAAATAGCAAGACATGTGCCCGGCGTTGCCCGGAATAGATATAAATTAAATTTTAAAAATGTAAGAATTAGAGTATTAATTCGTCAAAAAGGATTTGAAAACAACCCTGTAATTTAGGTGCTTTATAGGATTTATTGATGTTTTGAATAAAACAAAATAGATTTCTCTATGTTTTGGGTGACTCCCCTCCCCATACGATTGTAAAGTTTCTTTTGCCAATCTGTTTTATTAAGAACTAGCAGGACCCTTGCCTCGGCGTTGCCCGGGATAGATATAAATTAAATTTTCAAAATATGTATTAAAGCATTAATTCGTAAGAAAGAATTCGAAAAGAACCCTGTAATTAGTTTAGGTGATTAAAATATGGTTAAATCCATGTTTTGAATCAAACAAAAAAGATTTCTCTATGTTGTGGGTGACTGCCCTCCTCTACGATTGTAAATAGCGGTTTATTCGTCTAAATAAAAGACACTACTCCCACCCCAAAAGTGAATATGATCCAAGAATATGCGTGAAGGTTTTCAAGGTCAGTAAAGAAAAAATACTTCTAGATTGAGGCAATTTTTATTTCAATCCGTTGTGTCCATTTTGATGGGAGATTGAATTTACCAACATTGAAAATCGACCTTTTGTCTTACTCTGGCTTTGATTTAAATATATGGCACTTGATTTACGGAATTGTTGTTGTTATTTTGTTTACGATTTTTCTGCTGTAAACTAATTTGCACTTTTACCATTGACTATGTTGTTGTTATTTCGTTGCCTCTCCACTAGGGGGAGTTATACCATTGTAATGTTTAATGTTTTGTAAAATGCATCTCCTAGTGAAAAAGTACCGCAGACTAGAAGGATTTCTTCTAAAATTGACAAATAATTAAATAGAGGGAAAGTAGTAAAACACAGACATTGCTGTAGTTTAGAAAAAATTATCATTCACTGACCGAGAAGAAAAAAGACAAAGTAACTGAAGTTGAAGTATATTTAAAAATTCTGGCCACAAACTGAAGAATAAAAACAAGAAAAGTCTTTGCATAGCTAATAATTCATTGGAAGAATGTCGACTTTTCAGATGCAGTCAACTACTCAGTTCTTGCTTGACAGAGAAAAATGCGGAACGTCCGCCTACTTCTATGGTAAGTCGTTTTCTGTTCATTTACACAATTCTCTCTGGATCGGTGAGAATTGTTTTTAACAGATTTCTTTAGGCGGCTAACCCTAAAAATGTTTATATTTTAATTTGTATCTCATGTTTTAAATTATCACAACAATCATAGTCGTATTCTTTACACTTACACTCCTGATAGACATCTCGTTTTCATCTAGATTATAATTCGTATTTATTATCCGAAGTAATCTTGTTACACGATGATGCTATAAATACAAATGGTCTGGTCAAAAGTGTAGAATCGACTTTGTTATAATTTATATTTTAACTTATGAATGTTTATAAGATTTTTTATGGCAATCAATACTATGAATGTGGCTGAGTTGAGTTCAAATCCATGAGCATCCTTGTTCACTATATATAACATATCAACTTGTGGTACTACTCCAGGCTATGCGCCTAATTTACGCAGGTCGCGGAAGCGTCCGAGAGCTGCCGAATCGAAAACAAGACTGGCAAGACGAAAACGATGCTGTATAAACAAAACTGAAAAGCGTGCAAAAATGGAAGGTTGGCAGACGACAATATAAGACGATGAATACGGAAAGAAAGAAATGCATATATTTAAAAAAAAAAAAAAGAAAGAAATGAACAAACCCGTAGCTGAAATAAAAAAACTTTTTTTTTTAATTTTTGAACCATTTTTTTAAACTTTTTTTTTCAATTAGGCAAGTCTTTTTTGTCATAGATTTTTTAGGGGGGGGGGATTCTGAAATTTTTCCCGGAGAGGTTCAGGGTATTCTGCTGTTGTTGCTGGCGCTTTTTTTGGGGGGGGGGGGCTTAGCGAAAGACAGGCAGAAGAGGAGGAGGGGTTCGTCAAGGATGTGGAAGGAGGTGCAGAAGGATGGTCAACGACGGGATAGAGTTCTGCTATCTGCGACAATATGGCGTCGAAGGGGTCGTTTCTAAATTTCTGACGACACATAAATTCCCGCAGATAGCTGTCTACGAGTGCCCTGCTCGTCCAGCACTCCTTTTTGTTTCTCTGCTTCGCTTCCTTCCACATCCTCTCTACGTGGTTGGTGCAGGCACCCGTTGTCGGGTCCACGACGTTTTCGCTGTGGTTCACCGTAAGTTTTTTTCTCCAGTTTTGTTTATACAGCCTCGTTTTTCATTCGACAACTTTCGGGCGCTTCTGCGACCTGCCTAATCGCTGCGGCCGAGCAGTCACGGAAATTACCCGCATATCCTAAAGTTGTTTGATCAATTGTTTACGGGGAATTATATACGATAGACTAGCAAAAATATGCTCTATCAGGTCGCAAATATTTGCTAGTATATCAAATGTAAGAGCTTACTGGGTGTGAGAATGTCCTGTGAACATACTCTACGCGTTCTAAGGAGTGGGTAAATCATGGAAATATGGTCGCGTGACAATAGAACAGACGCTACAGTATTTTACCAATAGAAAGAGTAATGCATGGAAGAATGTTTTTATGACAAAACAACAAATACTGCAATATATCTCAGAAAAAGGGAGACATGGGTGTAATGAATAATTACGAGTAACTTTCCTAACTTTGACTTATCTCCCCTTTGGAGAACTCTCCTGCTTCTACTAACCACGTTAAATAGTAGCACTAATACTGTACCGACATTGTGTGCTGAATAAAGCTTTCCCAAGTTACGTCTGTTCTCGTTAGTCATTACAATGGGTATCTGTGATGATGGTATCATTACCACAGAACATATACTACATTACCCTCCCTAGATGGAGCATTTGAAGATAGTACATTAGTCTGAAATACTATAGTAAACTACAATGAGCATTCAAGGATAGTACAATTAATACAAGTACTAGCACATTCCGGCTTCAAACAGTTATATACACAATCTCTGTTAGTAATAACATCGCAGTAGTACAATTAATAGAATTAATAGTATGCTTTCGATTTCAGGCATACAAGTAGCAAATACCAATTAGTAGTAGATATACAATAGTACAATTACTAGCAGTAGAAGTATAGTTCCAACTTAAGACAGGCATCCAACATCTCGATTATTAATTAATCAAAAGACGTAATAGAAGTATAAGTGGAGTTTCGGCTTCATTTAGATACTAAATCATGATTAAGACTATATAAGATAATAAAAGTATAAATAGATCAGACGAGTGCGGCCTATATTTGAACGTACCAAGGTTGCAGTTTTTTTTTTCATCTCGAAATAAGTAATACAATATATACAATTGGATTCTTAATCGTTTCAGTATATTTAACTTACTTGTAAGTAAGCAGATGTTTATCATCGAAGGTGTCTTTTAATTAAAAAGCAGCTGTACTAGAAAAGAAAAACTTAGACATTCCTTGGATTGAGAGATGACAACGTAGTAAAAATCAAAACAAAGCTCAAATCAATCTCAGCAAAATTATGTTTCCCAATGTAATCTATCGGAAATGTAATCTATCGGAAAACTGAAATAGCTAAAACAGGATCATTGCATAAAGACACGACAAGGAGAATTTGAATTTAAGAAAATGAATCGCAGAAGATTGTATGACATGAAAATAATACTATAAAAAGTGATTTATCAAATGGAATTCGTGACATTGTTTGAAGGTAAAAATTGAAACACGAACGCAGAAAAGAAGTCGAAAAGCAACGAGATGAATTGCAATTTAATAGAAAACATTTGAAGATAAAAGAAGAAATAAATATAAATTGCATTTCCGAATGGTTTTTAAATGATTTGCAATGCATATTGAATGTTCACGTTGTAAACAGTTTTTTTTTGTTTTTGGCACAGAGGAAATGAATTAAATTTTCATGAGATTTCACTTAACGCTAATATTATATAGGTAAATACGCTCTATGAAGTTTAATTTAGCTTCATGTACAGGAGTAAAAGGAGAGAAATTGAGGAAATGAGCCGTTCGTCAAAATGGAGACACCTTTAATCTTGTCATTTATTAACAAAATGATAGTAGGCATCAATGAATATATATTCCCTAATTTGAGTTAATATGGAGTATTTCAACAAAATTTAACGTCATAATATGGGCACAAATTCGCATTTGAATATAGTTTAGATTTCCTTTATATGATTACCGCAGTCATTAGCCGGTAAATAAGCAAGATTGCCTGAATTTCATTTTTTTCTCAAGATCTCTTAAGATTAAGCCTTCAATGTCATAAATGATCTATAATTAAAACCATGTAATTGATGTTGATAATAAATTGAATTAGGATACTAGACATAAGGTTTAGTATAATTAAATCGATATTTTAATAATAGTGTTCTGTTCTGATTATTCATTTTACCCGTTCTGGGAATTTATTCTTCTAGTATATATATATATATATATATATATATATATATATATATATATATATATATATATATATATATATATATATATATATAATTCTTAATTAATCGAGCACTCTGCTGGGATGTTTCTTACCATTTTACAAAGAAGTTATATATATATATATATATATATATATATATATATATATAATTATGGAAATAAAAGTCTAATTCTACAGGAAATAAAAAGGGAAAACAAAATATTGTTTATATATTCATCAAGAATTGATAACACTTCATAAACGCGCCACGTTTTTTTGAATTCTGACGGTTGTTTTTTTTAGAAAAAAGTGACCACTACATTATTTCAGGACATAGACACACCATGTATTTTTAAATATTGATTTGGTGTATTTATTTAAATCAGTAATATTGAGAAAATTTTGACATCAAAACTAAGCGTTGATGAATGTAAAAACAATTTTGATTTTTCCTTTTTTCTTTGTCTCTCACTCTCTCTCTCTCTCTATGTATATATATATATATATATATATATATATGTTGAAAAATACTTGTAATCCAGGGTTTCGAATCAGGCGACCGGTAGTGAATAGTCATACTTCCTGCTGATGAGTCTCGATTGAAAATAGACAAAACGTATACGTCCATAGATGATAAACAATAACAAATATTTTTATATTTGTCGCTCCTCGTGAAATTAGTAGAGCAGTTTAGTGGTAGTACAAACCCAGCATGACGTCATTTGCTTTATAATGCGTCATTCCTTAATAGTAGTAGAATGCCTGGACATCATCGCCGCTTTAAATGTGTTTAAACTACCATGGTTTATCAGCTATTCAAATACTGTCCGCACGGTTAACGACGTTTGATTTGAGTTGAAAAATACTTGTGATCCAGGGTTTCGAATCATGTGACCGGTAGTGAATAGTCATACTTCTATGCTGATGAGTCTCGATTGAAAAGAGACGAAACGTATACGTCCATAGATAATAAACAATAACAAATATTTTCATATATATATATATATATATATATATATATATATACTAGCAGTATCCGGGTCCCGGTGTTGCCTGAGTTAACTAGAAAATAATTATTTTACTTTTATAAACAACGTAAGCGTTAGTCCGTGTTTTAGAAAAAACATCTTATTCATGAATACAATTGTATCCAAACATTTTAAGTCGCCGTTTCACTTTAAGTAATTTACGTGATTAATATTAAATGTATCCATGAAAAACGCTAATAGGTAACAGTTCGACGATGATCCTTAGTGTATTTGTTTAAAACAGTTTATGTCGATAATACTAATTTGCTATATGAAATTTGTGGATACAATTGTAATTATGAATAGGTAGTTTTTTTGCCACATAAGTTTATGCTTTGTTTTTTTTCACTTGAACAAGTAGTAAATAGCATAAGGTAAACAGCATATTCTTGGCTATTGAATATGGAAGATTGCTAAAACTTAAGCCTTATTGTAACCCCCTCCACGATAAAAAGAACGAAAGAAGAAAATAAGTGTGTTTTCTGGTATAAATATGTTAATTCAGTTTTTAACGAAAAATGAGTATCACCTTTTGCGAACCAAATAATGATCCATAAATAATGGCTTGACAATTGCGGTAACTCAAATAGTTCATAAATTTTTGAATGACGATAATGTAATATTCTGGTTTATTGAGGACGTAAGCATAATCGTCCACCAGCAATCGTTGAAAAGAGAATATAGTAATGGAAGTTTTGAAATAAGTAAATATCAGATGTTCAATTAAGAGGAAAAAAAGAATTAGTCAGTTGAATGAAAATAATAGAAATTTTTACTGACAATGAAATTGAAAATATTGTTTAAATACTTACGAAGAAGCGGGAAAGGACACAATCTATACAATATTAACTAAAAACACTTGTGAGCTGAATAAATATGTTAATGTCAATATATATCATCAGTATGAATATCAATATTGTGTGAAACAAATAATTGTGTTTTATTTTGTTTAGGTGGCGGTAAGAAAAATTAGCAAGAAGTAATCAGAAAAGTGTAGTGAATGGGTAGTCTAAAATATTAGTTTTTGTTGGCATGTATATTAATGAGAATAGTTTATTTTGACTTAAATGCGTTAATTTCTTGTTTATTGTAAGAAGTTTGGAACAAACAAATATTTCTCGAATTTGAAATTGTGATAATGAAAAAGAAGATAATATTTATGTGCGTAACTGTTTGTTATTTTGTTGTGTATAAGTGTTGAATTAAAATAACATGAGTTTCATTAATAAATAAATGAAGTCAAAAAATTACAGGGATTAAGATACAAATAAAGTAAAGGGAAGAAAAAGAAAAAAAATACAGATTTGTTTAGTGTGATGTGACTTTTTTTTACATAAAAGCAATTATTTATAATTGAAAAGATATGTGAAATCAATAGAGGGACCCAAATAAACGGATACGTTTTTTGACTTGTGCGTTACGAAATAAATTCAGTAAAGTTATAGATAACTATAGATAAAGATTTGCTTGTCTTTTTGTTTCTGATTTCGGTGCTTCCCGAGTTGTTCGTTGAGACGGTAACTCTTGCTGCAGCGATTAGGCTTTCCATCTTCTTAATTATGCATTTCTCTTGATCTTTTAGTTTCTTCGACACGGTCTTGTATACTTACCAGTCCTATTCCCACTTATTTTCCCTTCATGTAGAGTATGTCCGTATCGGATTTTGAGAGTAGTGCGTTGTGCATGGTGATTAATTTTCCAGTCCTCTGGTCAAGTTGCTTCAGGTCTTCTTTTAATCCAACCTATTAATTGTCTAGATTATCTTATTAGTAATACTGCGCAGGTGTTTATTCATTTTGCTAGATTTCTGCTATATAATTTCGTGTCTAAGAGTTTTCTATTTATTCGTAAATATTATTTTCCAATCTTCTCTTTCATTTCTATAGATTTAGTGGTGGCTGCTTCCCGAACTCCCAAATAGTTATAGCTATCCTGTTCGCCTAGCGCCCTCATCTCAATTTAATTAGGCAGTTCCATGCTGTCAGTCGTCTCCAGTTTTCCTCTTTTCATCTCTAGTGCTGCACACTTTTTCCATTCCGAATTTGATTTGAATGTATTTGCTGAAGATTATTTAATATTGATATAACTTTTTATTTATGAAACTAATTATTTATGGTAAAAGGGAAGTCTGCGTGAAAGAATTACGTAATTTTTGTTTATATTTGAAATTGATCTTGTGTTCGTTTTAAGTACACCTATATTCTGGAATAGATTTACGAACTATAAGAAACAGAAAATAGTAACGATCGAACAATTGATTCCGGTATTCCTTTATAGGAAGGACGTGATTATATATTTGTTTTCGGCGTATGTATATTATGTAGAAGAGAATAAAGAGGTTTAAATTAAATAATAATGGTGTTTTGGGGGTGTTTTAAAAGATTTCCCCTAAGAAACGCCCCGATGCAAAGAGTTATGCGTGATGGGGGAATACATAGGGAGTAAAGGTTTTTGCAACGTTCTTTATAGAGAATGCGTTTTGGAAAAGCAGATGAGTCGGATTAAATGTAATTATATTTGTATAGAAAATAAATGTAGAAACATGTTCGTAAAACACGCATTGAGAAGTGTTATAGGTAGTTTGCGGAAATGTTTAGAATTTTAATCTATAATTGCTAAAGGTAATAGTGAAAACAACTTTATATATATATATATATATATATATATATATATATATATATATATATATATATATATATGTATAACAGAGTAAAGCTACCAACATTTATGAAAAGTTTTTTTCAACATTTATTTATTATTTTGTTATTTTATAATTTTATAATTTTATATAACGCTTTTATAGCGTGGTGCGCCCCCGTCAGATATGTAAATCCATTTAAGATGTATTTCAATTGGAAAGAGTGTTGTTTTATTTGAAGAATATATATACACATACATATATATATATATATATATATATATATATATATATATATATATATATATATATATATATATATATATATATATATATATAACGGAGTAAGGCTACCAACATTTATGAAAAAGGTTTTTTCAACATTTAATTATTATTTTGTTATTGTATCATTTTATAATTTTATATAACGCGTTTCAAGCGTGGTGCGCTCTCGTCAGATATGTAAATCCATTTAAGATGTCTTTCGATTGGAAAGAGTGTTGTTTTATTTGAGGAATATATATACACATATACACACACATATATATATATATATATATATATATATATATATATATATATAGTCTAAAGAAGCTTTGAGTTATTTGAAACAAAAAGACAAAAAAAGGAAAATGTAGTTTAAATTCCCAGAGAAACTAACTAAATCCAAAATAGTGCAGACTTAACATTCGTTGGAAAATTCATAAATAAATAAAATATATAATAGTAAGCAAATAAAATAAAATAAAATAAAAGAAGGGATTAAGTATCTAACAGTGAAACAAAAACAGGAGACCTTAACGTAAGCATCTGATATTAACACGGGGATCATCAGCTGTTTACCATGTAACTATTTCGGAGATTTAAAAACAAGACCGTTATATGCATGGCTCTCCAATGGTACAGCTACCAAGCAATTTACTATCAACATTATACAGCTTACAGTGTTAGACTAAACTTGATATCAACCTTCTTTCTAATGTCTTACACGGCATACACGTGATCTCTGCAAAAGAAATACTACAGAATAGAAGGCCTCGATGTATCCAACCGCTAAGACATTTATCGTAATCTATTACGTAGCTTACCCTCTACATGTCTACATACTTTTCCTCAGAATAAACAAGTTATAATGTAGACGACGGCTTTTCTTTAAAATTAGTGTCTTTTTCACTGTCCGTCAGTCTTGTTGACAGGCGTATGCTTAAAACCACCTTTTGAGACACGCATCTCTAAAATCTTCTGTGATAACTTTTTATAATTTTGGTTTGGAAGAAATACATTGCATATTTATTCTTTTCTTTCAAAGGTTTTAGCTTCTCAAAGAAATTCGTATACTTTAAAGGAATAGGAATTTTTAGTACGCCCAACAAAACATACAGTAACCGAAATTCACTGTTTTAATCGGCGGCGTGTATGATTGTTTACAGCATTTTCGGCGAAATTAGTAAAGTATTCAAATGGTGTTATTGTACACATTTCTTTTCTGTGTGTGTTTATGATTTTATAGCCTATACGTTACTTACACATTACTATTGTTATTTATTATTAAGCGAGTATTTATTGAAATAAAAAATGCAATGTCGAAATATACAACGAATGTTTTTTTTAAATCGTTAAAATATTATTTAATTAAGAAAAGAAAATCCGCACGGATGCATTGCGGCTTGATGGTAAATATGTGAGTAATTTTGATATTTTGTGAATAGTTGCGAAACAATATTAAATTAGTTTTCGAGGATTCAAAACTTTAAAGGAATCACGAAGCATTTTAACTGTCGCTTAGAAAATCATTAAAAATGAGTGTGTTCAATTATTAGACATAGTTTAAACATAAATAAAACCATAGAAAGTAATAAAATTCATAATACGATTATCCCGGACATCAGTGATATTTCTAAGTATTATTATTATTATTATTATTAAAGAAAATAAGCGTTTAAGCCAATGCCGTGCTTGTATAAACACGAGCGACCCAGGTTCTATGAAAACTGACCTGTTTGATAAGTTACCTCTCCGCGCGGCGTGCTGACTACGGTAGAAACAGAACGGTGTGTACTATTATTTGCACATGCGCAATGCAAGTTACTGCTATGCACTCTCTCTCTCTCTTTCTCTCTCTATCTCTCTCTTCACTATTGAATGTTGTTACAGGGTTTATGTACACAATGCTAGTTTGTTGTAAGAACTTTGATATATGTTTAGTTAATTAAAGTGCATCTCTCTTCAAGTGTGTCTTGCAAGATGCGACTTACATCCCCCATTATTCCAAGACTAACAATTGGCACATTGAAAAACTAACAATTGTGCTTACACGGATCCTAGTCTAAACCATTAAGTGATATATTAGAGACGTATATCGGGGACTGTCTGTATCGCAATGAAAGTGTTATTAATTGATTTGGGTTGTGTGGTGTGTAAGTATAAGTGAGTTATAAGTGAGTCAACGACCTTCCTAATTTCTGGAGAGTTCAATGTTTCTCTACCCAAAACATATGTATTTATCTTTTTCCTCGAAAATGCCAACATGTAATAATTTAAATGTAATATGAACAAATATGTTGTTTCCCAACTTTTCACACAGGTTGCACATGTATATGTCTGGCTCTTATTACTGTAGCCTATTATGCTACAGTGGCTATATATAGAGTTTGGAGAAAGCAAGACTTAAAAAAAAGTTATATAGAAGGGTCATAGAAGGATATCACAGTGATATCTTTTTGTGATCCTTATACATACCTATTAAACACATTTCATGTTTTCGTATTTATGTTTATTGTTGTAATTATGATATTCTTTTAATGTGCCTCTCTGTATTCACTTAGTATTCCTTTACTCAACATATGTGCATTCAAATAAAAAAAGTGATAAGTTTGTAAAGGTAATACCATCTAAACATGTATTTCATAATTTAGTGTGAAATTACAACAAGCCACACGATGTTATTTCATATAAAACACTTAATAAAATCGTTGTATGACTGTTGATTATTAGATTACAAATCTTGCTGGAATAAATGTCTTCTTTTCTCTGTTAATACCCAGGGTTACATCAGGTAATCTAAAACATTAAACACGAGTTAAAAAGTGATTTAGATTAAATCTGTGTGTTTCGTTTATTGTTAATCTAATTTTGTTCAGTATTATATAAAGTAATTACAAGGCGATTATTCATTCCTTTTTAATCTAACACGGATTCATGCAAAAATTCTATCGAATGAAAAACTAGTCGAAGCATTCTTTTTACTACCAGGGCTTTTACGAGAAATTCGAATTATCTTGCTAAATGGAAAAGAATTGCAATTGAATGTTCAATGTGCCAATCGGAAATAGCTCTGCCATTTCGATCTGCATATAATTAGTATTAACTAGCGGGGCATGTGATAATTACAAAACCT
The DNA here is from genome assembly GCA_963556195.1 of Sepiola atlantica. Lineage (NCBI taxonomy): Eukaryota > Metazoa > Mollusca > Cephalopoda > Sepiida > Sepiolidae > Sepiola > Sepiola atlantica. The sequence continues at coordinate 79,553,862 of OY744532.1, read as the reverse complement.
TATCCCTCATCTCTTATACATTGCTGCTGAGTTTTAAAATATTTATAATTCTATAGACGCCCTGCGCAAACACATAGCCAAATATAACCCTAACATTAACCCTAACCCTAACACACGAGACTTTGTTCAAACTGAATCCTAATTATCTATGTACTCTAGTTAATGTACATTCAGAATTTATCTGGTTGTAATGGTCTATTTCCAAAACCCTTGTAGGAGTTTGTAGTGTATTTCAATACTTTAGACATACAGTGCGTACGCAGATATTAGATTTGAAAACGACCATGTTGAAGGCAGCCCCGCGGTTTTTTGTTCCGCAGACGGATATTTCTAGGAAAGAAACTTTGTTCATTGAAGTTTCGTTTAGTTTAAGGCAAACATGGGGAGACAAGTAAATTACTGACAGTGGTTGTAGTTAGACGAGTTTTGTTGGGAATGTTTTACAGAGAAGGGTCATAGATTGATGCATAGTTGTACATCTACCATGGACATAACGATAGAGTAGACAAAGAGTAGCAACGTCTCTTTTGTTAGAAATCGGTAGTAGGGAGGAGAAAAGGATATCGCCCATTAGAGTTTGAAAGGAGATATCGAACTCCTACCCACAATAGGAATATGTGACACAAGGTCGGAAAGTGGGATTTTAAAAACCAGCGCCCGAGAAGGTGAGCACTCTGGCCTACAAAAACTGTCTAGGCAGCCCTGTCGGCATTCCCCGGTAGGGGCGCTTCAGGCAGTAAGCGATAAACTTACTCCACTCCAAAGAGGGGAGGGAAAGCCTGGGAGGGTGGACTTCCTAGAACTGCACAGCACAAACCCACAGACAGGTGTAAATCAAATCCCGAAGGCCAAGACAATACCAGTCTATGGGGTGCAGTATCCATCGGAACAGATACTACACTTTCTTCCTGGCCCCAAATCAGAGAAGGATAATCTGAGAAGCACGTCCCCAGATGTGGCAACACTACTCCATTATAAGAAGTATTTGGTTTCATTCAGATAGAGGATTGCGTATGAGAAAAGTTGACTTCTGGAGCTGTAGAATGATCCAATCAGTTTTTCAGCAACGTTAGCGTTATTGTAAAACGGAGTCTTAAGAGATAATATGAACCAATTTGCTTATATGAGTACGATTCATAAGTAAATTAAAGTTGTATCGCAATTAATACGATTTGTATAGAACAAGAAAAAACCTTTGAAATACTCCGAAGAAATTGAAATTGCGGGAATAGTTTTCAATTGATGTTTAATACCTGTTGTAAAATTTCAAAAGAAATGGAGATATCGGGATTTTGACTAAGAGCTTCCAACACAATTTTGCCCCTTTTGTATAAAAATACATTAAAATTAATATAGCCCACATTATCCCTTCTTTATGCCAAGCGGCTGCGTTTTAAGATTATTAATAACCGTTAATTAATGCAGGGGAGAATTCAGTACATATATATATATATATATACGTATACGCATATAAATAATAAAGCCAGGATTCGTCCAAAAATATTATCGAATAACAACTATTTTAATACATTTTTTTCAACAAATATATAAGATGGTATGTATTAGTTTGCTTATACTGGAAGAATTCACAATTTCTTTTAAAATGTACCACAATAAACTACTATTCGTATAGAATTACTATTAGAAAGTTATTCCAATATAAAATATTCTGAGTAAGTTTCTTGTCTTAGATACGACATATTTAATTTTATCAATATATATATATATATATATATATATATATATATATATATATATATGATTTTGACAGGTCCTACCACTCCCGATCAGAGTGGACATTGGATTTATGACAACAATTCAGTGACTTAAGTCTCCGCAAAGCTCTTAAAGTAAGGCTTAATCATTGGATGCAATTGAAGGGTACTAATGCAAAACACGATAAATCCCCTTTCTGACTGCAAAATGACGATACTTTAAAAATCGAGAATCCAACTTTATAAATTTATTTTCATAGAAAGTGATAAGACAAGGTAAATAGCAGATTATGTAAAAATTAATTCGGGGGATCTAGAGGGGGTTAAATGGTAAAGCTTTCATCGTAATTTCCCATCAGTGGAACATGTTACCGCGGGAATATTTACCTGCAGACTACAACATGGTCGAATATGTGTCGAGTTGTCCTGTCAATCAATCATAGGTCTCTATCCTTTCATAGTACTGTCCTATCATCGATTTAAAACCTTCACTAACCTTTATCCTCGAGTGGCGTTTGCCTTGGTAAATTGTGATGAATAGTATAAAATAACATCACGATTTTTAAAATGGTGTTTATCGCGTTTTGTATTCGAACTCTTTAATTTAATGTCATACTCAAGGGCACGTAATATGAGCATAACCACAAATGAGTATAACTACCACGCAATGTCAGTATTACTACCAGAGGTAAGATCGAGGAGATAAATGCATAGTTTTTAAGAGATATTCGAGAATGAATTATATCGTAAGGTGAGTTGTGTTCAATCGTTGTAAAATAACTTAAGAACAAAATGTGCTGATGCTATCAATTCAAATCAAATTTATTGGCAAAAGTAGCAAAAAGTAACAATCATTAGAAAGGACAGTAAGAAAATATGCACGTCTCTATTTTGTCCGTAAATTTGTCTAAAACGACTTTAACCCTGATTATGATATACATCGCCATTACATCTGTAGGCTGTTCCACGAGGTAGATATACGGACAAAGAAGGCTCTCTAATGCGACGGAAGCGACTATGATACATATTTTGCTACGTCGCGTAAACACCACGATTTGGCGCTAGGGTGAAAAACATCTCGAAAGGTATATCAAAATTCCGGTCGATCATATTTTACACTAGACTCGTGTTCCCTTGCTTTCTTTACTACTCAGGTGAGGGGTAATTATCAAATGATGAGCTGTTTGTATATCTATAATGTCATAAAACGCAAAAACGGGTTAAATAATCAACAATGAAAAACGTGTGAATACTGTAAGTAATACACTAATTCAAACACATCGATTGTGCTCAATTGTGCACAGTAGAGCAATATTACACACAATGTGAACCCAATTTGTGGGAGTGCTTTACCACTGCAAGCAAACGATGTCCTTGCGATTCCGTAGTGAAATATTACACCATTCTGCACACACTATTATTATTAAATATTTTATTCGCTAGCTGCAGAATACGCAATAAAATGGTTAGGTGCCCTCCAAGCCCTACGATCTTTGGCCAAGATGTTCGCTTGGTTTTTGTTCATGTTCGTCTATTCACAAACGTTGTTTATCCATCTATTCGATCGACTTCCTTCATCATGCCTTTAACGCATAAGTTGCATAGGCGTATACTAGAACGCTTAACGTGATCAAACATTGTCAAGACTTTACATTTGATTGCAGAGGATATTGAAGAAATGCCGTGAGTTTTCGCAAATCTGCGATACTGATGTAGTCACATAGTTTATAGTTACAAAGCACATGATGTCGCTTTGGAAAGTTTCTACTTTCTTGACGGCATTTAATATTCCAGTCGACACATTCAAGTCCGTATAAGAGTACAGGGAGGACATATGCGTTTTATAATCAGGTAAGTACGTGCCCTACTGTGATATTCGATTAGATTTGTATTCGCACCATTTCTCTAGAAGTATTTGAAAAGTTTATACGTAGTGAAAACTGTTGTATACATAAAAACTATAAGTTGTCGTTATGGAAAATATACATAGTGAAATTTAAAAGCGGTTATCATGTTTGTTGGTGCATATGCGAATTTGTGTGTATACTTTATTCGCTTGAAACTGACGCCATCTTGCATATCACTGAACGATTATTTCCTATCGAAAACGTAAGGTTATATTTAACGGGCAGCAGGTCAGCAGCTATCTCGGGGAATGGGGAAAAGTAAATGGAATGTATCAACATATATGTATATATATATATATATATATATATATATATATATATATATATATATATATATATACATATATACACCATGATTTAGATTCAATATTGCTGAATAAGTTTTCTATTACTTATTCAGTAGATACGATTTTGTTTTATTTATGCTACTTTCCTACAATTCTGGACTTTTTTTCCCTGTTTTACTTTTTTTCTTTTCTTATCGAATTTCTACTTACGTGATCAAATGAACTCAGTTCGATCGGTGGCATATATAGATTCGTGTTGAACCATAGAACAGTGGATGATCGATAGTTTAATCTCAGCCATCCAATCAATGGACATGATATCTCAACTTATTTTCTCTGAACAGCATCTTATTTTCTCTTTAAGCATTTATCGAATAAAATATAAAACATATATTTCCCCTTTCAAATCTAAGCAACTCGAATGATTTCTATTGCGTGAAACAGTTTCCTCACATAATACTAATGTTAATGTACACCTTTTTTTATAACTTGATTATTAAAGACGAAGTAGATATAAAATTACAGAAAATGTTTAAATTGATATGAAACGATGTTATTAAAACATTAGACATTATTCTAGATTATTTAAGATATTTCTTATTTTTATAGCAAATAATTAAAATAAATTAATTAATGGACACCATTCGAGGGTAAACAGAAAGGGGCCCTTTCATTGGCTACTACACCAAGGTGTAATGCAGAGTGTTACTCCTTTATTTTGTATCCTCAACTTACCCTTGACCCTCAATTTATAATCCAGACAAGGATCAAGTAACATATCTGATTAAGTCTTTGATATAACTCGACTGAGGATTGCACCTCGGACACATGGCTGATTAGCGAACAGTCTAATCATTTTTCCAGACAACACAAGTAGTAAATATATATTAGCTTTCCGTATACAAATATAAAATAGTCGTAATTATTTTTAAAAATTACATAAAATAAAATAAGAAAATTACTACTTATTGTAGTAAAATTAATATTTAATTTTCACTTGTTGCGAAAATAAAAATTAATAATAATATAGTACAGTGGTCTCCAACGTTTTGATGCCCCGCACCCCTAAAATATTTTAATATGTTATCGCTCCGCTTACAATACATGTAATGATTTATTTAAGAATAAAGTTGAAAGAGACCGACGAAAATTTGTATAATCAATTTTTAATATTGTACTGTATAAACAAAAAATGAAATAAATGGAAATTTGTATAATCAATTTTTAATAATGTACTATATAAACAAAAAATGAAATATCTGGAAGTTTGTATAATCAATTTTTAATAATGTACTGTATAAACAAAAAATGAAATATATAGAAATTTGTATAATCAATTTTTAATAATGTACTGTATAAAGAAAAAATGAAATATATGAGAATTTGTATAATCTATTTTTAATAATGTACTGCATAAACAAATAATGAAATATATGAAAATTTGTATAATCTATTTTTAATAATGTACTGTATAAACAAATAATGAAATATATGGAAATTTGTATAATCAATTTTTAATAATGTACTGTATAAACAAATAATGAAATATATGGACATTTGTATAATCAATTTTTAATAATGTACTGTATAAACAAAAAATGAAATATATGGAAATTTGTATAATCAATTTTTAATAATGTACTGTATAAAGAAAAAATGAAATATATGAAAATTTGTATAATCAATTTTTAATAATGTACTGTATAAACAAAAAATGAAATATATGAAAATTTGTATAATCTATTTTTAATAATGTACTGTATAAAGAAAAAATGAAATATATGGACATTTGTATAATCAATTTTTAATAATGTACTGTATAAACAAAAAATGAAATATATGGAAATTTGTATAATCAATTTTAAATAATGTACTGTATAAAGAAAAAATGAAATATATGGAAATTTGTATAATCAATTTTTAATAATGTACTGTATAAACAAAAAATGAAATATATGAAAATTTGTATAATCTATTTTTAATAATGTACTGTATAAAGAAAAAATGAAATATATGGAAATTTGTATAATCAATTTTTAATAATGTACTGTATAAACAAATAATGAAATATATGAGAATTTGTATAATCAATTTTTAATAATGTACTGTATAAACAAATAATGAAATATATGGAAATTTGTATAATCAATTTTTAATAATGTACTGTATAAACAAATAATAGAATATATGGACATTTGTATAATCAATTTTTAATAATGTTCTGTATAAACAAAAAATGAAATATATGGAAATTTGTATAATCAATTTTTAATAATGTACTGTATAAGGAAAAAATGAAATATATGGAAACGAAAAATGCAACAAACTGCATCAAAATAACTTGTATTTTACGAAAATCCACTTAAAATATAATGACACTTTTGTTCCTGTTTATTGCATAATAGTTTTTTCAAAATGTGGCATTTTGTTACTGATAGAAATTCGCATGTCTGCCTGTACACTCAAGCGATTTCTAGATTTGGTGTTGATTGACAAAAGAGTACTACATCCAGACTCGCACAAGTAAGTCGTCGCGGATGGAATGAGCATACTTAGTGCTTTTACTCAGTCTTGGAAACATGTCTATTGCAGAGCACCAATATTGTTCCAGATTTTTGCTTTCAAACTGTATTTCAAGAACACGGTTTGTGCGCAATTCAATAAGATCGTCTTTCAACTTTTCATCATCCGGCATATAATCTAAATTAGAGGAGTATGGATTTATTATCCATTCTTCAGAAGTTTCCAGTTCTCCCTTTCCAAAATATGCATTAAATGACTTGGATAGTATTTCCAAATGATTCACAATTTCTTCACACATACTTGGAATTATGGACTAATCTTCATCAGTCACTTTTTCGAGTGATAGAAAATTCGAAAGATTACCTTTTTTAACTCGTCGACACCAGAGATGTAACTTTTCTTTGAAAGCATTTAATTTTTCACAACATTTTAATATGTTTATATTTGCCCCTTGTATAGAAACACTCAAGTCATTCATACGGCTGAAAATGTCACTCAAATAAGCTGTCATTTGGTGAATCCTTTGATTCTATTACTTTGGGAAGATCATAGTCACGTTTTTAAGCAAAGCTTTGACTTCTTCTCGCAATTCAAAATAGCGCGTTAAAGCTCTTCCACGTGATAGCCAGCGGACTTCTTAGTGGAAAAGCAAAACTGAATGCTAACTTCCAAAATCTTGACAAAGCGACTTTAAAAAGCGGTGGTTCAGAGCACAACCCCTAATCTAGTTGATGGTCTTCACAGAAATATCAATGATGATTTTCAACTTTGGAGGCAATGTTTCTTATATTTAAGCATGTCGATGAAGAAAACATTGGGTACCTTGCAAGTGCAGAATTTCTTGTTTTAACAGAGCAAACAATCCCGAATTATTTCCCAACATAGCAGGGGCACCCTCGGTACACACAGAACCAATAATTTGGATATCCAGGTCATGTTTCGCAAAATAATTCTTCACACATTGGAAGATATATTTTCCTTTGGTGGTTCACTTCAGATCTTCACAGAATAAGAAATCTTCCATTATGGCACCATCATGAACATATTTCACTAATGTGATGAGTTGACTGCAATTTTCAACATCAGTTGTTTCGTCCAACTGAAGAGAGATTTTCAAGGGACTAGCTTTGATATCTGCGATAACTTGGTTCAAAATATCCAAACTTAAATCACTAATTGGACTCTGAATAACATTATTTGATAACGACACTAATTCAAGCTTGTTCGAGGCTTCTTTTCCATGAACAATGTTTGCAATTTTTAATGCACATAGCTTCATCACCTCTTCAGCAATTGTATGGGGCTTCTTGGATTTGGCTACTTTATACACCACGTGGTATGAAGCCATTAACAGTGGTTTGTAAACAGATATAAAACCCAATTTCGGAAGGGTTCCGCGTGATTCAAAGGGGATTCTTTTGCTTTCAATGATTTAACATCATGACCTGCAACATCTGCTCCACCATGCCGGTTGTTGAAGTGTTATTGCAACGTAGATGGCTTTAAATTTGCGTTTGAAAAGACAACATTACAAAATATGCATTGGGATTTTTTCAGACCTTCTATTGTTTCAGTGCAAGTAAAACCAAACTGCACATAATTATCATTCATTTCCTTTTCTTTGACATGATTAAGAATTAATTACCAATTTGAAAATTATAATCTGAATAAATATAGAGAAAGTTAATTAAAACAAACATAACAATGTAAAATACTATTAATTATTAATAATTAATACAATAACTGTTTATTATAGACAAAAGAGAATTTAAATGATCATTGCACGAGCACAGAATGCACTGAAAACTTGACAATGACTCAATTGAGAATCATAGTATTCTTAATACAAGACAAACAATTGAAAAGCCATCTCTTACCCCCTGGAATGCTGCGTCGCACCCCTGGTTGGGAAACCCTGATATAGTATATAGACTAGGGACAAAATTATTATTTTAATTATTCGAACTACTGTTCTCATCTGGAATGTTATTCTTATAACGTTTCGGTCGATGAAACCTCCGACCTTCTTCAGGTGTAGCTTTGTCAAACTCGAGTATTTGAAAATTATAATCTGAATAAATATAGAGAAAGTTAATTAAAACAAACATAACAATGTAAAATACTATTAATTATTAATAATTAATACAATAATAAAGGCCGATGATTCTAAAGATGTATAAAAACAGAAAAATGGAAGACAGTTTAAAGCATTTAGCAAGCATGCACTTTTTCGGTGTCTAGTATGCACATTTTATTAAATGTGATCGTGTATTCGTTTATTTTTATAGAATAATTTTAAAAAATTATAAGGTGATTTGATATAATAGAATTTGTGTACAAGTATATGCATCACACTAATGAATCTGAATTGTCTTCTATTCACTGGTTTAGTTACAGTTAATTTAGATCTATTGATATACTGCAAATTTGATTGATCAATACAGTATAACTGTTTTATTTTTTAAAGCATGAAAAGCCGTGTTCTATGTATGCTACCTTTCACTTACCTGACCCGTACGGGAGTCTTGTCTTTTGATTGCATATAAATATTCTTTTGTACTCTTCTCACACACTTGCATCTACATTTGATAACTGTTTCATTTTTTTCAAATTATGACTTTATGTTTATTATCCGCCAACTAATATATCTATTTAAATTCTTCTGATGATAAAAACAATTCTTTGAAGTACCTGACTTAAAGAAAGAAAAATAAACATTCTTCGATTGAATACACATTGTATTCAATAACTGAAAATGTAATAGATTTGTCATTCTTACATTTCTTTATTCATCTTTATTCGTATATATATATATATATATATATATATATATATATATATATATATATATATATATATATATATATAATTGCTATATCGCGTATGTTAGAACTTTAAACACTTCACGATAGGTTCAAATTTAAAAAGTATACATTCTACTTTTAGTTTCATAATTTCAATTGTATATATATATAAATATATATATATATAAAAATATGCATATATATATGTATATTTATCTATTTATCTATCTATCTATCTATCTATCTATCTATCTATCTATCTATATATATATATATATATATATATATGCATACATGCTGTAATTAAAATCTAAGCCTGCAGTGACGTCGTATGTAGGTGTAAAATATGTTAATATTTTATTAAAAATATATTTATATATATATATATATATATATATATAGTTATTAATGACAATATATGTATTAGCATATACTATCAGTTCCTTTTACTTTGTAGTCTCCTTAAAAGATTCAGCTCGATGATTGTCAATTATTGATAACAGAGCAAATATAAGTCAGTTCATATTATATTCCAATAACCATGGTTTTATTTCATTATTTTTATTTTTTCACATTTCCGAAAAACATAACATTTCTGTGAGATATATTTTCTACGGTCCGTTTCATTTGTCTTGTGCCAAACAATAATTTTATGTCAATATCGTCTCTGCAACACTACAAAATCATCAGAAAAAATTCACAAAGAGTTAAAAGTTCTTGGATTAAAGTGTCTTGAGAAAACCTACACCATACAGCAGTTCATCTTTTGGATGAAAGCAAACAAACAACAAGTAAAAGAGAGCAAAAACTCACACGTGGGAAACCCACTAATACGCCATTTTGAATTTTTTGTTCAAAGCTAGTACATCCTAAAGATTGTGCGAACAATTATAAATTTTAATTCAGTAATATTTCTTAAAATAGTTAATAAGTTCTATAATTTATTTATAAAAATTCTAATTACCTTGAGGATAATTTTTTACTTACTAAAGTTACATCAATGTCTATTTATGTCATTTCGATACGAAACTCTTTTACGTTCAATAGTTTAGAGCTAGTGTCATAATCTCAGCCGTCCATTAAAGCAACTATTAAAATTGTTATACTTCGGTGTTTTTGTGGAATATATATGAGATAGATTGAAATAGAATAATTGCCAGTTGAAAGATGAAGAAACTAATGAGAAGATGAAGGATAATTAATTGTATTAACCAAGTCTGATAAATTGTGGGCACGGTGTATGAAAGGAATTTATATATATTGAACTTGAAGACAACGATGTTCTTATCCTAGAGCAGCAAGTCCGGAGCGATGTGCTACACGGACGGGAGGTCATTGCTATGCGAAGAAGCATTATAGATGGAAGTGTCACCTAACGGAGGATAAGTGCAGGAAGAACCGAAAATGAGTTCCTGCTGTGAATTATATGCAAATGGGGAACAAGAGATCAGAGCTGTGTAAAGCACCTTTTATGGAAACAACGACAGAGTAGAGAGAGATTAGCGACGTATCTTCTGGGGAAAAATGGCCTTAAGTAACAGTAGAAATCATAACCGATTGGATTTCAGAGTCGATTTTGAATTTTGTCTAGGCAATAAAGAGTGTTATTAACTGCGCCTCCCTGCATGTGACAGCAGTGCTCCATCATCGGACGTATCTGACCCTTATACAAGTAGAAGATTGCATTAGGAAGTAGATCATTTCTAGATCGGTAGAATTGATCAACTATTTGTGTGTATTTGGTCACAGATTGAATGTAACTATTCCATTTCAAAGCTCTCTTTATAAACTTCAAGATAAAAGTAAAATAAATTTGCATTAATTTGTTGACCGGCTTGATTCAATTGTCGACATTCTCACAGGAGGGACCACATAATGGTTGCCAACATCCCTAAATGAAGGTAGGTAGTAAGGAATTGATTGGATTCGAACTTTGCACACGAAGGTCGTCAGTCCACGTGTTATCCACTTAAGCAACGTCACCTCCCTTTCAGATAAAGCACTCGTAGTCGTAATTCTTTCATAATGTTAAGGCGTTTATTTCCCCTTGACAATTTTGGCTTTTTTAGTGGTAATTTTAATTTCCAAACATTTTCCAGGAGGGACTACGTAATATTTAAACTGTAGCGAAGTACGTTATTAAAGTGTCAATAACGTTGAAAAACAATAAAGTTTTAACACTTACTAGTCAGTATCAAGCTTTAATATGTCAGCTTAAATGCCCTTTAAGCATAACTTCTAATATCTAATATAATAACTTTCTATGTTGTATATACTAATCACCCAGTAACATTTTCGTCCTTCTTTATATTTCTCTATATTTAATGTTTCCCGTTTCTGTTTGCTATAACCTATTAACTTATCCTCATACGCCCCTCTTTTCCCCATTCCGACGTACGTCAATACTAAATCGAATTCAGATAATTTTGTCTATGGTAAACACCCTTTTTCGACATCTTCGCCCACATATCCTGAATATTACATTAATAAATAAACTAAATTAAATAAATGAATACCGCCAATTTTAGGTTTGACCTTTAGTTCCATGTATTTTTTTATTTCTTTAATAATCGTAAAATCAATAAAGAATAGCATATTTATATATATAGTTGTTTCGTTCTTTTGGATATATATATATATATATATATATATATATATATATATATATTGTCATAAACAAATATTTATATATAAAGTTAGCTATACACATTACATAAACACAACACATTATATTTGTGCACTCACAAAATGTGCATATATATTCACACAGACATATATATATATATATATATATACATATGAAGCTTAATCTACTTTTATATATATATAAATATACACAAACAGATACATATGTACAAAATATATATATATATATTATATATATTATATTATTACTTTATGTACGAAAAATTAATAATATATATACATATATACATATATACATATATATATATATATATATTTATATACAATATATCTTATAAAAGGTGACTTAATGCAATATGTTGCATAGCTCTTTACCGCTTAGGAAGTGGAAGAATATAAACGCTGTCATTATCGGCAGTAAAAACAATAACAAATTTATAACTATATATATACATACGTACACAAGAATACACATCTATATAAGTACACGCACAGACATTATATATATATATATATATATATATATATATATATATATATATATATATTCGCGCCTTGTGACCGTCTGAAGTATTCACTTTCCTACACTGATAAGAACGTAAGTGAGAAACCCCGGTGTATGTAGGTATACATAATTTAATATTTATTTGTAAATATTGTTACATATATAGTCTCGGAAGTTTTTTTAACCTTCAAAACTGGAGAAAAAAAAATTTCGTTGAAAGATGTTTGTCTAGTAAGTTAATCAATCTACATATCAATACTATACTATACAATATATATATATATATATATATATATATATATATATATATATATATATATATATATATATATATATATATATATATATATATATCCTGAAACACCAAAGTAAGTGAATATTTAAACGTAAACAGCTCGATGTTAACTTAACCTATAATTAATTAGTGAGACAAAACTTCACGTCAGCAGAAACATTTTAGAGGAGACGTCCGATTTCATCATTGAAAAACAGAGTCAGTTTTATGCCAACTCCACCACCTGAGCCACCATGTCCCACATAAGAAAGAGTCACCGATACAACCGAACAAGCACACATTGTGCATTACAGCTAATCGTAAAGAAATGGCGCACCGCTATCAATATGCGTTTGGGAAACAGAGAAAAGTATAAAGAAGCTTATACAGTTAGCTAGAATAGCTAGAAATAATAATTTTGCGGTGAAATCTTCCAGAATTTATGTATATATAAACATTTGAGAATTCACCGTATTAGAATCTCGTTTAAGTTTACACCATTGAATGATGCAGACAAGTGAAAATCAGGTGAGAGGTGACGTTACATGTTCTTTGAATATAGGAATTTTTATGTATTTGCATATGTTTATAAATTTATATTGAACCGAACAATGTGAATCGAAATCATGTCATGCTTTTACTTATATGTGTGTATCGAAACATATGTGCGTATGTTTATATATGTATGCATGTGTGTATATATATATATGTATGGTTATTTAAGATAGTTGTTATATACATATATGGTTATATATATATATATATATATATATATATATTTATATATATATATATATATATATATATATATATACGCCTGATTGTGTATATCGGTGTAGATCTGCAGATATGATTAGTTATATATATATATATATATATATATATATATATATATATATATAATTTTTATTTAATACACACATAAAAGTAATCCATGGACACGTGTGTCTGGCTTACAGCCGTCATCAGCATTGCTAACTTACACAGAGATCAAACTCTCGATGTTGATGTCTATAGTCCAGCGTTCTACAACTGTCCCAAGACGCTCTATGTAGACATATGTGCGATTTTTTTCATCCAAATATACGATGTATTTCTATGTAATTATTTTTATAGGTGATTGCAGCGTTAGTTGTTATTAGCTTACTTATTATTTCAATAGTTTCACTTCCTAAGTGATTAAGATGCAGAAAACTGCACTGCTAGTCGCCCTCATCTTATAGGACGTATTTGTACGTTAATATATATATATTTTATTTAATACGCACATAAAACTAAAACTGCAATCACCTATACAAATAATTACATAGAAATACATAGTATATTTGGGTGATAAAAATCGCACATATTTCTACACAGAGCGTCTTGGTACAGTAGTAAAAGTCTGGACTATAGACATCAATATCGATGGTTCGATCTCTGTGTAAGTTAGCCATGCTGATGACGGCTGTGAGCCAGAAACACGTGTCCATGGATTACTTTTATGTGCGTATTAAATAAAAATTATATATATTAACGTAAAAATACGTCCTATAAGTTGAGGGCGACTAGTAGTGCAATTTACTGCATCTTATTCACTTAGGAAATGAAACAATTGAAATAATAAGTAAGCTAATAACAACTAACGCTGCAATCACCTATAAAAATAATTACATAGAAATACATCGTATATATATATATATATATATATATATATAGAGAGAGAGAGAGAGAGAGAGATGTACATATGCATATATATATATGTATGTATACATATAGATATATGTGCATATATATATATATATGTACTTTACTGTTAAATTAATATAGTAAAAGTGAAACAATGGAAGATATATGTGTTTAACTAATAGGTGATTGTGAATAATTGTTGGTTTCATGTGTGTTGTACTTTTTAATTTTTTACTTTTTATTTTCCCATTTAACTATTTTTGATTTATATATTTATTTGAGATAGATGCATATTAGAATGAATGTATTTGTTCGAATGATTATATAGGTATATACACGTGTATGTATGTATGTATGTATGTATGTATGTATGTATGGATGGATGGATGTATATATATATGCATATATATATCCATGTATATATATACATATGTATTTGTGTGTATATATGTGTATATGTATGTATATAAAGAAATTATGAATAAAAGAAGTAGACCGAAGGAGAGAGTTTAAGATATATATATATGTATACATATACATATATATATATATATATATATATATATATATATATATATATATATATATATATATATAAGAAGGAATAGGTAAAATAAATACCTTTTGAAGCATTAAGATGCGATATCAATTTTTTTTATGAAATAGAAAAATAATAAATCGAAACCGATTTTTTTTCTTTTTTTTATTATAAACTAGCATTTTTTTTGTTAGTTTAAAGTGATACAAATATTTCGCCAAAACCTGGCATCCTCGGTGTGTAATATATCCTGATGTCATCGGATTTGTATTTTTTTCTCTTACCGGCTTGTTGTTGTTATTACTGCCGGGCCAAATGGGTTAGCTGTTGTTTCCCACTATCAAATATGAAGAACGTGAATGCAGCACGTGATTTGCATAAGTGTTTTAAGGTTCATATTTTTTTTAAAAGCATCTATTGTTAAATTTAAGAAGGAATAGGTAAAATAAATACCTTTTGAAGCATTAAGATGCGATATCAATTTTTTTTTTAAATATGAACCATAAAACACTTATATATATATATATATATATATATATATATATATATATCGTACATGTATTGTATTAGTTTCTGTAAATGTAAATCCGTAGAAACTCAAGTGTTTATAAAAAGTGCTCAATACCAAGTAGAGCTGTTTATAAGTATAAATTTTTATTTATACAAACATTATTGGTTACATATGTGCATACATGTTTCGGTTGCACTAACCCTAACCCTAACCCTAACCCTAACCCTAACCCTAACCCTAACCCCTAACCCTAACCCTAAACCCTAACCCTAACCCTAACTTTTCCAAGAAAGTCAACCTCATCAGACCAAGAATTTTTCAGGAATGGATGGATTTGAAGAATTTTCTATCTTAAATAACTCTTCTTTGGGATCTAGCATCTTCTATTTCTAGCATCTTCTATTTCTTATGAATTAGTATCGGATTACCTATTTAACTAGCTTGACCTTTTTTTTTCTTTTTTTTTTGGCCGGTGGTTGCCTCTCCCATTTTCTTATTACTCTTTATGGCGTCTCCAATGCTTTTTCTTGTCCTCATTTTATTGCTCTCGCTTGCCAGCTTAACAGATTCACTCAAGTGTAAATATCCCATCTATACATCAAGAATCATACATATATAAACAAACCCAAACACACCTAAATAAACACACAGATAAATAAACGGACATCGATATACATACACATCTAAACATGGACACCTACACAGATCCACTATCAATCAAGTCTATATTGAGAATACATACGTGCTTATAAATATATTCTAGATGAATATTCAATAAAATAATAAAGAAATAAGAATATTCTAGACATATATTCAATACATACATCCATACGTCTATACAGGCTCAACATATACAGCTATATGCCCCCATACACGTATATCTATACACACACACACACACATATATATATATATATATATGAATTGAAAAATATCTGCCTTTTGCTTTTCTAATTCCTTTTCATCCTTCTACATATCTATCTGCTCTATCCTGTATATTGAGCTGCATACTTTTCACAATAGGTTTTACCTTTCCTAAAAGTTCGCTTTTAGTTCTCCACTTCATATTAAGCTCCTACCTAGTTGAGACTTTTCCTCCTATTTGTGATATGTTCAACTATGAATTCCTCCCACTTTCGGCAAAGAACACACCCATCCCCTCAAATGAAGCCTATATTTGCAAGCTTATCCAATCTGTGAAGAAGTTCATCACCAACGTAAGATGAAAAGCATTCCACCTTGATTTGAACCACAAACTTTCCACCCACCAAACTGACACGAGCAACTCCTCACTCCCTACTCATGTTGGATCTACACTACCTATGAACTCTTCTAGGGAACTAAAAAATTGGAAAAATCAGCTGCTTCCAGGTACGGTCTTAAAACATCCGTCTTCCTCAAACAAAATGAACACCTCAACAATTTCGAAAACGACCTATTTGACCTAATTAGACGTATTACATTTAAAAAAACACAATTAATACCCCAACCCCATCATAAAAAAAATCAACAAATTCGCCAACAATATTAGAAAACCCCCAGATATAAATGTCCCTGCAGATAAAACTAAGAATTTTTAAAAACACAAATATAGGCAATACAAATCCTTTATCTACAAAGAATTAAAGAAATCTTACAAAAGCACATTCTACGATACCCTAACTAGCATAAACAATGAGACAAAATCCCTACTAACATTTACAATGTCCTTAACTACACAGAAAGCTTACCCCTTGCCACACCTAGATTTACCTTGAGGGATCATAAAAGTAATTTCCAGGGGAACCCCTACCATCAAACTAATCTGCCCCTCTAAATCCGACCTAGGCATCATAAGTAAGATCTTGGATAGAATTATCCCCACCTTAAAAGAAAAAAAACCCTTACACTCTTTGACAATCCTCAGATGAGGTTACCACCTGGTTCCTTAACCTCATTGATAAGTCTAAACCTAATTTGAACGTCATAACCTTCGACATTGATAATTACTAGCAGTCCATTTCCCCTATTCTACTTACCAAAGCATTAATCTTCGCTATAAATAACTCTGCATTACAGACCTAGAGATTAAACTAATAATATTAGCCAGAAGATCCTCACTAGAATTTGATAACAAGCTCTGGACTATGAAGGACACCCCCAATAACTTTGATATTACCATGGGGCCTCAGACTCTGCCCAGGTCACTTACCTGGTAGGTTTGTACTTGATGGGAGAATTGAGGTTTAATTTCGGGCACTTACAGGGTTGGTTGTATAGGGACGACGCCCTGTTTGTATATGGAGATAGATACAGGCAATATAACAACACTATAAAAAACTTGCATAACTTCTTCGAGAATTTTGGTTTAACCATTACAGTGGAACCTGAGTAGAGAATATCAAACTTTCTTGATCTAACACTACATCTTAACTCGGGAACCTTCAGCCCCTACCATGAAGCTAACTTAACCCTCTTCTACGTACATAGTTTATCTAACAACCGGATTTATTTGCAATCTGACATTTGCTTGCATTCGGCCAGCGTTTTGCCTTGTGTTTTCCCCCACAATCTTTATTTTACTTTTTCAAATTTTAAATCTTTGCCTTTGCCAACTTATCTATCCCAGCGATTACTTCTGATGATAAGATTTTGATCTTTGAAAAGCCTGGCTTAAGGAAAATATTAAGTAAATAAATTGCCTTTTTGTGGAATATACCTTGCTTTGAAAAAAAAATATCTGCCTTTTGCTTTTTCTAATTCCTTTTCATCCTTCTACTCATTTATCTGCTCTATCCTGTATATTGAGCTGCATACTTTTCACAATAGGTTTTACCTTTCCTTAAAAGTTCGCTGTTAGTTCTGCACTTTATATATGTATATAGATATATATGTATGTGTATATATACATTGTATTAAGAGTGAAACTATTTAACTTGTTCCACCGTTATATGTCTTATTTGCGCCAACTTGTGTCTATTCGTCACACCTCTGCATTGTATTGCTTTCTAACTATCACATTTATATATATATATATATATATATATATATATATATATATATATATATATATATATATTTATATTTATATTCATACTTGTATATTTATGTAGAGTATAAACCTCTAAATCAATGAACAGATCATCATTAAATTTGGAACATATATTATTGGCAACACGGTGAGTAAAATGCGCAGATTATTCTTAGTAAACATTAGCATTTTCGGGGGCATGTATATATATATATATATATATATATATATATATATATATATATATATATATATATATGGTTGTACAGGATAAACTCTTAAACTAATGAACCGATCATTATACATTTTGGAACACAGCTGCTAAGCGTAAAAGTGGGAAAACATAGCTGGAGTTTTTCAATTTAATTTCATACAAAGAGCAAAAGGAGTAGAAACAACTCGTTAAAATTCAAATACCACTTATTTATTTTAAAATATACAGGTATTAGATATCAATTAAATTATTTCTCAAATTTAAGTTTCTTTGAAAGGGATTTTGGGTCGCATTATATGACGCAAGTTTCAATTTGAAAATCCAGTTTTGTACTGATTTGCATCAAATGTGAGTCGTATTAAGTAGATAACAATTAAGCACGATTCCCTAATCAAGACGTTTTTATTAAGATCCCTTAAGTTTAAGTTTTTAATTTGAGTGATTTTCTAGAATCAAAATCACGTAATTTTTATATAAATTACAATGAGAATTTTAGCCATAAGATTTAGTATAATATATATTGTTTGAAATCTTCGTAAGGGAACAAAATAGTACTGCAAAACTGTTTACTGAATGTAAATTGGTAGTCAACAGGTATTTTCTAATATATATATATATATATATATATATATATATATATATAAATATATATATATATATATATATATAAATATATATATAGATATATAAATATATATATATATAAATATATATATATATATAAATATATATATATATATAAATATATATATATATAAATATATATATATATATATAAATATATATATATATAAATATATATATATATATTAATATATATATGTACATTAATATATATATATAAATATATATATATATAAATATATATATATATATATTAATATATATATGTACATTAATATATATATATATATATAAATATATATATATATATTTATATATATATGTACATTAATATATATATATATATATATATATATATATATATATATATATATATATATATGTGTGTGTGTGAGTGTGTGTATATATTCGTTCCTTCATATTAAAACGAAATGAGTTTCTTTCAACGTTCTGACCTTCACATAACCATTATAAATTCACTCATGACCAAATCTCATAATTCTGTTAAGCCAAGCGATAAAATTAAGAATTTAATGAATACATAAAAAAGAACAGATCAGCAGAAAAGTTCAAAACAAAATTACAGCCGAGAATAAAAATAGTTCAAAATCGTAGAACTTGTAATTCAACTTATAATTTGGGCGCAAAATACTGGTTGGCAAACAAAACGGCACACAACATGACGAACACGTAGGCGTCCAAGTTCCATCATTCTACACATTCTTATTGAAATATAATTAAATAAGACATATTGCCACTGACACGTAAGGGGGTACTGTAACTTAGGGGACAGATTCATTGGGGACATGTTTAAGTGTGTGTGGGGGGGGTGTTCTGCGAGATGTTTGTTCACACCACATATTTATTTTTTCATGTTGGTTCAGTTGGGGAAACGGGGAGCTGGGAGGGAATTCCAAAATCAAGCGATTCGGGGAAAGAATATATATGAGTAGAACGGTTACCGGAATCTCGGACCTTTACGGTGAAGGGATATGATGTTTCTGCTTGTCAGGTTGGTTGTGCGTCTTTACGTTGAGAGGATGCAAGTGCAGCAAGTTCGGCGGAGCACATTCTGTTGAAGTACTTGTAAAACAAGGACAGGGATGCAACATTGCGGCTGTGGGGCAAGAGCTGAGGCTTGGTAAATAGGGTGGGATATATTGGGTTGGAGACTTTGGGGGGGAGGGGGCTGTCTAAGTTGGAGAGGCAAGCGGTTGGTGCACTAGCTCAGATGTGGCAATCATACTACCTGCATATGCGAATCGTTGCTTTATATAGATAAAGGATACTGGCAGGTGTGAGAAGTGTTCTAGCCTCGTAAGGGAGCTTAATTGACAAATAACATAGTTGTACTCTAAATGTGTTCAATTCTTTAAAATAAAGAAAGAAATTAAGAGAAACATACATATCATTTTTAAAAAAATCTTATTAAAGAAAAAAAAATTAGCGAACATTTCGCAAATATGTTTACTAATTTTAAATGATGAAAAAATTATAAATATTCTTTCTTTAAAGTAAAAATTGCGTCAAATATATACGATGATCTGACGTGAAATGTAGTTGTTTGATCGGCTAAGAGGACAGCGTAAAAATGTCGGAACATTTGTTTCTAATGTAATATTTACGTTCTTTAATTTTAAAAAACGAGTTTTCAAATAAAAGTTCAAGAACTTCTGACATCAGAAAGAACATCATATCAAAGCTGCTGATTTTAAATCTGCGGTTCGTTTGGCTCTTAGGTCAACCGTTCAACTGTGATGCCACAACACACACACATAGAGTAAACGTTCCTTTATATATAGGTATATCAGCGTCATGGTAGTGCAACATGATGACTAAGAATAAATGTGTTATCATGCATCCAGCCCTGAAATCCATATTACGATTTGTATTGGTATTTTAAAAACTTTTATCATTATCAATTTCCAAAGTATGAAGACAAACACAAGTAAAACCTTGCATTATTTTTTTTTCGGATACAAAGCGTTAATGAAGACCCTACGAAATCATTGTTAAAACAAAAGTTCGCTTTTAGTACACCTCTTTATATATATATATATATATATATATATATATATATATATATATATATATATATATATATATATATATATATATCTTGGGACTAGTACTTAATCTCTATATGAAATACACAAAGATTCGAATATTCTATTAAGGTTCTGATGCATTTCTCAAATATTAAGTTAGTAAAGAAGTTTAGAACATTTTCCTCCCCCCCAATTGACCAGTTAACTATGTTGTAGTATATATATTTTTGTTATCTCTTGGTTTTACCGGATTCTCAGGACAAAAATTCATCTAGTCAGGTGGAGTATCCAGCTAAGTGTCGTTAGTTGAGGTTATATTTCTTGGTGAAGCTGCACCATTCCTTGTATGGGCTTGTGTATAGCCGTGCTCGGGGAATACTTGTGTTGCGAATACTGTGTTATTTTGAATATTTGATCAGTTTTCACTTGTAGGAAGAAGTATATTCATATCAGGCTGTCCTGACAACCACTTGTACAGAGAGACCGAAGGCACTCGATGATGGTGTCTAGTGGGTAATTCAAACTTTCCTTTATGTATAGGTGTGAGTCTTTGTATCTAATGTTATTCAGTAAATACAGCGTTTAATTAATAACAAAATATTGACATAAAAATTAGTTTTTTGTAAATATTTAAAAAGGATATAATAAAACAATTGCAATAGTAAATGTGTTCTCTTTGCTCTCGTTTATTTAAGTACATAAATTAAGTAAATATTCGGTTAGAATTCAGCATTTCTTCAAAAGTTAATTGGAGACGATTTCGCATTCAGAACTCACCTCTCCTAACCCTAACCATAACCTCTCCTAACCCTAACCCTAACCCTAACCCTAACCTATCCTTTGATTTCCCCTTCTGTTTATGTATGCTTAGCGTAATTCAGTTTTGTATAATTTTCAATCTATATTCAAAAAGCAAGCCAATAAGTGTTACTAAATCTAATTGTAGCGGGTATACAAAAAAGATACGCTGAGTCTGCTCTCATAGTTTCGTTGGGTCAAAAGAGGGGAACATTTTGTATGTTATGTTTTCGAAAACGATGTCACTTTTGTGTTTGTGTTTTTGCCTCCCGGTAGCCAGGCTGAACCGGTGATTCGATATCTTGTTCAGCAGAGATTAGGGTAAACGAAATATTAAATCTTACTCATCAAATAAATATGAAAAACAGAAAAGCAACTAACAAGTCAATAAACGGTTGATTTTGTAGTCGTTTACGAAAGAGCAAAAGAGGAAACATATAATATTAGAAGAGTTTCATGCAAATAGAGATAAACGCCATTTTCCAAATTGTTAATTCATCATTTTCAACGGTTGTGCATTTCATCACACTACCACACACCACATTTATGGTATATATTTCATGTATATATCACGTGATATATGCCTTACCACGAAATACGTTACGTAACTTTACATATATGCACACCCTAAATGTTAAATTTTTCAACAACAAGAATACTCCCCCTATGTTACTCACCGTATACGGAATAATCACGTTGACACACCGGTTCCCGTAAGATCACTGACGTTAAGCAACATTGAGCCTGTGCAGTACAAGATGGGTACCCATTTGGGAAGACCAGGCACTGTATGTGGACACGTAGCTATGAGCAAATAGCGTCGCAAATCAACAGTACGTAGCGTGGCGATTAGGGCAAAACCTCCTCCAGGCGTGATCAAAAACCATGATGGTGATGGTGGTGGTTACTCATCGTGTTGCCTAAAATATATACATTATCCTGTAAATAAATATATATATATATATATATATATATATATATATATATATATATATGTAGTAATCGATGTAAAGTAACATCTACAGGATAAGGATAACAAATCCAAAGAATTTCAACCAGGCTTATGAAGAGTGCTCAATATCAAATAGAGCTTTTATATATATTGTTATTTTTATTCATACAGACATGTACATAATTTGCGACACTGGCATGTCGATGTTATCAATCAACAGCTGTTAGAAACTTAGATCTCATCAGGCAGAATGAAAATTTGATATTTTCCTTAGGGCATATTTGGAAAGGTTATTTCTAAATCTGACCTAAAGGTAGGACCAAAAACAGCGAAAGCTTAATTAAGGAGAGTTCGTTTTTTAAACAGATTGTGCTAATTATTAATTATTACATATCCAAGACTGGGTGTCTTAAGAAGTTGTTTTTACTTTGTAAATAGAAAAGTTGAGTTTTAATATCAATGCCATTGCGAAAAATAACTCAACTTTATTTCTATAGAAGATTAAATTGCCTGAAATAAAACTGAAATAAGAAATACCTGCGAACAAAAGAATTGGTGAAATTTAATATCTAGGGAAATCGTAGAATTAGTCGCTGACTCTCTCTATCGATCTCTCTGATTTGGCCCGAACGATAAAATAAAAAAATATCTTGTATTAAGTCGTCTCGGAGTTGTTTAATTGTAACGACAAGTCAGCCAGGCTACGAAATCAGAATAATTCGCAACCAGACCGAACGGAACAGGTCGAGTAATATTATCTCTTACAACTTAGCGTCGTCGTATGCAAAATTTATAATGTAAATATCAATCTTTCCTAGTTTAAGTTAGAAAAATAAAGTCGAGTATCGGTTTCCGGAAATATAACACGATGGATGGTTCCTATGGAAAAAGAGGAGGATACAGAAGTAAAAATAACAATAATATTTGAATAAATACACACACACGTATATATATATATATATATATATATATATATATATATATATATATATATATATATATACTATGAATATTTTTTATTACATGTTCAAGTGTTTATTACTTACAGACGATATCGTTTCGGGCCTTTTTCCCTCATCTGTGCAGGAGTGGTGGTGGTATGTAGTTCATGAATTTAGGCTAGAATTACGAGACAAACGCTCTGGACCACCCGGCTACCGACAAAGTTCAGATACACTTACTCGGAGAGGCAAGGGCAGGCGTTATTATTGTCAACAATGTTCAACGCTAGTGTGGAACTTGCTATGTATATATATATATATATATATATATATATATATATTATTTCATGTATCCACATAAAATGTTATAGAAAGATATATTTTTTATGTATCAATTTTCAACATTTCAACAGTGCTTGATACGTGAGTAGAGCTAGGTAGGAAGTTATGAAAATATATTTATGTTAATTAAGCTACACAGAGGCTTCCGCGTTTCCTCTCAGGAATGAATTGTCAGACTAAAATGAATGAAGTACATATATATATATATATATATCGATAGATAGATCGATATATATATATATATATATATATATTTATATATATATATATATATATATATATATATATATTTAAAATTTCAAAACCATAAACTATGCATTTTTGTAAAGTAAATAAATTCATTTATTTTAATAGCTCATCTTTCGAAGTATGTAACATTTTTAGAGCAAGTTTTCTTTTTCATTTAGCTAGTATTTACCGTTAGATGGGTAATCCACCTGAAGATATATTAAATCGATCGTCTGATATTGTTGACGCGTAGCTATAGAAGAAAGTCTTATTGTATCCGCGTGGTTGGCGCTTTTTTAAATAACGAAAGAGAGTCACATTTAAAAAACAAAAAACATTGTTTTTATATATTTTTGTAGAAATGTGAAAAACAATAAAAATGCATTTTTTTAAATAAATAAATGTCTTAATTATAATAGTTGGGACTTCGTCATAATTTCCAAAGCAATACTTGTATTATATACACATATCTAAATTGCATATCCGTAAACTTAGGTATGTGTATATATTACTATACATGTGTATGTATGCAGGGATTGAAAAAGGAACACCAAAAAATAATATTTATGTATTCATCAACGTTTTGTCTTTATTATAAGACTTTATCAAGATAGTTTTTTGAAGACAACATCGTTGCTCAAACTAGGCAATCTTAGCCGGCTGTTAAAATATGTTAAATCTGTATGATGTTTTTTTCAAAAACTTATCCTGAGGAAGTCTTGTAATAAAGACGAAACGTTGATGAATATATAAATAATATTTTTATTTTCCTCTTACAATTTCCATTATGTCGGAAGACTTTCTTCCATTATTTTACATGTATGTATAAATATATATATATATATATATATATATATATATATATATATATATATATATATATATATATATAGATAGATAGATAGATAGATAGATAGATAGATAGATTGATAGATAGATAGATAGATAGATAGATAGATAGATAGATGTATATTATACATTAGGAAATCTCCTAACCTAATGAACGGATCATAATGAATGTTGGAATATATTCTAGGCAGAACGGAACACGGGGAGTGGCATGTGACTATATGTTTCGTAAAGTTAGCATTTAGATTGTGCATATATATATAAAAAAAATATTTTTTATTGGGCCGATGATTATAGATGTTGTCAAACCGGTGATTAAAATACGCACATTATATTTTGTAGACTTTACCAAACTTGAACGCGCCCCTGAGAAACATTTTAAAAAGTTTAATCTAAAAAAATAGATAATAGAGAAAATAATTAATATCTATCAAATCTTGAATAATATAAAGCAATAAATTTAAAAGGATCGATGCGCGCATGAGCGTCAATAATATCAATGTACTTAGTAAAATCCTAAAATATAGAATTTATGTATAATGAAATATGTGTTCTAGGCAACAGGGTAAGACTTGTGAGCTAATTATGTATTTTTTGTTTCTGAATTTTCTAGATGAGGATTGATAATTTGTATGATTTGGATTATTCGTTTTCATCTTGAATCTTATTCGAAAAACATTTCAGCCATATCAGGTGTATCTTTTTAAACTCAGGAATTTTTCTGTCAAACTCGGTAATCTGGATGGAATTTTGAACGCCCCCTTTATTTAATCCACGGGGTTGCATGTTCTCGTTCCGTCAGCTATGACTGGGAGAAGTCTTCAGTAATTTGCAATTCTTCGTATCGCCCGCACCGAGGATTGAACCTTCAGATGACTACAACTGAGAACTGAATGTTTTTTAGTACCATATGCACTCCAGATAATACTAGTATGAATTTTGGAAGCCTTAAACCTATTTTTGTATTAATTGGCAGTCTTATACAACTTTTATTACTACATATGACATATATAAATATATATATATATATATATATATATATATATATATATATATATATGTATATATGTTAGAGAGTGGCCCTGTAAGAGTTGGACGCATCTATTGGAGACGGGTTTGGCTTACGCGATTTGTGGCGGAGTCATCCCGTGCAATTCGGTTGATGTGTTTTCCCACGCCAACCGCGGTGACGTTGAGTAATCTTAAGGTTACGGGAGGTCAAAGAGTTGACATCACACCTGCGTGTTGATCGCGAGATTTGGTAGCGAGAGTTCCGCTTGGGAAAATTGAATTGGGATGTTAATTAGTTACTGACTTGGGAGCAAAGAGTCAACAACGCCAAATATGTAGCGGTTACGAGAAAGATTCCGAATGACGGAAATCTAAGAGCCAATTAGTAGATCATTCCTATTCCTTCCTCTCAAGTTAATTACGAAATAACTAGAAATTTAGTTAGAGTAAACTATCTCTCGATCACAGCGAACTCGTTCAGGTCGGCTAATTAAAATAGTTAAATAAAGATGGCTCTAATTAAAACAGCAAGAGACTTTGTGAGTTTATTGAAGTGAAGGATTAACTTTCAGCTCGCGAAGATAGCAGCCCGAGAGAAGAAGATTCGTAGTGGTGCCAGTGGTTTATACGGCAGCGACACAAGCAGAAAGAGTAATGGCGACGGCTGTGACGGTGATGACAAAGAAACCATAACAGCGCGACAAATGGTTGCAGGCGAAAAGAAAGGCGGTACGAATAGTATCACACGACAGCGACAAGCAGGCGACAAATGGCTGCCGGCAGACGACGAGAAAAGAGAGAGAAGAAACAAGGTTAGTTCAAGCAGTACGAATAGTTCCGGGCAGTTGAAATTCGCGGAACCTAGCTACGATATATCGACCCATTGAATCAACAGCGAGAGTTCTTCCGATTCAACGAAGGGGTCGAGAACGTGTCAATACAACATATATATATATATATATATATATATATATATATATATATATATATATATATACATTTAAGTTGTGTGTATTTAGGCATCATTTTCGCATTTATGCAAACATTGTTAAAAATAAAAGAATTGTTCTGTTTAATTATACCTTTTTAATTTTTTCAATTTTTCTGATGATCTTTTTTGTATTAAAATGAAAAAAATAAATAAATGTTCCATTGGTTTCACAGGTTTCACGAACGATTTCGATTCGTCGTCGAATCATCATCAGGTGTCAAAGCAAATGAACAAAAAAGCTGGAGAAAGAAGAGAATATTTAAAAGACGGCGGAGAAACACGCAGACAACGTTTTTTTTCGCATTGTTCCAGGAAGTCCTTGACAATTTAAATTCGGCAACGCTGGGTGGCATCACAGAACAAAATCGCATTACGTTAAACATTTTAAAGTTTTACCACTGGTTTCATATGTGATGTTTTTAATTTTAGGTTGTTGTGTTTTTATGTAGATAGCTTCCAGTATTTTTTCTTAAATTGGTTTCTGAATGTATAAGTTTAGTGTTATAAACTAGAAGCTTTCTTAAATCAGAAGGAGGGCATCTGTTGTCTCGAGTTTTCATATTTCATTTCTAGTAGTACATATGTTTATTTTTTGCAAATAATTTCATGTCGTCGAAATACGTGTTGCAACTATTATTTCGTCTGTGAACTTGTATCCGACGTTACACTTTTTGAGAATGTTGTTTAGAGACATCATATATATGATAAGGAATAGTTATGGTAGGTGTTTCTGGAAAATGCCAGTCAGGTATTGCCTTTCAGCTGTTAATTCCAGTCTACACCTAACCCTTACTTTGTTTAGAAGACTGCTAATTTTGTAAGATATTTGGTACATTCGCTGTCATCTAAATATCACTTCTTATGGGATTATATCGAAAGTTTTCTTGTTGATTCATACCATGGCCGCTGGAACACAGTGTCCTATTTAGAACACTAGCTTGTGTTTCAAACTAAAATAAAGTTAACGGCTTAGTTTCCAGATATTTTCATAAAGTCCGCTAAGTTAAAAATGTTTTGATTATTGAGTCAACGGTACCGTTTCAGGTGAATTACCACTAGTCATATCCGTGCAGGTTGGAAAAATATAATGATCTACGGGAAAATGTGTCGTAAATGGCTGAATAACCAATGTATTTCTTATCAAGGTCAGATCATAATTTAACTTCTGCACTTTTGACTAATCATGGGCTTTCTCCATCAGAAGAGGAAATACATAAATAGTCCCAGGATAAGGCTCAAAAAAGTATCAACGTGGATATGGTAATTCCACAGAGTGACAGCAATGCATGATTGTGTGGGAATATCCTAGAGAATATGGCTAAGTTGATCTGGGATATTGTTATCGAAACGATGATTGAGCCCAGAGTCTGATAAAGGCTACTGTATAAACAACAGCTATTGTATAAACCTTGTATATATATATATATATATATATATATATATATATATATATATATATATATATATTTACAGTCATCAACAGAATACAGTTTCGTTGTATAACAACTCTTAAGACTAGCACCCATCCCAGGAATCAAAGCTTCCACCATCTAGTTAATAGACGCCAGCTCTCATCACTAAAAATAAGCAACACAATACAGCAACACCATTTTAATATAACAAAACTTAAACTAGACACAAAGAAACTATTGGTAAATCTGTTAAGTTTAAAAGTACATATTGCTGATGTATTTTTAATATAAAACGTATAAAATATATTTATTCAAATAAATAAATTGTAGAAGACGTGCATTGGTAAAATACATATTGAATTAGCCTATTACTAAAAATAAATAATTGCTGATGTATTTTTAATATAAAATGTATGAAATATATTTATTCAAATAAATAAATTGTAGAAGACGTGCATTGGAAAATACATATTGAATTAGCCTATTACTAAACATAAATAATTGCTGATGTATTTTTAATATAAAACGTATGAAACATATTTATTCGAAATAAATAAATTGTAGTAGACGTGCATTGGAAAATACATATTGAATTAGCCTATTACTAAAAATAAAATAATTGCTGATGTATTTTTAATATAAAATGTATGAAATATATTTATTCGAAATAAATAAATTGTAGTAGACGTGCATTGGAAAATACATATTGAATTAGCCTATTACTAAAAATAAATAATTGCTGATGTATTTTTAATATAAAATGTATGAAATATATTTATTCAAATAAATAAATTGTAGTAGACGTGCATTGGAAAATACATATTGAATTAGCCTATTACTAAAAATAAATAATTGCTGATGTATTTTTAATATAAAATGTATGAAATATATTTATTCAAATAAATAAATTGTAGTAGACGTGCATTGGAAAATACATATTGAATTAGCCTATTACTAAAAATAAATAATTGCTGATGTATTTTTAATATAAAATGTATGAAATATATTTATTCAAATAAATAAATTGTAGAAGACGTGCATTGGAAAATACATATTGAATTAGCCTATTACTAAAAATAAATAATTGCTGATGTATTTTTAATATAAAATGTATGAAATATATTTATTCAAATAAATAAATTGTAGAAGACGGGCATTGGTAAAATACATATTGAATTAGCCTATTACTAAAAATAAATAATTGCTGATGTATTTTTAATATAAAATGTATGAAATATATTTATTCAAATAAATAAATTGTAGAAGACGGGCATTGGTAAAATACATATTGAATTAGCCTATTACTAAAAATAAATAATTGCTGATGTATTTTTAATATAAAATGTATGAAATATATTTATTCAAATAAATAAATTGTAGAAGACGTGCATTGGAAAATACATATTGAATTAGCCTATTACTAAAAATAAATAATTGCTGATGTATTTTTAATATAAAATGTATGAAATATATTTATTCAAATAAATAAATTGTAGAAGACGGGCATTGGTAAAATACATATTGAATTAGCCTATTACTAAAAATAAATAATTGCTGATGTATTTTTAATATAAAATGTATGAAATATATTTATTCAAATAAATAAATTGTAGAAGACGGGCATTGGTAAAATACATATTGAATTAGCCTATTACTAAAAATAAATAATTGCTGATGTATTTTTAATATAAAATGTATGAAATATATTTATTCAAATAAATAAATTGTAGAAGACGTGCATTGGAAAATACATATTGAATTAGCCTATTACTAAAAATAAATAATTGCTGATGTATTTTTAATATAAAACGTATGAAACATATTTATTCGAAATAAATAAATTGTAGTAGACGTGCATTGGAAAAATACATATTGAATTCGCCTATTACTAAAAATAAATAACTGCTGATGTATTTTTAATATAAAACGTATGAAATATATTTATTCAAATAAATAAATTGTAGAAGACGTGCATTGGGAAAATACATATTGAATTCGCCTATTACTAAAAATAAATAATTGCTGATGTATTTTTAATATAAAACGTATGAAATATATTTATTCAAATAAATAAATTGTAGAAGACGGGCATTGGAAAAATACATATTGAATTAGCCTATTACTAAAAATAAATAATTGCTGATGTATTTTTAATATAAAACGTATGAAATATATTTATTCAAATAAATAAATTGTAGAAGACGGGCATTGGAAAAATACATATTGAATTAGCCTATTACTAAAAATAAATAATTGCTGATGTATTTTTAATATAAAACGTATGAAATATATTTATTCAAATAAATAAATTGTAGAAGACGGGCATTGGAAAAATACATATTGAATTAGCCTATTACTAAAAATAAATAATTGCTGATGTATTTTTAATATAAAACGTATGAAATATATTTATTCAAATAAATAAATTGTAGAAGACGGGCATTGGAAAAATACATATTGAATTAGCCTATTACTAAAAATAAATAATTTCCAATGTATTTTTAATATGAAACGTATGAAATATATTTATTCAAATAAATAAATTATAGAAGACGTGCATAGGAAAAATACATATTGAATCAGCCTATTACTAAAAATAAATAATTGCTGATGTATTTTTAATATAAAACGTATGAAATATATTTATTCAAATAAATAAATTGTAGAAGACGTGCATTGCAAAAATACATATTGAATTAGCCTATTACTAAAAATAAAATAATTGTTTATATTTTCGCGTTCATGTTTAGAATTTGAAAAAAGAACATATGATATTTTATCATTTAAAATTTTCGATGTTGTTATCACAAGATAACAATCATTTTGCATCTGGTGTCTTGTGTTAAAGTTCGAATTCCGAATCCAACTCCCAACAGAAAACCTGAGGGTACACTTTTTGCATTAAATTTTCCATACTCCATGACAATTGATGTATTTCATCTACTTATCGCATGTGCTAAGAATTGACCTCCGAAAATTACGATACCCTGCAAATTTCAAGCAATGTTCGAGGCATCTTGGCCATGTTTTTTCTCGGACGAATTACAGTGAATATTTCATACTTAAAACCCTATTATATCTTTTCCTTCATTGTGTTGTGTGTTATTATAATGTGTTCATATGCTAAGTGGATTAATATATATTAGCCTGTGAACGTTTTTTATTTCCCATCTTTAGTGATGCTAGCTATCTAGCATCTCAGCTCCTATCCAGCGGGACGATGGTCACTCTTTTCATTGCATACAATATATTATAAGAAAAACAGAATGTTTTAGTCTCACCATCGGTTACTGGCTACTGGTATTCTTCTATTCATATTTAGATCTGTCTTCGCTGGATCAGGCGACTACGTGGTAACCTCATCTTCATCTTTAAAATAATCCGCGGTATTTACTATGTGCCTCGTGACCGCTTCTTTATACCAGCTCCGCATAGAGGACTTCGCGGAAATTCAGAGAAGGTATCACTGTGACGATTTCAGCGTAATCGTCGAGATGCGTCTTTTTCTGTCCGGGTGGTTGCACTGTGGAAGACGCTGTCAGAAGCAGATGTCAGCCTGCAGACGGTCAAACAGTTCACGGCAACGCTGAGTGCATTATAGCCGTTGATCTTTGTATAATTACTCGTCACTTAAACAGCAGAAGGTGAGTAGGGATTCGATTATGGCGTAAAATATTATCTACCAGAATTTAAATATACATTTCACGGCCAATACGTGGTATCCACAGAACCAAGCAAAAGCTGCACAATAGTAGCTTTCGTCTCATTAGAAGTGATGCGCTATTTCCTTGTCCGTTGTTCTGTTTCGTGCAGAAGCCTAAGAAAACTAGTGACGCTATCGATAATACCAAACATTAAAGACTACATAGATGCACACATCTTCTCACTGTCCTTTTACATAGATCATTGCAGTTTTCCATCTTTTTCCAATACATTTAATGTGTTGTACTTCGATACGTTTAACCGTTTCAAGCTTTCTAAACAACTACACGGTATGCATTGGTCACTTTCACTCTCTGTATGTAACTATACTCAGACAAGATGCCTTCAAAAATTTTCGAAACATTTTAACACTTCTCTGATATTGGAAATACCACTAATTTTTTATAATTTCAGAGCGGCCTCGAATTGTGATATAGAACCGTTTTGGTGTTGCCTATTATTCTCTCTTTTGTATTACCTTGAGTGGAGAGTATGTTATTAAAGTATTTTAGGCTAATCACGGTGGTTAAGTGGATATAGACACAGACTGAAGATCTGGGTGTTCCATGTTCGAATCCAGTCGGTTCCACAGTACTACTTTCACTGTTGGCAACCTTCTCGTGGTCCTTCCCGTAAGTACCCGATGTCTTTCTAGAAAGATTTCTAACTAAATAAAACATCGGGGAACTAATGCCTACACCAGAATCATCTGATTCACACTAAAGAAGAAGTAATATAAATTGTGTGTGGCGTGTATTGTATAGAGCGTGCAGTTCGATGTTTCATACTGTAAAATTGCGGTTATTGAAGTTTAGATATTGTCTGGTGGAGACAGTAGATTATTAATTACTGGTATTTTTTATATATATATATGTATATAAATTTATATATATATATATATATATATATATATTTACGTATGCATATATATATATATATATATATATATATATATATATATATATATATATATATATATATATATATATATATATATATATATATATATATATGTATATATTAAATAAATATTAAATAATTTTAAGCTACAGACGCTGGCGTTTCAAGCTGGATCTATCATCAGTGTACGAAATTAAAATTTCAGATTGTCGTAAAGCACGAACCTAGTACAGAATCAGCTAGAGCTCCAACCCCATAGTTACAGGTAATTTTCACGTATAGAAGAAAAAGTAAGTTTAAACTTTTAGTAAGCTGGCAAAAGAGAGTAACAGTCAAGAGAGTTCTACGAACGATTTCGTAATCTTGCCAATAGCTAGGCGACAGTATATTTTAACTCCACGAATATGGCTCAACTTTAATTTCTTAAAGTAGATTATATAAATATTTATATAAATACATATTTAATTATTTAACCTACAGACACCGGTGTTTCATGCGTTTGTTATTATCAGTGTAGTAAATAACAATTCCAGATGGTTGAGGGCATGAAACCAGTACAGAATCCGCCAGCAAGCGCTATAATATATATATATATATATATATATATATATATATATATATATATATATATATATATATATATATATATATTATTTGTATATAATTCTGTAGATTCTAATAGAGAGGGAGCAGGGATGGGTACTTCTCAAATTTGTACGCCAAACTTTCACACATATATCTTCTATCTTTATCGTTTTTTTGTTTTATTTTAGTAATTATTTTACACCAAAACGCCACAACACACACACACACACACATATATATATATATATATATATATATGTGTGTGTATATATATATATAGATATATATATATATGTGTGTGTGTGTATATATATATAGAGAGAGAGAAGAAGAGATACTTCTGTGTATTTAATGTACACAAGATGTAATCATTTGAATTGTTTTTCTGTTTTAAAATGGTCTCTGTATTATTTCGTAAAAACTTTTTAATCATCAAATACATTATTTGCTATAGATATTTGCATATCTATTATAGTTCTAGTTTGGAATCAGCTGAAAATCACCAAACTAATGTTTAAGCTGTGCATCAATGAAAATAAAAGGGTGATTTTTGAAGAGGTTACGTTCAACTAAGGTTACATCATACATTAAGAGAAAAGATTTAAATTGTAAAACCAATCGTTAATTTCTTTTACTATTTCTTTTATTTCTTTAATTTCGATAGGATGGGAGCAGTCATAATTAAACAGACTACATTAACATCCAACAAGCAGGCAGCTCCCAGACATGTACGCAAAACAGCCTACACTCTTATCAGAAAGAACAAACACGTACACACAGACAACAATATATACACACATACATACACACACACACGTATTTATATATAGTCTATAGTCGTATAAGATAGTTTCATGTGTGCGTAAAAACCTAAGTAGACAAACGCGTGTACACATAAACACACACATGCACACACAGACACAGCCATACATCTGCATACAAGACTACATCAAATGAGAAGAAAACACCAGATGTCTATTATTCAATTCCATGTTTAAAACCTTTCTCTGCACAAACATGGTGAGGCATATATATATATATATATATATATATATATATATATATATATATATATATATATATATATGTGTGTGTATCGAGGCAGCATTTTTTCTTTAAGACACGTATTATTAAAAATAACCGACAATTTTTGTCTGGCTATTTTAGTGTTGATCCCTTCATTTTTCCGGATTAAAATCTTAATCTCGGAAGGAAATTGGCTGATGAAACTGCCATAGTGTACATGTTGGTCCAGAGTACTTTCTGACCCGTCTGGGTCCATCGTCAGTGGAATAATGACAAACAGGTAAAGATCTGGAGTGAGATTTATAATTAATTATGGCAGGAAAATTTAACTATGTTTATTAGGTATTATAAGCATTTAAGTATATTAGTGCTAGTGTTAAAATTAATCTTG
The DNA here is from genome assembly GCA_963556195.1 of Sepiola atlantica. Taxonomy (NCBI): domain Eukaryota; kingdom Metazoa; phylum Mollusca; class Cephalopoda; order Sepiida; family Sepiolidae; genus Sepiola; species Sepiola atlantica. The sequence goes on along the minus strand of OY744532.1, from coordinate 79,518,460 downwards.
TTAATAGCAGGTTTTTTAGTTTTAATGAGTAAAGCTTCTAGTATGTGGAGTTTTTGAGTATTAGTATTATGTTCTAGGATTTTAGTATTGTCTACGAGAAGTTTTCGGATTTTAGAGCGGGGACAGGAATGTTCATTAGTAATATATATATATATATATATATATATATGTGTGTGTGTGTGTGTGTGTGTAAGTAAATTTCGCGTACAACAAAATCGTAGGATAAATTTCAGAGTTGTTTACGACATTAAAGTTTCGAATTAAGCCGTTTTCTAATCAGAATTAAAAGTAAGAATCGTAAGAATGACAACAACCTTTTGTTAGGAACAAAGCGTGCTGACACTACACTTCATCTTTTCTGTCATCGGTCAGTGAAGAATGAGATATGAGGGGAAAAATTGCCTGTGTAGACAAAAGATTTTGAAGCATCAGTTGGAGATCTTTAATGATTCAAAGCCACCATAACGTTGAGAGAGTTACCTTTCTTTTTTTTTCTCTCAATCGTTTTCTCCAACTGAAACAATTTTTTCTTCTCATATCTCATTCGATTTTCTTAGTTTTTAATTTATTATTCTGACGTTTCCTCTTAGAGGGTCAGACGATAAGGTATTAAGGAAAATGTTTGCAACTTTCTTTTTTTCTCACACGCCCGTTTCATTGATTAAAAAAATGTTTCCTCTGAAATATATATATATATATATATATATATATATATATATATATATATATATATATATATATATACCTCCCTTATCTCATTGTTCTTAGGACCTGCATGACTGTTGGGGCACAAGGATAACCTGGCAGCTAGTTTTCTCCAGCCATCTCGATTTACTGCCTTCTTTGACGTGTTATTCAGCAATGTGTACTCTCGTATGCTGTCCTCCCACATATTTCCTTGCCTGTCCCTACTTCTCCTTTCATCTACAGTTATTCACGCCTGATGATCGTGTTACATGATCATACCACTACAATGTCGTCTTCTTTACATTGGTCAGTAGATCTTCATATGGCCTGACCGCTTGTCTGAGTGTTTTTCGCCTCATCATAAAAACACACACATACATGCACAAGTATATCTAAATGTGTTATGCGACTCCACCTGCATTTAACTTTCTTGAGATAACGTTTTACTTAATTTTCATCACTGCATTTATTCTAAGAAATCGACTAATATCACATTAGAACTGATAATGTCCGCAAATGTTTAATAAAAAAAATTGTATGCACCAAAAGTTGTATATATATATATATATATATATATATATATATATATATATATATATATATATATATATTGTAAACTATTAAAATAACATTCACTTATTTGCGACTTGGTCTAAGGGGACCTCGGGGTATTATTTTTTGGCAACAGTATACGTGTATAAATGAACACGTCGGATCCAACTGATTTGAGACTGATCCACGGATTCTATAATCATCATCGGTTATCATAAGTTTTCAAGACGGATTATTCCGTATTCACCGGAAGAGAAAATCAATAAAAAAAAACAACTTCACTTCGAAAACGTAAAAAATCAATTGAAAAGAAAAACACAAAACACAAAACACTATATATGTTTGCTAATCACATTATATGAATTCGTATCCGATCGATTGTAATTTGGGATGATTTTGATTTTATCAATGAAAGGCTATGTTACTATTCCTAACCTTTTTTTAGGAATTAGATTAACATTTAATGATTTGTTTTCAAATTGGATTTCGTTCTAGCCCAAAAACAATAAATAATGAAAACAATTTCGTTGGATCGTTCAAGTTGACAGAATAAATATTGAATTTCTACAAAATGCCTTTTTTTCCATTTAAATATTATTTAAGTCTGAGATTCAGAATATGAGAAATATCAGAAATATCAGAAATATCAGAAATATCAGAAATATGCCACTAAAAAAAGAGGAACTGAATAACGAAACGGTCACCCCTGAAGAAGGAATTTTATTCCGAAATCGATAGGATTAATATTAAAAAAAAATAATAAATTAATCTTGTATTGCTAATATGGCTTATATTTCAATTTTATTAACTAACCCTGCAATACTTTGAAATTTGAACGACAAACTCACACTTTTCATGACAGCGTGCCAACGCTTCTTTCGTTCGACACCGGATTTGAATCATAACCGCCGATACAACACTGCGGAGACGTCGTACCAAGGACGTTTATCAAGTAACTAAGAAATAAGTTTGTGTATACTTATTTTTGATGAAAAAAAAATGACTAAATACTGGTCACCCCTGAAGAAGGAATTTTATTCCGAAATCTATAGGATTAATATAAAAAAAAATAAAATAATAATAAATTAATCTTGTATTGCTAATATGGCTTATATTTCAATTATATATATATATATATATATATATATATATATATATATATATATATATATATATATATATATATATATTAATTTCAAAACAGCTAAAAAAACAGCTATGTTTCTATCGCCAAAGAAACAATAACAAAATACTATGTAACATTATAGAAACAAGAAATCATACATATCTCGGCAAGGTGTTTGTGGTCTGGTTGGTAAACGCCAGATTGCAAACAGTAATAGCATAGGTTCGATCCTTGTTAACGTTAGCCATGCTGATGGTAGTTGATAGCTAGAAACACATGTCCATAGATTTCTTTACATGTACGTAAAAATTGAGTAATATATATATATATATATATATATATATATATATATATATATATATATATATATATATATATATAAAGAGTAATGCCCCGTCCTATTAAAGGGGGCAAATTCATAGAATTTTCTTTTACCACTTAGGAAGTGGAAAAATACTAAGAAAACAAGTATAGTTCTATCGTCAGTAAAGACAATAAAAACTATATATATATATATATATATATATATATATATATATATATATATTTGATTTCGAATTTGACCACTTTTGGCGTATGGATGTGATATTAATGTAAACGTTTCCAGTGAGAAGTGTGGATATGGCTCTTCAGGCCAGCAAGACTTTTACAAAATATACCACAGATGTGATGTTGTGATTATCTGTGTGGATGCCATAAATGAAGCTACCTCTGCTCCGTTCTTAATTTTGCAAAATATGCACCTTTTGGTGATTCAACAAACATACACATGAAATTGTTACACCGTTGCAAGCTTGGTATTTTAGGTGTTTCATGTTTTCTCCATGTGCTTGAGTTGTAACCTTCCTTCTCTTCATCGCTGCTTTATTCTGCTGCTGGTGTCTCATCCTATTCTTTTCAAAAATCTTGCTGCCTTCAAAATCTTTTTCTTCCAGCTTGACCTATCTTCAGCCACCCCATCCCATCCTCCAACATCAATTCCAAAACACTTCAAATCGTCTTTGACACAATCTTTGAATTGCGAGGTATGTGTAGTGGGCGAGTATTCCCAGTTAGTTCCCCATAAGTCACCTGCTTAGGCAGTCTGTTATCAGTAAGACGAATAAAATGACCAGCCCAACGAAGTCTGCGTTTACTTATACGAGATCCGATGCTTGGAACAACATTTCGCTATCATGCGTAAAGCTATCCCAATGGATGTTAAGCAAGTGCCTTAGGCAGTTTTACTGGAAACGCTCTGGCAGACGAATATAAGCTCTTAAACTGATCCATGTCTCACAATCATATAACAAAGTTGATACTACACAGGTTTTATACTCAGAGATCTTAGTTTCTAGCCTGATACATTGGTGGCCAAACCCGCTCCTCCAAATAACTAAAAGACACACCAGCATGTCCAATACGTCTATTAATCTCAGCATCCAACGACCCGTTCTTATAAATAACACTGGTATCAATAATTATCTTTACACTGACGATTCCAGAAATAGTGAAATGTATACGTATGTAGATAAAAACAAATATTTATAATTATTCGTCGAACCCAAATCTAGGCTGGGCTCTGTAATGAGTAGTATTAACACTGTCAGTTTAGTGGCTTCAATGCATGTTCCTTTCAGTAGTCAAAAACTTTGATGACGGGTGTATTTAAATTCAATGAATCTCTTGCTGATTCACCGGGTGGTTGATAACGGCCGATTGGACTAATACTTCGGAATTTGAGTTCGAAACATGACTCACGTTCCGGGGTTTCAGTACAGCAAGCCATATATATAATCTTCTCTACACTGACGACTCCCGAAAGGAGGATAAGTATACGTATGCAGATAAAAAACAAATATTTATAATTATATATATGTCTATATATATATATATATATATATATATACAAATTGATCGCTATGTATGTTATCGTTACGATTCGTTTCAGAATGAGAAGACCAAACACCTGCCCCGTCTACATAATACAAACACAACACTTTGCCAAATAACTGTATTCAACGCGATCGTCTTGATGATAAGACAACACAAGATTGTCGCGTAAGTATATTATGAAATACTTTACAGTAGATGCAAGAATAAATATAATCTTACACATGGAAGCCATGCCATTTAATTTATTACAAATAAATAACTTTACTGTATATATATATATATATATATATGTATATATATATATATATATATATATATATATATATATAGGAAAGAGGGAAGGTAGTGCAGTATTAGTGCAATTCCAACGAGAGAAAAGTATATAGGTAAAGGAGTAAGGCTACCAACATTTGAAAAATGTTTTCTTTCAACATTTATTTATTATTTTGTTATTTTATGATTTCATAATTTTATAATTTCATATAACGCGTTACATATTTATGTTGTTTCCTTGTGGGTAACTGGATTTGTTGTGTAAGTATGTTTGTGTGTGGTATGTGTTTTGTTTCTTACCTTTGTGTTGTGTTACTCTTGGGTTTGTGTATGTCGTGTGTGGGTGTTTTCTATTATGCCTTGTTTTGGGTTGTTATTTTGGTTCATGTATGATGTTCGTTTTGCCTTTTCTTTATCGGGTAAACTTCTTAGCCAGGTTATTTTTCTTTTTACCCCTAGCAGAAAACACTTAATTAGAACAATTACGAACCCCACCCCCTAAAAATACGAAACAAAGAACAAATATTAGTAAACATCTCTACACACAACAAAACAATCTAGAGTTATTCACAGAAATAATAAGAAACATAAGCCTTCTCAACCAAACGAACAAACTAAATAACATATTAAAAACAACGAAAATAATAAAAAGCAAACGCCAACCATAAAAAAAACATCAAACAAATGTTAACCTCATCCAAACTCAACCAACACTCAATACAGGGGGTCAGAAAATGCAACAAGGAAAAATGTGGGTCTGTGACATAATAATAGAGGAGAACTCATACACATTTAAAAACCCAACACAAACATTCACAATAAAAAAGACCTAAACTGCACCTCCCGAACGTTATCTATGTGCTAGAATGTACAACATATACAACATGTAACCAATATTATATAGGTGCGACTAAAACATTTAATAATAGAGTATCTTTACATAAAACCAACATTAAAATCAAAGAAAACTGTAAATTATTCTTCTCCCAACATGTACACTCATGCAGCGGAGGAAAATTAAAAATAATGCCAGTTTTCCGAAGCAAAGATTACAACTACTTACTAACACAAGAAAATAACTTTATATTTATATTTAATCCAGCATTGAACAGATCGTAACTCAAACTACACACCATACGGACCACACTTCTATCAACTTTTCTCTACCACTCTCTATCAATCTATCTAACTATACGCCTGTATGTTTGTGCGCGCGCATATATGTTTTTGTGTGTGCGTGTTTGTGTGTATAGAGGGTGTTGCTCACCTATGTACAAGATTCAGAACTTACCGCACATACACACACGTGTGCGCACACACACACACACACACACACGCGGGCACAACAGCCAATTTGGAGACAGAGCAATAAAAAATAATAAATTTCAAAAGAAAATCTACGCACTTCAAGAAATAGAAGTGACAGATCAAATAAAGGTCAAAATAACACGTACTTAATTAACAAACACGACTTTGACAAAGAGAAGCAAGAAAAAAATGAAAAAAATGGATTTACATATCTGATGAAAGCGGACCACCGCTTGAAACGCGTTATATAAAATTATAACATGATTACATAAAAAAATAATAAATAAACGTTGAAAAAAACATTTGGCAAATGTTGGTAGCCTAACTCCTGTACACACACACACACACACACATATATATATATATATATATATATATATATATATATATATATATAGTTATGAAGTTCTTATATTACCAAACTACTGTAGTTCCACAATAGATTCGATCGTTAGAAATGTAAAAATAGTTTTCTTTTTCAGTTTTGAGAAATAATATACACAAAAACACACACACACACACATATATATATATATATATATATATATATATATATATATATATATATATATATATATATGTGTACGTATGTATATGTGTGTGCGAGTATATATATACATATATGTATATATATATATATATATATATATATATATGTATGACTGTCCTTTGTCATGAATATACTCATATAATAGGTGTCACAACTCCGAGTACATTTATTGAAATAAAGCAAGGGGATGTCTTGTAATTAAGTTTGCAGGTGAACATTTAAATTTACAATAGGTGCGTGCTTTTTCCGTCGAGTCCAGTATCGCAGTACATTTCTTACTATGACATGTAAATCTTTGTAAAATGTAATTCATAAATATCACGCTATTAGAAAATAATCGTGTACTCTATTGGAGTTTTGTCCATCCAACAGAACTATATATATATATATATATATATATATATATATATATATATATATATATATATATATATATATATATATATATATATATGAGAGTGAATGAATGATTGAACCTCTCAAAACATAATAATCGAAGAAACTGTATCGTTTATTTTAACCAATTTCGAAGGTTTCGATCTCATTTTTTACGTCCAACCATTCATTAATCTGCCAAAGGACAATCAATACTGTCTATTCAATCGCTACATTAGATCGGCTAAGTGTACTTTTCAAAGATGCTAAAACCACTTGAGGTCGACAGCCGTCAAAAATTTGTGTGTCGAACAGAACTTGACCCAATTCTTATTTCACTATTATATTTGTTTTTTTTCATTTAGAAAAAAATTCAGACGCTAAATACGATTCGAAAATTGATGGAATTTATATACTATGACTGGGGAAATATATATATATATGTATATGTATATATATATAAACACACATATATATATGTATATATATACACACACACATATATATATATATATACACACACACATATATATATATATATAGACACACATACACACACATATATATATATATATATATATTTATATATATATATATATATTACGGTACAGTATATACGACTTTTTTGCGTGAAATTGAAATATGGTTAAGACGAGGAAAAAGGTATGATTGCATTAATTTACTAAGCCGGCTATTGTTCGCACTCATCAGAGTAAATACGTCTAACTAAGTCATATATTCGACGTATTTACTTAGATCAGTGAAGACGAATGCCGGCTTTGTAAATATACTTTTCTATCGGTTTTACAACTTTTCAATCACCCCTGAATGTCACTAATGTCCATATTCTGTCTCGTAATAACAAACTTAATCATGAAAAATCTATTTGAATATATATATATATATATATATATATATATATATATATATATATATATATATATATATATATATATATACGAGAAGAATACTTGTCACAGGAAAGGTAAAATTGGTTCTCCGTTCATGACAGTTTTGCAATAATTGATTTCCACTTACGAAGATAAAAATCAAACCACAACGTATTAAACGTTATGTTAGAATCATAATCCCAATGTTGATGACAATCAATTACATGATTGTGATTCTAGTTGAATGCCTAAACGTCAAAGCTTAAGTTGAACTAGTCTTCAGAAGTCATTAAGATCTCGCTTACTTCATGTCTTTAACTATAGTTAATATACTCTATGTATTTAACTAATTTGAAATATTTGAATTTTCAAATATTGAGTTGTTACCATGTGTCCCTACGAGCCGTTTAAAATACTCCAAAGAAACTAAAATTAGTAGAATATAAATGTATTCATTTATAATACATAGTTTTTCAATTTCACAAAAGTCAAATCTGTCGTAATGCTCTGGTAGGTATTCCATCTAATGTTTACCTCATTTGCATAAAAGCTTATTAATCTAAATGCTCTCTACATTAATCCGTTGTAATCCTCGCAATGGGGCTCTAAAATGAATAATGACTAGCTTACTGTGTATGTCAGCTAATACAACATATAATAGAATGTAATTCCCCTCGAATACTAGGCTGCAGGGTTAAAAAGGGACTTTGTGACTGGGTTCAAATCCTTCGACCGGCAGTAATTATTATCTCCTGCACTGAAGATTGCGTAAACATTAACCACATATATATGTAGGTAAAAGTTTTTTTAAATATTTTAAAAATATAATATAAATATATATATATATATATATATATATATATATATATATATATATATATATATATATATATATATATTGTGATTAATTAAATAAAGAGAAGTAGTGCCTGTTCTTGTTGCTCTCAAGACTTTCTATCAACTGGCCTCCATGCAGTGTGTGAGTGGCCAAATATAGGCTACCACAGTGAATAACTCTATGTGCGGCATCTTCCTCTTTGTTAGCCTGCTAAAATGCAGAACACGGCGGATCTAGAAGAATAAACCTTGACCACAAATCCTACTGTCCCAGTTGCAGCAGTAGTTCCGGTGTATATATTTTGATATGATATATTGTGCAGTGGTCTATATTATTATATATTGGTGGATATCGATTACTGTCTAAGCTGTTGTAATTATTATTATTATTATTATTATTATTATTATTATTATTATTATTATTTGTACTCACTATGAGTCCTCACACAGATTATCGTCAGTGATTGCCCACCGACAACAACCAGTAGTACTTCCTGGAATCTGAGTGACAACAAGCCTCCCCAGATTCCCAGTATTCTTCACCTTTTTCGATAACCACCGCAAATAATCTTGCGATATTGCAATAGCTTCTTACCATTGATTACTCGCTGGCAAGGACCATTGATCTTCTCTGGGATTTGGGTGGCAATAAGCCGACTCTAGGTCCCAACATTATCCGCACTCTTCTAGTGGAGGTCTGGTTTGTGCTGTCCCTCCTCGGTCTAATCCTTCTCGACCCCCTACAAATATTTTGTTTGGTGTCAGCCTACGCCGGCACAATATTTTACGGGGGGGGGGAGAAGGAAAAGGATTATTATTATTATTATTATTATTATTATTATTATTATTATTATTATTATTATTATTATTATACTATTTTATTAATTTGATTTATTCTAACATATTATTATGCTATTCGTGATCTAATTGTATGTTTCTCGGAAATTAAATCTGACTTTGTGTGAACTCTGAGATCGTAGAGAATCTTGTAAATAGGAAGCAGATGTAAGAAATATGTTGATACCTACAGAAATGACGTGTTAATCAAACATTGGCTCAGTTTATTTTTCTCGACATCTAATTCAAATCTTAAATGCATTAATGATAAATAGTCGGTTTCTCCTTAAATAGGTATTAGCTCTTAAAATCCCCAATATTTAAGAGTACAAATGGCCCCTTTCAATCTACACAATGCGTGGCGAACTATCTCGTAGTGTATTCCAGTTGACCCTTTAAATGAAGAAATTAATATACAGGGTGGGCAAAAATAAGGGTCCTATTTTTAAAAATTCATAACTTTTTTATTTATTGATTTTTTTAATTTTTTATTTTTAGAATAAGTAAAGGACTCCTTCCGAAGCAAGCATGAGCCGTATTAGCCCTAAGGAACGCACCCTCATTTAGAAAACCTTATTTTTGCTTAAAAAACTCAAAACAGTGTAAAAAACAATACTTTAGTTTTTGTAAGTTTTAAGAAGTGTTTTTCGGCTAAAATTTGTTTTGTTTATTTCAAAAAATCTCGGAAGGGTCAGTCTACACACACATAAAGTTTGGTGAGTTTAACTTTTATTTTGTGGAAGTTATTCAAATTCAAGTTATTCAAATTTAAAGATAGGACCCTTATTTTGGCCCACCCTGTATATATATATATATATATATATATATATATATATATATATATATATATGTGTGTGTGTGTGTGTGTGTCTACGTATATCTCTATGTTTTATCTTTTTTTTAATTAATTAGCACATTCCGAATAACATTTAATTCATCATTTTACGTTAATCTAATTCAGAAAAGACTCATTAAATTACTTAAATATATAACTTCAATGTCCACAATCCGTTGATTGTAATTAATATAAATTTGCGCTACCCGAGTGAATTGATGTGCTGATTTATGTTAATTTGAAAGAATCGCTAATACAAGCAGAAATTATTACCAAGCTGACATACTCTTTTTCAGTGCATCGTCGGTTTTCATAAACCCCATTAAATGGGCGAGATGAATAACGTCTCCAACTGACGTTCAAAACACTCATTCGTAAAATAGAGTTTAATAATCGCCATTTCATGGGAAAGTAAGACGCGTAGTTCGACTACTTACGACTACACTCGACTGTGGGAAAAAAAAAGAAAATAAATAAACTATAAAAACAGGTAAAGTAAAGCGAAATAAGTAAATTATAAATGGATGAGAATGAAAAAGAAAATTTGAATAAGTGTTTTAGAAAAGAAAGCCGAAAAGATTAGAATCCGAGAAAAGACGAAGACGTATCAACCAAAATTCAACGTCATTTTAGAATGTTCATGTTTCCTTTTGCTTTTATGGAGAACTTTCATGTTCTTGTAAGCGTTTTAATTATCTGTCCCTAAACATTAAATCCCACATAACTTAATCTCAAGAAGAAAAAAAAACTATTGAAAATAAAGATTTGGTCTATTATTTCTCAGGTGATGTACTTACGGATGGTTAATGTTTAATTTTCAAATATTAAAATCATTTTAGCCTTGCTTTCAAGAAAAAATATATAAGATGTCCTAAAATAATGTATTCAGCCTCTGAATCATTATAATTCGTTCAATTTACTGATTTTATATGCAAACATGATTGATAAAAATTTAGAAGTGTAAGAGTACACATTTAAACATACTAACAGGGAAATTAACGAACCATAAACAATTACGTTTTAATAAAATCATGATTAATTAGGCGAATTTCTAAATATTTATAAAATGAACCTAACCCTGCCCAATAGACTTTTCATATCGTGATGAAATTTATCTAAAAACGTTTTGCAACATTTACTGCGGTACTTGAGCACATGCTGCTTCAATTGCTACTCTTATTTTATGCAATTGTTTCGGGTGTCCTGCTTTAAGCATTGTAGACTTTACTTCGTTAAACGTTAATTTTATGTGTTATTAATTTTCCGATCAGTGTCTTTTCATGTGTATTTTTACTCTTCTATTCTTCTATCAGTCCTGTTTGCAACTCAAACGCAAAAAATTGAACGAGTCATAACGATTCAAAGAGTGTATAGATTATTTTGTGACAGCCTGTACATGTAGAACTTCTTTTTTTTTAAACGTAGTTCACCCCAAACAAGGCAGGCCGCCACTGTAAAGGGCTACTGAGAAGAAAGAAAAGGGGAGAAAGTTGTGGGGTTCAACCTAAACTAAAACCCAAAATCTGCGCAGCGAGATGTCTGTTTACATTAATTTTAAATTTCTGCATGTCAGTACTGTCGGGGAAACAGGGGGCGGGGAAAGAGTTCCAGAGGCCAGCAGCACGAGGAAAGAAACTATTTGAGTAGAAAGCTCTCCGACATCTGGGGATCTCCACAGTGAATGGATGGGATTTGGTTGATTGTCGAGTTGGTCTAGTGAATTTACGTCGAGGGGCACCAGAGTAGCCAATTCATAATTCATTTTAATAATAAAATTAAATTTTCTACTGAAAACGTTACTGGTTTTGTCGAGTATTTCTCATGTTAATCGAACAGCATACAAATGGATAAGATAGGGAATTCGACAAAAATTTATAATTAATGCGAATCATCACTATCAAGTCGTGATGATGTAACTGATTCTCCTGCATCTCTACGCCATCTCGCTCTATCCTCTGTCACACCTGGTTAGTCTTCCTAGATGCAATGTGAGTAATATGTTAGTTGTTTAATGTAGGTTCTATGTTTTGAACATCTCTGCTAATGTCATCCTTAGCCTTTCAGCAATTTCCAGCTTGACATCATGTAAATAATTGGCCATAAAAATAAATAACTATACTAAATTCATAACTTCTAATTTTTAAACAAATACAGTGTGTTAGGATTTGTATTACATGTATTCATCTGTCTACTATTGCCATCTTGATTATAATGAACAAGAACTGGGTGAATAGCATTCTAGTAAAATGTAGGTGTGTATATAAAAGTAGTAGAAGTTGTTCATAAAGAGTCAGCCTAAGACCACATCTGGAAGCTATGATACTCGATGATATATACTATTATATTTAAATGTTGGATATCGCAGATAACATAGGGAGAGAAAAAGAAACTATCTTCCCTAGTGGGGCGAAGTAATTATTATAGACAGAGCACACATGTTAGGCTACAATGGGCTCCTAAAAATACCTAGTATTAAATTAATTACTTATTAAATGTATTTTTAATTATAAATAGTGCATTAGAACATGATTTATATTTATATAGCATATACGTTATATATAAAATAATATATATATATATATATATACATATATATATTATGTATATTATATATATATATATTATATGTATATAGAGAGAGCGAGTAAGAGAGAGAGAGAGATATGTATACGTACGTACATTTTGATGATGATGAGTCGATAGTGGTTGAAGCCAAAAAATATGTATTTTTATAATTTTTCTAATAATTATTCAATATTTCAAACGTTCTGCGTTCTTTATCAGAAATAAATTAGTGGCGGCGTTAAAATAAATGGGAATTACGCTGCACATAGGCTGAGTACTAATTAAACGATCATGTTTTTTTTTTAAAACAAAAATGGGAAGTTGTCGCTTATAGTCTTGCAGATACCTTATATCAAATAAGTATACGTACATAATCAAATATTAATAACATACATAACCACACCATTTAAAATAAAAAGCCTCTAAATACATTAAAACAACACTTATTCAACCTTTGCCCACACAACCTACCATCCAAAGAAACATATGATCGTCAGATTTTTAGCATATAAATACCCCACACAGGAGCAGCTTCATTTTCGTTTATTTTCAACATCACACTAATAAATTCTAATAAATAATGCATGGAATTTTAAATATTTAATTAAAAAAAGCTACGACATCGTGTTATGTTTCAATCACCACTCATATATCATCATCAAAACATCTCTAGGAGCATACGTGAAATAGTAAACTAATCTACATATGTACATTTATATATATATATATATATATATATATATATATATATATATATATATATATATATATATATATATATATATAATTATAGAGATTAACATTGTGGGAAAATGTAGGACAAACAGTGTTAATTAGTAAAAAAGATCAATGGACAAAGAGCAACCAATCTGGCTCTTTTGATGTTTCGATGGGTTCTTTCGACTCTGCAGAAATCACCGACCTAGTTGGCTTATACATCCTCTACGACCTAGCTAAAGATATAGATATTGAAGACATTGGCCTATATAGGGATGATGGACTTTTAGTAGTCAGAAATTCAAATGAGCAAAAGTGCGAAAATATTAAAAAGATTATTATTAGAGAGATGAAGAGGATATGCCTTAAAGTTGAAATAACTTCCAACATAAAAATAGTAAACTTCCTAGATGTAACTCTCAACTTAACTAAAGAAACATACGAACCATATAATAATGAAAACTTTAACCCAATCTATGTACACCCCCTCTCCAACCACCCCAAAACTATCATTAAACACATCCCTAAATCTATCCAACAAAGGATAAGCAATAACTCATCAAATGAAACAATCTTTAACAAACATAAATAATTCTATAATAAAGCACTAAAAAACAGCGGGTACAAGAATACACAAATAAAATTTACTAAACTTACAACGACTAATAATAAAAACAATAAAGCAAGAAACAGGAATATAATATGGTTTACACCCCCCTTCAATCAAGCAGTTAAAACCAAACTTGGTAAAAAATGTTAAACCTCATAAACACATATTTCCCCCCAAACAATATCTTACATTAAATATTCAACAAAAATACACTTAAACTAAGTTACAGTTGCAGTGAAAACTTAGAAATGATAATTAAAAAACACAATATCAAAATCCTAAACAGCAACCTAAACCCTGAATTTGATAACAAAAAAACAACTAAAGTAAAGTCATGTAACTGCATAAATAAAAATGAATGCCCCTTGCAACAAAACTGTTTAATAACAAAATCTATTTACTAAACAACAATCTCGACTAAGGAAACTCCAGATATTAAAAAAATACTACATAGGTATGGCAGGTAATACTTTCAAAGAAAGATACACCGGCCATAAATGTTCATTCAACAACCCAAGCTACCAAAACAGAACCTCACTCTCAAATTACCACTGAAAACTAACTAATAAAAATAAATCACCAACTGTAATCTGGAACACTATCAGAAAAACTAGCACCTGTAGCTCCTTAAACTCATCATGCTTGAAATAATTAAATTTACCGACAGAGGAAAGCTTTTAAACATAAAACAGGAAACATTGATCAACTGTAGGCATAACAGATCACATCTCCTTAGTAATTTGTACAACACCCCCTAAATAATACCATTAAAACAAAAAAACCCAATACCCAACAACATCCCTAAAATTAACACTCATAAACACCTCCAAATCACATAACTTTAACCCTCAACTACAAATACAATACAATTACCCCCCTTTTGAATAAATACTATAACACGTACAAGTAGAACTTTTAGAGAGATATGTATAGGTGAATTTTGTGGACATATGTATATGCATATGTATGAAAATATAAAATGTATAACTATTTATATGTGTATGTGTACGCTTGTGTACTTGTGTGTATACGTATACATGTGTGCACCTACATGTATATCTGTGTGTTCGTGTATATGTGTATCGGTATGGGTGCATGTATGAATGTCTATGTATACATGTGCATATATGTATTTATAGGTATACACAGGTACGTGTATGCGTTCAACATCCAGCTCACAAAATCCCGCAAAGGTAAACCACATATTACCAGAATCAATCTTTAAATAATTATATACTGATCACTTTAATCAAAATTACTGGCCCCCACCATTTCTAATCCCCCCCACTCATAGACCATAACTTGCGTTAACAACTTTAACTAGAACACTTTAGCGCTAATATTATCTTTAATCTTATAACAGGTGTTAACCCCACCATTAGTAATATGATTACAACGAATAATAAAATTTATTTATACCACTGATATTAATCAATATATGACTCCCATTAAAAATAAAAGCAATTACCAATATGTTTTTTTAATTCATTACTAACTATTACTTATAATCGAAATACATTTATTTATTCTCCAAAATAATTAAAACTAAATATAATAGTATAATCCATCAATATCAATGTCATAAACTTATATACGATCCTTACCAAGAATAATTCCCAATATATTTTTACTCATTATTATCTAGAACTAAATCTACTAATATTACTGCCACTAATCCATATATGAATCTTACTAAAAATAAAGATAATTACCACTATGTTTTATTAATTAACTGATAAATACTATTTAAAATACATTTAACTATCCATCAAAACAATTAAAATTAAATGCCAATTGATCAAAATATAACAGCATAATTTATTAATATTAAGATCATAAATCCAGCACTAATAATAATTTAAACAATAATATCCCTGTAAGCGTTTTGTCATGTAATTGTTATATGTCGTCATTGAAATAGATTGAAACAACGCCATATACAGGAAGCAGACACGATAACTTTCTTAAACGGCTACAAACATACAATCTTGACACCTCCTTTCTTTCTCTTTCTTTATCTTCTCTTTCTCTCTTGTGTTCTCCCCCGACCCACTTTTACCCAGCCCAGTGTTAGATAAAAATAAATATGAATTTAACTCGAATCTTACATTAACCATTCTCAGCCCGCAACAAATCCTAAATGGCTATAGACACCCACCCCTAACCTCCCTCTACCCCTCTCCCCTTTCTCTTTCTTTTTTCTTTTCCTTCAAACCCCCCTTACCCTAGCTAAGCGTTGGATAAAATTAAATAATAAAAATACAAATAGCTGTAAATTAAACTTTTCTAACGGCAAATATATTTTTCTTCCTTTTCTTTTTCCTCTCTCTTTCTTTTCCTCGCCCCCCTCTTTCTACCCCAGCTCAGCGTTGGATAAAAAAATGAAAATATTAATTTCTAACGGTAATTATATTTTTAAAATCGGTCACATGACTTTTATTTCTTTCTCCTCTTCTTCTTTGCTTGACTTCATTCTTCCTGGAATTCAGCGACCAGGTTGGATCATAAAAAAAAATTCTCTGCCTGATGAGACCTCGGCTTTTGAGAGCTGTAGATCGATAACATCGACATGCCAGTGTAGCAGACCTTGTACATGTTTGAATAAAAGCATTCACAATACAGCTCTATATTTTTATTGAGCACTCTTTTATAAGCCCGGTTTGATTCACTTTGGATTTCTACCCTGTAGATTTTTACCCTACCTGGATTTATATATATATATATATATATATATATATATATATATATATATATATATATATATATATATATATATATATATATATATATATATATGTATATATATATATATATATATATATATATATATAGATGCAAACATTGTTTAAAATAACAGAATTCGTCTGTTTAATTATACCTATTTTTATTTATTACAATTTTTCTGATGGCCGTTTCTGTATTAAGATAAAAAAATTAATGTTCTATTGTTTTCTACGAACGTTTCCGATTCTTCGTCGAATTATCCTCGGGTGTCAAAAGCATATATATATATATATATATATATATATATATATATATATATATATATATATATATATATATATATATATATATACAAAAGGTCCAAACTACAGAGAACCTAAATGTTTAAATTATACAATATGTGTAAAAGAAAGAAATAAAACATTAGAAACCTTTAGTATATCCATGGCAAAAAAGCACAAAATATTAGATTCCACATTTGACGCATGGAAAAATAATATACTCAGATTCGTAAATAAAAAGGTCGAACGTTTAAAAATGTTTAAACATCCTAAAAAGACGAATCCTCTCCTTAGAAATTCACAAATAATTATGGACCTTCAAATACTTCAAAATAAATTTGTAATAGTTCCTATTGATAAGGCAGCAAATAATATAGCTTTTATATGTAAAAAATATTACATACAACGATTATTGTCAGAAGTAGGAATTATAGGTATAGAATCAGATACTTATAAAGTAAGTAATTGTGAAAAAGAAAGTATTATTCTAAATAACACCATTATTTGTGAAAAATTAGGACTAAAATTAGATGAGAAAAATAATAAACTTCCATGTATGTATTAGATACCGAAAATGCATAAAAAACCAGTTGGGGCCCGTTTTATTGTTGCCTCCAAAATGTGTATTACTAAACCCTTGAGTAAGGCTATATCAAATGTGTTTAAATTAATAATTAATCAGATAAATAATTTTCATAATAAAAGAAAGTTCTATAGTAATATAAACCTATTTTGGGTAGTAAATAATTCATATCCAATAAAAGAAAAACTAGATCATATAAATTCCCGTAAAAAGGCCAAGTCAATTTCTACATATGATTTTAGTACCTTATATACTAAAATACCACATAATGAACTAATTAAAGAATTAGGTAACATTATAGATTTAGCTTTTGCCGGAGGTAAAGGTAAATACATAGAATTTTCAAAATCTAAAGCCTTTTGGTGTAAGACTAAAAACAGTAAAACTAGTACTTCAAAAAATGGCCTTAAAATACTTATAAGTCACCTGATTAAAGAAAGTTATTTTAAATAGGAAATAATACACTAATACAAACAATAGGTATTCCTATGGGTTTGGACCCTGCCCCCTTTTGGGCAAATCTCTATTTACATAGATATGAATACATATATATGTCAGCATTAATAAAAAATGATATATCTAGAACGTATAGTTACCACGGCTGCAGGAGGTTTATTGATGACCTGGTCTGTATAAATGATAGAGAGGAGTTTGAAAATACTAAACATTTAATATATCCTAGGGAATTAAAATTAAATTGTGAACATACAGGAATACATGCTACCTTTCTAGATTTAGATATAAAAATTGAGGATGGTAGATTTATTTATAAAATGTTTGATAAAAGAAATTCTTTTCCCTTTCATATCGTACGTATGCCGCATAAAAGTAGTACCTGTCCTATGTATATATTTTATGGGAGTATAATGTCCGAATTTCTAAGAATAGCCCGCGTTACTTTAAGGTTAATAGATTTTATACCTCCAGTCACTTCATTAGTAATAAGAATTCTTAAACAAGGTGGAGATAAAAATAAAATATTTAGACAGTTAAATAAGGCAATAACACGCTATCCTGACGCTTTTAAATTATATGAAATAAATCAAAAGAAATTGATAAAAGAAATCCAAAACTCTACTATAAAAATGTATAACATATGTAAATAGTCCATGATGAAATGAATAAATAAATGTATATATATATATGTATATATGAAATATTTTTATAAATATATATTTTTAATTTTAAAACATTTGTAGACAAAGAAAATAACCAAGGGAAAAAAGGGGGGTTATTATAATGGAATCATCTAACTCTATAAAATAGATGTTCTGTAAAATAGTAAATACCCACTTTGAAAGGAACAACACAGGTAAGGAAACTATATTTTAATACTTTAGAAAAACAAATCTGGAGGCAAAACTAAATCAAATATTTGTAAACTTTTTAAATTAAAAAATAATTATTAAATAGGGAGGTGGTGTCTGATCAACACTGCTGGGATGCCATGATAAAGAAATACTGTTTTGTTTTTAAAATCCCGAAACAGTTTTCATGGTAAACAACTGACGATCCCTTATATATAAAAACATATATAAAAATATATTTATATTAGAGTATATTCTTGGAAGTAAACTAAAATAGTGATTGCAGTAGATTGATTGACTTACTAGACTAAAATCTTTCAACAAAATTTTTTTTCTTCCCAGTTTTGAAGGTTAAAAGAACTTCCGAGACTATATATATATATATATATATATATATATATATAGTGATGAGTAGTAATATTACGCATACCTGTTGCATAACGGTTTTAAAAGACGACGAAAAATAGGTTCTAAGTGATAGTCTTCTTGATGGTGAAGTTTCCATCTTCATCACAGACGATGATAATTAAAAGTTACATAACATTCCAAATTCTACTGACTCAAAACAATCGATTTCCATGGCAGATCATGATCAGTCGAAATGTTGGATAATTTTTTGAGTTCGACATTAAGTTGCGCACGTAGAAGAAAATAAATAATATCGGAGGTTACATCAAGGGAAATGACATAAAATAGTAGTTCGAATAATCCAAATAATACAAATGATCAACACATACAAAAAATCGAAAACCATATTTTGGTTATCCGAAAGACAGGATTCCCTAGGAACTGTGATAAACCGTTTATATAAGCAGTATTCATTATTCTATACGAATGTATCTGAAGAGATATTGAGCCATTTATATTGCTACGGTCACCTATATTGATTAGGTTCTATTTCAGAATACATATCTGAATAGTGGTCTATACATAGACCGCATCGCCATGTTGGCAAAGAGCAAAGTGTAGTATGTTCTCTGATACTACACTTAATATTTCCTTCACTTTTGTCAGTCAAAGAGAAACTCTTCTCCAATCAGTCATTTTTAAATTTTTTTGGTTGTGATCAAAGGTGTTCTTTTTAGGGAGCAGGAGTTTACTCCCTATTAAAAACCGAAAATATGTCTAACTTTGCACTCGTGGGGAAGGAAGTAAATACAGGTGAATTTCCTATCAGCTAGTATACAAATGTGAAGTAATTAGAAAAAGAAAGAGAAAATGATGTATATTAATTAAAACAGCGTCTTATAACTCGAACGTGGTATACCTTTCTCTAGTGACACTGCATCCAATGCAATAATGTGTTCGCTATTGCACTTCATCGCGTTGTAGACTGTTTCCCTTCTATAGCGTGTTAATGTAACAACGTATCTTCCACTGGATATGAATCCCATAGTGGATTTTATCCAACACACCGTTTTCAATACTGAACTTATTCGCTTAATTATGTAAGCACTTCAAGTGCTATCTGTCGATTTCCACAAGTCCGTCTTTTTAGCTGGAAAAGCACACCAGTCGCACGTATACCAGTTACATGCTCCAGTTTCAGTGTACTTATCCTTCCTCAAATCGATGTTCTACACGTTAGGTGACTTTTCTTTTACAGGCGGCGATAAGGTAAGTCAAGACCATTTTCACAATTCGCTTCAGATTTTTGCTCATCAATCAATATATATATATATATATATATATATATATGTCACGATAATATTTTGCAAATCATATTTAGACTTGAATTCAGAGTAATATCATTGCCAATTAACATGAATGATTCAACAAAGTTCTGATATATTCCTGTAATATCAATATCCACTTCTAAATAATATAAATCCACAATAGTAGCGGTCAGATATGTTCATGTACTGTTTTCTTATTATGTAAATATACAGGTACGACGGGGTAACTGGGTCATCGACCAATACATTTTGTTAGACTGCTACGGCGGCCAGGCATTCTGACCTTTTCCGCACTTAATCACTTGGAGTTACGAAAGTCGTACGAACCAGACCTTGTGGTGCTGGCTCTTTCAACATACCTGCAACTGGGTGAAATCTACAAAGATTCGCAGCACCCCTTTTTATAAAGGTCGACTCTTAGCTGGTGTCACGTCTTTTTCATCACTGTCAAAATAAAAAGGTGTTTTCTCTTAACGTTCAACATCGTCGTCAACTTCTTTCGTCTATAAGTAGAATGGACTTTCTATCTAATTTATTTTGTAATCAATATTCAATCACCACCAAACTTTAATTATAATGAAGACGATCAAATTATTCAAAAATGTCTAAAATAAATAAACATTAATTGCGGAAATATTAATATTACTTTGTAAATAATAAATTCAATATAACGCTAATAACGAACACCAAGAAACACTGCGTCGTTATTCGCGGTGGAAGATAGTTGATAATAGAATGTAACACTCTGTTTTGGTGTTCATTTTATTTTCATTCAGGAATAGAGTTTAATTAGGTGGCAAGGCTGTATTAAAAATAGTTGTTGTTGTAAATACGTTATGTCAACTGACGTATTTTAAAAATACAATGCGGGAGTGATGAATAAAAATGTACGTTTTAATGGGGTGTTTCAAATGAGCAAATAGGTGACATGTATTTCTAGGAAACCTGTGAAATATTAATGAAATTGCAGCGTGAAGAAATTCGTACAAAGCGTCGAAAGAAAAAAAATAGCCGTTCTTTTCCAGCGCAGAAATACATGACTGCCAAGATTTACAATGGTGGCTTCCAATTAATGATTCACAGCCATATATCCGTGAATAATAAACTGTTCTGTCTCTCTTACTCTCTTACTCTTTTTCTCTTCAAACTTTTACATTTTCCCATATTTGTTATCCATAGACACGTGTTTCTTGCTATCTAGAGAAAATATAACTTGATATTTAAGCGATAAAAATCGTGAATATGTCAGCCAATACTTCGTAGGCCACAGACTACAGACAATGTAGTTGTGGGTTCTTTACTGACGCAGCTGGTAACTCCTTTGCTCACTCCCTTACACAGACTGTCACTTTCCCGACCCGTCTGCCTGATCGTGTGGACCAGCAAGCCTAACTTCTCGACCTGTTCTTGACCTCACTGGCCGAAGCTTGTGTGTCAAATGCCCATAACCCACTCTAGAAGTGATAATGATTGATATTACATTAAAACTCGTCCCAAAGCTGATAAGCAGTTGCACAAAATGACGAACACGCTGATTTTGATTCCATCGGAGACAACAACAGCGACACATCATGGAGCGAAACCTTCAAACTCGTTGCTGATGAGTGCTCAAATGACTTAAGCGAATGGGTCAAAGCTGGCATTGAAGCATATGTCCCCAGGCGAAAATTCTTCAGGAAACTCCACTCTCCTCAATGGTTCATCTCGGAATGTATAGCTGCTATTTCAATAAGGCAGCAAGCATTCCGACAATTCGGGCGCCATTAGTAAACTGCGAATAAACAGAAATTTATAAAGTTAAGAACTAATTGTAAGGTAGTGATAGGTAAAACAATTAGAATGTATACAGAGATGACCAGAAAACGCATTCAGTCACAGAAACTAGGTACACTTGATTTCTGTAAAATCTACAATAGTGTGATGAACAATGGTCAACCTACAATTCCCCGCTATCAAACAACAATGATAATGTTTGCACGGCAACTGATAAGACAACTACGTGCAAGCGTTTCGCCTTAAACTCCACTTTGGACTCAGCAAGTCACCCACTCGTTAAATTCACATTGCCACACTTGATAACATGGTCATGATATCTCATGTTAGGAACATAATAAAAAAAAAACGTTGACATCTCCAAAGCGTGTGGGTCTGATCTTATACCAGTAATAGCCATAAAGAAATGTTCTGCTGAACTGGCCAGTGTCCTCTCAAAACTCTACAACAAATGCTTCGCTCAATATTGCTTCCTTGATAGCTTTGAAATTGCCCCTGTGGTAGCAATCTTCAAGAATTCTGGTGATAGAACTGATCCTAAGAATTATCGGCCTTTGCAAAAGCTTGAGATGTTTACAAAATAAGATATATTTGAAGTTTTAAAGGATCTTTGCACTGATAGCCCCCTTAGATGTGCTGTAAAATATTTGGGAACATTTCTCATTGCTTTTCCCGGTGGAATTAACATAAGAATACACTTTTAGAGTGTATATAGATTCTCAGACCTTTCTTTGTTATAAGGAACACACAAAGCACACACACGCGCAAACATATCCATATAGACATACATTTTTATATGTAGAGAAGATTAATATAGATAGATAAACTTCAGAGTGACAAACCTTTCCACTTCATACGGCCCAATCTATGGTGTGGATTGGCCATCAAATTCTTAATTGGGTTGGTTACTTATCTTAACATGCAACGGTATAAGGCCGGGCAAAATGTGCATTCAACTTCCCGTATATGTTACCGTTTAAGTAATGAGCCAAGCTGTATAATAATTGAAAAACGGTATTTGGGGATATTTCCCTTCATTGATAAAAGAAAATGAAAAAAAAGGAAGTAAAAAAAACTATATGAATCTCCATTATATTTGTTATCTATCCATTAGAAGTGTTTCCAGTAGACTGAGTATTCAGCGCGATTGCCTTGCGATCCTGAATTTTCCATTAACTCTGAAGAAAAATAAGGCCCAATTATTATGTTTTTTTAAATGTTTTAAATAAACAGACACCACCACTTTATCAAGGGCGATGCCACCCGTGGGAAAGTGTTAATGTGATTTCTATTTATCCCCACCTCCAGGAGATTAGACACAAGTGTCATGTGGGTTTGATGGAAGCGTTTTCAGTGGAATGACTTGGATTTGAACCTGGCGCACCCATGTTCTCAGTCCGCGTCGATATCAACTAAGCAACTGTGCCATCCCCAATTAAATTGATACACTGAACGCGAGCACCCAAAATTAATCGTAATATATCAGAAATAGGTCAGCTAATTTGTCTCATATTAAGTTTTATAAAACAATAATCAGGGTCCATTTAAGATTTTTATTGCTTTATAAAACTTAATATGAGACAAATTAGCTGACCTATTTCTGATATATTCCGATTAATTTTTTCCCACTCCTATGTTGTGTTTATCATAGCTACTCCCTCTGTCTTCTTCCCTCTTATCGCCTTTACCCCTCCGCCTACCGCCTCCCCTATACTAGTTCAGTAGGTGTGAAAGTGAAACACAAAAAAAGAAAATAAATAAAATATATAAAAACTAGAATAAGAAATGAAGAAGAATGTGTCACCCACTTGTCATATTTCAATATCAGTAAAAGTATTCTCATATGGTTCAGCTTTTCCGTCTCCCATGTGTGTGCCCTTCAAAATAAAATTATTTCCAAATCTTCACTTTTTCTGAAGACGTTTGCTAACACGAACGAAACTGGTCAAATCTCATGTTTTTGTTTTTCTCATGCACCTGTTTTCCGTTTGTCATTTTTCACACACACATATATATATATATTAAATTGTATAATATTAAAATTAAAATAACTTGAAAAGTTATGATAAGGAATTTGTTATTGAAAAAGTGTAGCATTCTTTGTTTAACCAATACGAATTTTAAAGACATTGTTTAGAAAATGTGGGTGTCCTTTTGATTACGTTAATTACGACTTAGAGTAAGTACTAGAACAAATTTAAAATGCTATTTAAAGAAGTGTTATATATAATCAGATTTTCCTTCATTTTACTATTCTTATATAATGATGTTGGTTTGGGAAAGACGAATAAAGGCTGAAAGTAGCGTATATGTTAAATGCATACTCTTCAGAAAGCTAATCGTAGACTTTTGCTCGACTGTCTCTCATTCTCTCTTACGCTTTCTCTCTCTCACTCTCTCAACCCAATAAATGTACCTGATATATATATATATATATATATATATATATATATATATATATATATATATATATATATATTTATATATATATATATATATATATATATATATATATATATATATATATATATATATATATACAATAAGTGAGTACACCAAACGAATTTTTTTTACTTTTTACTTCATAGAACTTTAATTGTTCGTAGGATTTAAATGAAACCTGATGTGAACATAGCCATGTAGTGGTTTTATAGCTTTATAAACTATGAAGGAACAAATATCTTTTCAATGCAAAAAAAATTGAACAAAAACATTTGGAACAAGTAACAAAAAGTGAGTACACATGAGCATTTTAAAAAAATAATCTTATATTTTAATACTTTGTATGGCCTCCATTGTTAGCAATAACAGCAGACAACCTCCTAGGCATTGATTCGACTGGTTTATGACATGTGCCCGCCGGAATTGCGTTTCTATTCACACGTGATGACCTCCTTCAGTTCGTTATTATTTCTCGGATTTTTCCCTTCAATTTTCCGTTTCAGATGCTCCCACAAATAATCTATTGGGTTCAAATCAGGTGACATACTCGGCCATGGTAAGGTATTCACCCGTTTACTGTCTAAGAACGCCTTCGTAGCCCGAGACGTGTGCTTAGGGTCGTTATCTTGCTGGAAAACTCTATGTCTGCCAACACTTGTTAGACTTGGTAACATTTTTCCTCCAATATCTGGCAATAGAGTTTGGAATCCATTTTTCCTTCGATGAAAGCAAGTCGTCCAACTCCTTTGGCACTCATACACCCCCAAATCATTAAGCTCCCACCTCCATGCTTTACAGTTGGCACGACACACTTATCCTTGTAAGCTTCCCCTTATCGTCGCCACACACGCTTAACGCCATCTGATCCGAATAGATTTATTTTTGTCTCATTCGACAAAAGGATGTTGTCCTAAAAGTGCAGTTCATTAGCAAATTCATAGCGCTTCTTTTTGTGAGAAGTTTTAAGCAGAGGCTTCCTCCGGGGCATGCAGCCTTTAAACCCATCTTCATGGAGAATGTTGCGCACTGTCTGAGCACTCAGTTACTTTTAAACTGTGCGAAGTTTCTTCTGCGATGCTAGCAGCACTCCGACGTCTGTTTCCCTCTATTAGTTGTTTGATGTGCCTCTTAGTTCGATCTGAAAACTTATTTGGTCGACAGGGATGACGGCCATTTTTGACGGTTCCAGCTTTTCTGTACCGTTGAACAACTTTTGCTATCGTATTTCGGCTGATATTTACATTGTCACTAATTTCCTCATATGAATGACCACTCTTGAATAAATTAACAATAGTTAAACTAGTTTTTTCATCTAATTCATTGCCATGAGGAGCCATTTCCAAGAATAAACGGAAAATTGAAGGGAAAAATTCGAGAAATAATAACGAACTGAAGGAGGGCATCACGTGTGAATAGAAACGCAATTCCGGCGGACACATGTCATAAACTAGTCGAATCAATGCCTAGGAGGTTGTCTGCTGTTATTGCTAACAATGGAGGGCATACAAAGTATTAAAAATAAGATTATTTGTTTAAAATGCTCATGTGTACTCACTTTTTGTTACTTGTTCCAAATGTTTTTGTTCATTTTTTTTGCATTGAAAATATATCTGTTTCTTCATAGTTTATAAAGCTATTAAACCAGCGCATGGCTATGTTCACATCGAGTTTCATTTAAATCCTACGAAAAATTAAAGTTCTATGAAGTATAAAGTAAAAAAATTCGTCCGGTGTACTCACTTATTGTAGATACTGTATAAGCAAGATGTATTCCATGTATTAACTTTTTCGTATATTTTATTTCTAATTAACAAAGAACCGATAAGAAAAATCTTCAGAATTTACCAGCATTTCCGTACTTAACTAAACACACAATTAGACTAAGTATATATTATTTATAAACTGCTTTGCCTCGTGAGACCACCATATTATTTATCATAACAGCTCCCATAAAATGTTATGTAATATATAATCAATATTGTGACATGCCTTTTGTTTCATTTTACTTCACCCTTCCTGTGGCTAACACTTGATGTTTATATGAGATATATAGATATTCGAATATTCCATTAAAATTCTCCTTTACTTGTTAAACGTTGAGTTAGTAAAGAAGTTAATAACATTAGGTTTCCTCTCCCCAATTGACCAGTTAACTATGTTATAATATATTTTTCTTGTGGTATCTTTTACCGGATCCCAGGAAAAGACTCCATCTGGTCTCGTGGAGTATCAAGCTAAGTGTTCGAGCAAGTCACTACTAAACTCGGGTGCTGATTAAAAAAAAAAAACAAGAAAAAGAAAAGAAACCGTATACAGAATAAGAATGAAAGGTTTAAAGTTAGAAGGAAAATGACTTAGAAACCTGAGGTAAAAGTCGATTCGTAAATACATCTTTCATTGAACGGCACGGCGCATTGAAAATAGACAGAATTAATGAGCCCCCTTTGTACTACTGCTCCAAGCCCTGAACTCTTTATTGACATGAACATTCTAATTTTTTAAATTTCTATAAATTTTAAGTTATAAAAAATAATAAAAAAACGTTGTATTCATTTTTTATGGATGGCTGCCGCGAACGCAAACTAAACAAGATGTTGTATTCCCTTTGATGGAAATCAGATATCTTTATTCTAATTACTATTTGTATATAGTTCCAGAATATATATGTTGATGGAGTAAATCGTCAGAACACCAGCAGGATTTCGTGTTTGTGATATAGCAAACAAAACTACAACATTATATATAAATTATATATGTGCGCGTATTTTGAGGAGTTCAATACTTTTTCACATAACATTTCAGATAATGAGCATTTTTTTACAGCTGTTTCAGGACAGCGTTTATTTTAAGTTATAGAATTAACTATAAAATTGTTTTAAAACACAACGGTAAATATATATATATATATATATATATATATATATATATATATATATATATATATATATATATATATATAATGAAGAAGAATGGAAAGGAATTAGAGAAGCAAAAGCCAAATCATAATTCAATTCAATTGCTCAGAGCAAGGTATATTCCGCAAAAAAGGCAATATATTCAAGTTAAATTTTCCTTAAGCCAGGCTTTTCAAAGATCAAAATCTTATCATCAGAGGAAGTCGCTGGGATAGATAAGTTGGCAAAGGCCAAGATTTAAAATTTGAAAAAATAAAATAAAAGTTGTAGGGGAAGAAACACAGGGCAAAATTATGCCCGAATGCAAGCAAATGTCCGATTGCTAAAAAGTCCGGTGTCGAAAAGTCCAGCGGAGAGAATGAGATGTAGATAGGTAGGTCGTTAAAAGGCCCGAAAGGTTGTGAGAGAGGATTCAAAGTTAAATTCCAAGAAGCCACAACTTCAGGTGCGGCGAAAATAGAAAATCCAAAGGGTAAAATGTCCAATAAGAGGTACGCTCGTGGATACAGGCAGGCAGGCTCAGAAGAGAGTGAGGTGGAAAATATTCGCCATTAACAATACTTCCTGGGCAGAGATGTCAAAGAAAATGCTTTAAAATGGGAAAAAATGTAGCGAAAATATTTAAAAGTTAGCCCGAAGCGAAAGCCGGCTTTAGTACACCACTTATATATATATATATATATATATATATATATATATATATATATATATATATATATATATATATATATATATATATATAGCAAAGAAACAGGAAATCACAAAGAGGACAATTTTAAAAAAAGGCTTAAACTATTTTCGCATTGACCACTAATATGCCAGGGATTAATGAAGACTGAATATGTACAGGTAACTCATATTTTTTTTATTACTATGTGTTGTAGTTTTTATTTTCTTTGTTAGCTATATCTCTTATAAATAATCGTCAATGGGAGAGGAGAAAATTAGAGAACGTCTTATAGTTTAAATATTGGAATGTTTTTCTAATAATATAGTATGTACCACGCGTCGTTTTCCTTGAGACTTCATATTTGTATGCGCAACATCCATAAATAAACGGTATTTTTACACACTGAGCTGAAATGAAAACTACATAGAGATAAATCAAATTTTCACAAGATTCTGATATGTGCTTCCAAAAAAAACAGTTATCGCGGGTGTGGCCTTATTCTATGGACGAATAATCTCAACAATTAGTTAAAGCTAAGTTTGTGAAGAAAACTTATCTCATCCAATCATATATCAATAAAAAAATATATCACATAAGATAACTTAGTAAGATAGGTGAAAGCTATACGTATAACAATATCTTAGTGTATAAACTGACCTGTATTGGTGTGGTGCATACAAACGTAGAGCTTCGAACTCCAGAAGACAGGTAGATGCGAGAAGACATAAATCCACACAGACGCATTGCCGTAATGAGTGCTATGTTATACTGTACGTCTTTCCTCGGCAATTGTTAGAAATACTCTCGTTATGCTTTTCTAGAGTTGAATGTACATTCACAAAGACGGATATTACAACGATTTTAACTGAATATAAATGCGTATTGCCTTAACTAGAAGAAGCCCATGGCCAGACCATTCCCACGAGGGAGTCGAAGCGTTCCGATTTCGTTTGACTTTACATTGCATCTACATTTAATAAAGTCTAAGGTGTATCAAGTTGACTCTTTTCCCCATCGTTAGGCATACTATAACAGAAAGAAATCGCATGTTTTATAACGGAAGAGAAGATGAATGGCATGCGTTCTCTATCAAGGAAGGCGCGAGAGCGCTCTATCCCTTCAGAGACTTCAAGAATGGCCAATGCTGGAAATCTCATTTCTTTGATCAATCATAACTCAAAAACAAATAAACCAAATTAGTTAAAACTTTGCACAAAAATTGTTATTTGATAGGTTCTATAAGTGAGTAGAATTTCAGCATCATTAGTCAAGGCAATCCAGAGATCCAGAAAGTTCAATCATGAAATCATGTTATTTGTGTGTACGTACGTATGTGCCACCCTGTATCTCATCAACTATTTCATGGATTCAGCTGATTTTTGGCAGAGATAGAGGTATATGGTAAACTGAAATTAAAATGCCATCAACTAGACCTTAGAAGTCTAGTTAATGGCATTTTAATTTCAGTTTACCATATACCTTAGTTTTCCAGAAAATTCCAAAAAACCTTTAAAATGACCATTGTATTGAGGCATAGCCTTTACAAAAGTAGTGGCATTCCATGATAAACGTCACTATACTGAAATCATATACTCTTAATAGAGTTAAGATTAAAATTTATATACACTAAATGTACAAAAGCAAGGAAATTTTCAAATGTTTACACTTTTATTGTCATTAAGGGTATGCGAGCACAACAGGGCTATGTATTTTACTGGTAGGAATTTTTCTTCAGCGCACCTCACACACTTCATCCACTCATGCATAGAGATTTATACTGTAGTGATGTGATAACGAAATGGTTTGGTTGATATGTAGTCATACCCTTAATTAATGACAATAAAAGTGTAAAAATCTGGGAATTTCCTTGCTTTTGTACATTTAGTGTATATGAATTTTCATCTTAACCCTATTAAGGGCATATGATTTCAGTATACTGGCATTTATCATGGAATTATAATGAAAGTTTACTGTGAGAGAAGGTTAATCTGACTCCATAACTGAATAAACAGACGATAACAGACGACATCGAAGTTAACATAGAAATAGCTTTTATTTGAAGTTGTGCTAAAAATTAATCAAAAATAGGTACGAGTCAATCTTACTAAGAATGTTACGCTCTTAGTATGTGTTTTTATGTCGTTGGCGAATTCGAAAAGCCAACGACATACGTTTTGCTTATTCGATGTCATAAGTCAAACTAATATGGCAGGAAAATATATTGCGTTTGTGCTAATATAAATAGTTAAACGAATTCCTGTTCCCCTACGCCAAGATCTCTGATTAGCTAGTGGGTCGATGAGTCAGCGGTAAATATGTCTATTTAAAGCAAACGAAAACTATACATCAGAATTATATGAGTGCGACAATACCAGATAATCCATTACACATGGGGACTCTTATTTAGATTTATCTCGGAAGCATAGTAATGCTAAGTAATACGCAGCCTTATCACAATAACAATGGGAGGCATAAATATAAAAATAAATTAGTTGTTGTATCCAAAGATAAGCAAACTGACAAACACCATTGCAAATACACAAGAATATTATTGTGTTTCTACGCCAGGACCTCTGATTAGGAAATGACTCAATCCCTCAGCGGTAAATCTATGTATTTACAGCAAAATAAATAGTACACCAAATTACGTTACTGCTACAATATATTATAATCAACCATGCATGGGGACTTTTGGTTACATTAACTCGAAAGTATATAAGTGCTAAGTAATACGCAACATTATAATAATAGCAATGAAAAAAAATAGAAAACTAAATTAGGTGTTGTTTTTTTAAATAAATAAACTGACAAACACTATTGCAGATATCCAAGCATATTTTTGTGTTACTACGCCAGGATCTCTGATTAGCATAGAGTTCAATTACTCCCCGGTAAATATATCTATTTACAGCAAAAGAAATAACACACCAAAAAACGTTACTGCAACAATATATTATAATCCATTACACATGGTGACTCTACTTTACATTTAATTCGGAAGTAATGAAGTGCTAAGTAATACGCAACATTATAATAATAAGAATGAAAAATAAATTTAATTAAATATAAATTAGGTGTTGTTGTTTTTTTAATAAACAAACTGACAAACACCATTGCAGATACCCAAGCATATTTTTGTGTTACTACGCCAGGACCTCTGATTAGCATAGTGTTCAATTACTCCTCGGTAAATCTATCTATTTACAACAAAAGAAATAATACACCAAAAAACGTTACTGCAACAATATATTATAATCCACCACACATGGGGACTCTACTTTACATTTAACTCGGAAGTATGTAAGTGCTAAGTAATACGCAACATTATAATAATAACAATGAAAGAAATATAGAAAGCTAAATTAGGTGTTGTTTTTTTATATAAACAAATTGACAAAAACGAAGCGTTTTCTTTGTGAGAGGACATTTTTAGTTTGAATAAACATTCACCATTACATATGTGCTCGTGATAAGAGTCGGCTCGCATCGTAACATAACGTGCATTTCATTGTTATCTGTGTTGAGGTATACCTTTTTACGTATATCTTTTGACGCCAATTTTGTTTTTTCTTTCGTTGAGTTTTTTTTTTTCGTGTATTTTATTCTGCTTTTCACGTTTTACTATTTGATTTGTCTTTTGCTTTTCCTATTTCGTAAATTAGCATTGGAAACGCAATTGCATAATTTTCACCAAACAAAGTTTCGTTCAATGTCTTGAACTTAAAACAAAATTAACAACATGGAAAAGGCAATTCTCTCCCAAAACATTTTAATGATGTTAACTACAAAAGGTTACATCGTTAAGACATTTCCATGGAAAAGAGCAATAAAATTAACATACACATTACACACATATACTCTCTCTCTCACACACACACACACACACACATATATATACATATATATGTATTATAATATAAAATGAAGTAATAAAATAAGGTGTCAATCAAATTTTATTAGAATTCAAAGTTCATGCAAAGCATCCTTAAGTCCTTAGCTCATGAGTTTTCAAAGATAATTCTTCTCTTCAGAGGACCATTACCGCAGTTATACTACTACAGGCAATAAAATTACGCTTTGAAAATATATAAAATTATATACACAAATATATAAAAATACATAACATCAAACATATCAATCCAAAAACATACTTTTGTTGAATGCATACAGTCCATCCAGGTCATACAAGTTGAGAAGCATAATCAGGAAGGACATTACTCCAAGATACAAACAGCAGTCCAAATATGTGAAATTGAAGGGGCCGGCAAAGTTATCCAGTCGCGAAATGTGTCCATATTCAATGTTAATGATAAATAAATAAATCAAAATAATACAAAAAGTCCAATCAAAGTTCCGAGATCCCAACATGTGCAACTCCAATCAAATCCAAATTCGTTGTTTAACTAGAAAACCCGCTAAATCCGAATTGAGCAAAATAAGACGGACTCCCATCACATCTAGCCAGAAGAGCGAAAAATATATAAGTGATCTTCTCTCCAGACATGACAAATCCCCAACGAACAGAAGGCGATATTAAATTGTCTACATCTCAGAATGACTTCAACGGGTTATGTATATATATATATGATGGACTCTCCCGTCGATTTCGACGTATGAGTGCCCCGCCTGGGGCGGCCCGCGCGTGAATTTTTAATTGCAAGGGTTGCGCAATCCCCAATAACCGAGAGTCGGCATTGCTTGATTCCAATGGCAAGTAGTAGTACAAGACGACTGGAAACAATACCGAGATAAGCAGAGAGCACATACAGTACCTGGTATTCCTAACTTCGGTGATCTAACGGGAACCAGTGTGTCAACGTGATTGTGCCATATATATATATATATATATATATATATATATATATATATATATATATATATATATATATATATACATACATATATATATACATATATATATATATATACATATATATATATATATACATATATATATATATACATATATATATATATACATATACATATATATATACATATATATATACATATACATATATATATACATATATACAGGGTCGGGCAGATAAATTGGAACTAATTTAAAATGCTAATATCTTTTTTATTTTTGATCATATGATTACGGTTTTTTTTTACTAAGGATCCTTAAACACTTTATTGCAAGATAGCATAATTATATTTACTCAAATTTGTTTTAATATGGCGGAATTAGCACGAAGAATAACTATATGCGAAATGAGACGCGCCGGGAGTTCTCCTTCGGACATTGTTAAGAGCACTGGCTATGCAAAAACGACTGTCTATCGGGTTGTGGCTAATTTCGATGTCGAGTGTAAGGTTGAGAGAAGTCGGCACAGTACTCGTAGTGATCGAAAGCGTGCAAACACTTTCCTGGTGGGGCTAAAAAGGTCGATAAAGGCAGACCCAAGTCAGTCGATGTCGAAACTGGCAAAAAAACGCAATGTGAGTCGCAGAACTATCAGCAGAGCAATCAACGAAGATCTTGGGATGAAGTCCTACGTTAGGAGACGCCATAATCTCCTCACTGCCCGTTCAAAAGCTATCAGAGTTGAAAGATGCCCCAAGCTTATCAACCATCTGAAACACAAACGAGGACATGTGCGCATTTTTATTGATGAGAAAAGGTTCATCGTGGATGAGGTTCCAAATCGCCAGAACACTCGAGTTATTGCCCGTGACCCTTCGGAAGTTCTTCCTGTGATGCAGAGCAAAAATCCTGCTTCTGTGATGGTTTTTGCAGCTGTGGCAAGTGATGGAAATGTGAAGCCTCCTCATTTCATCGAAGCGGGTCTTAAAATAAACACAGCAAAGTATTTGAACATTTTTAATAATGTTTTATTGCCTTGGATCCGTAGAAACTACAACCCTACGAAAGTCATGCTCATCCAAGACTCGGCACCAGTGCATGGATACAGGAAAGTCCAAGATTTCATGAAGGAGAATCTTCCCTTGTTTGTTCCGAAGGATATTTGGCCCAGCAGCTCTCCAGATCTAAATGTTTGCGACTATTATCTATTCGGCGTCGTCGAGGGACAGACTAATGTCAATCCACAACCAAATACAAACTCATTGAAGACAGCCATTCAACGAGCATTTCGCAATCTCGATCCCAATAAAATAAAGAGGAGCTGTTCACGGTTTCGTCAAAGAATCTCCAAAATAATTGATGCAAAGGGTGCTCATATTGAATTTTTTTGTTCAATAGACTGTAATAATTAAATAAATAAATGTTAAAATGATATCTTTCCATATTTAAGCCTTTAAATTATGAATTTTGTAAAAATAAAAAAAAGTACCAATTTAGCTGCCCGACCCT
>OY744532.1:79451233-79478733 GCA_963556195.1 Sepiola atlantica | reverse complement strand
CAGGGAAAGTGCTATCAGCCATGGAAATCGGTGGTTGGAAAGTTATTTTTTTATTATTTTGAATTCATTAATTAACGCATTTGGTTTATGTTTTTTTGCATCGATAGTTGTTTATTTTGTTTTTTGTTAGGTTATTAATCTTTCACTTGTAAGATTCTATTTTTAACTGGTTAAATAGGATTTATTGTTCATTACATGTTTATATATTAATTTTTTTAATTATTGTTCACTAATCTTAAATTTGTTTCCGGTGAGTGTTAATAATTTAAAGAATAGTTGTAATTCTTACATTATTATTAATTTCAGTTATATATCTGGTTATACTATATTCCAATCGCGGCTCAGATGACGATTTAGGTATTTATTTAAATGGCTACATGTAGCTATGAAATCAGTTTATAACTAGTTGCTTGCATTTTTTTACTTTATAATTGTGCATTTTTCCTCTAAACAGGTACTACAATTTACGCTCTTTATTCTGCAAGTGGTACAACCTTTATTATCCGACATTTTATGTAAGTGTAGTAGTTTCTGTTCGTTTTATCCTATACATACTTAGTACCGTTTTTGCAACAGTTTTGATGGTCATGATATGATTAGTATATGTTGCCTTGGATTTCGGTAGTACTGATGTACACTGACATTTTTTGGGTGAATAAGAAATGTTTTAAACACCCAAAGTCTTTGTTTGCTCATGTTGTTTTAGATCAGGGGCGAGCAACCTTTTCAGAGTGAGGGCCAGATGAGACTTTTGGAAGGAGATCGCGGGCCGGAGTGAAAATAAAATCTCAGAATCACTATATTGTGTTTACATGAAAAAATTGTACAAAAATTGCATTGAACACTCTACACATCTGATATTTTTTCTCAAGAGACTTCTGTATGTAATGTTATAAAAGGCACCGACGAAGAGCTATTTTGGAATCATAAAAAATAATGACGGCAGAAGTAGCAAGTTGATCCAGCATTCGTTTTGACACACACCTCACATAGGTTCTCTGTTGCATGGCCTTTCCTCGTCTCTCGTTTCCTCTTTGCCTCTCTCTTTCTCTTTTTCTATTTTTATCTCAGGCCAAGTATTTGAAATTAATAGTTAAAGAAAAATTAAATATACATGCATC
This sequence comes from Sepiola atlantica, assembly GCA_963556195.1. NCBI lineage: Eukaryota > Metazoa > Mollusca > Cephalopoda > Sepiida > Sepiolidae > Sepiola > Sepiola atlantica. Next base: position 79,477,612 of record OY744532.1, on the reverse strand, counting down.
ATCGCTCGCTGATATTTATACATTTTCATCCCACTGTAAATCTTAATTGAAAGCTTCTTTTACGTTTATGTCACAAAATTATATGAGTTTTACTGGGAGGTGTGCGGGCCGGAGTGCAATAATAAAGCATAGCAGAGTGGCGGACCGGACGCGAAGCCTTTGCGGGCCGGATGTGCCCCGCGGGTCGGAGGTTGCCCGCCCCTGTTTTAGATACTTCAACGAGAATTCTATGTTAAGAATTATGATTTCTATTATTCGCGCAACCATTCGCAAATTGATTTTTCTTGAATTTATAGTCCATACTGTCCAGATGGTAGAATCCGAAATCCAAGGCATGGGAAGATCACAATGAAATCTAAAATATCGGTTAATAATAAGATGAGTGACTGCACATATTGATACACTGACAGTATTTTTCGAACAACAGAAACTAGACGAGTTTTACTTGGTAAACCAGACTGGTATGTCACTAATAACCGCTGTTTTACGTGTTATCTTTCTAGACTGACGCACTTTTTAAAATTTTTATCCCAATCCACTGTGCCCTTTTTTAACTAGCAGGATTTTTCCAACATTAATAAACCGACTTCATGGCAAACTCCCCCCCCCTCTCCGTAAGGAAGCAAGTGAATAGGATCTCCGTCAACATATTAGTTGTGCTGTGGAATTAAACAATGATCCTATACCTTATATCTGCTATGTTACTCAGAAAACTCTCCATCGACAACCTGCGTAATATGGTGTTGACCATATCGGGTCCGTTCAGATGTGCACTCATACGTTGAATTAGCTGTGAGGGGCTTTCATCACCAATGGTAACATTGTAACATAATAATTATAGGCTAAGTTAATTTCATGTCGGTATGTGAGTTATCTCCCTCCACCACGTTTTTTAAAAGATGTGATGGCTGAAGATAACTTGCAGAAAAACTTTGTTGTTTTTCTTTTCAATTTCATCTGATCCCTGTTGTGTCGAAGGTAAAACCTGAACTAAATTACGCTTTCTTGCTTCCCAGTCTAGGATTAAAATATAGTATCTGTTCTGTCCAAATATGGTACAATAATATTATGGGATATGTGTTCGCCCCAGACGTCCATAGAATGGAAAGTTGTCACAAACTCATACAGAGATTTTGGAGATATACCCCTATAACCTAATATATTCTTAGCCTACATTAACCAGAGTACTGAAATAAGTATCTTTCAGTTTTAACAGAGGCGGGGCACTAATATTTTTGGATCTGTGTTCGCGCGGAATGTCCACAGAATACATAGTAGCAATATATGGCAGATAAACTGTGGAATAACCACGGGTTTCACCAGTTGTTAACTATCCCGTGTAGCATGTGTCAGTGAATAACGGCCCATTTGTTTCGTGATAGCTTTCTTTGGATCCAAGACTCAAACATCTTCGAACAGCTCAGTTACTGTATTGACGACAATGGTGGGAGCACCTGTACCACACTAGAAAAGTTGGTACACTGCAAAAGAATATATCGTGTTGCGAGAATTATTTGAAACTGCAGCAACCGGTATTCAATATTCGAACTGTTAAAGGGGAATAGCTGTGAAACAGTCAGCATATGATGCTCGCACGTCCGGTCGGCTATTCCTTGCGTAAAATTCATTATACCACCATAAAAAGTTTGTACGTGGTAGAAAAGTGAAAGAAAATTGCTGTGCACGGAGACTTCTCTTCTTCGTGACCTAACTTTACCCTTTGTATGTCACTCATCACATTCGTCACAAGTGAAATTAGCAGTTTATAATTGTCGCGGATCGCGTTGTGTTAAGTAACCAACAAGGGTCATAATAACATAAAATAATGATCTTCGCAATAATAATATTTTCTATGGAAATCGCCCCACACAAGGCATTAAGCCAGTTGATCTAAAGAAAAATACCACATCAAGATAAACACTCAGCCAACGATAAGTGAAATATTCCCAACCAGAAAATAAAAATTCTCCCCCCTTTGTCAGAAAAAATCGTCCATGAAATGTGAGAACTAAAGGACAAAATAAGGAAAGGTCATGTGTCATAGCGGAGTTTGTGTTTCAGTGGCGAAGATTTTCTGTCTTTTTTTTTAACTGACAGGACTTCAAACAGAAAAGGCGTGTCTGGGTGAGGTCCGTAACAAGAGGACAGCGTTCATATATTCACCGCGTGTAGCGAGACCAGATATCCGTTTATCTGTCTGGCTGTCAATCCCTCCCTCTCTCTCTCTCTCTCATTCTCTCTCTGTCTCTCACATCTCTCTCATTCTCTCTCTCTCTCTCTCTCTCTCTCTCTCTATATATATATATATATATATATATATATATATATATATATATATATATATATATATATCACTCTCTTACGCGTACACAAGTAGTGTGTCGCTCTTATATTTTATGTGACTGCCTCTCTTTCAAAACAACCTATTTTATAAACATCAGTGTCCGAGTACGTTCATCAGCAGAGAATACAAACCTGTGTTCACGACAACATGGTTGTATAATGATTTATACACCCATCGTAAGTCGAAATGTAACACTTGAACAAAATATAAATACGCAAATAAATTCATTTACAAATAAAGTGAAAATTACGTGCGTGTGTTCGGTTTGATACAAATGTATGCATGCACGCGTGTCTATGAATGAATTGAAATGTGTATTTTGAGTTTAATTGTGTTAATGTTCAACATATTTAAAAGCTTAAAGTAACAAAAATCTGCGAGCTAGTTATGCTGAATTACGTTTGCTTCAGGATCTTCTCCTGCCTTAGTCCGCTCTTCCCGCTATTACTTGCTTAATTTCCTTTTTTCCTCCTCGAAGCATTCATTGTGCAAACAAGCAAGTAAAATTATGAGAACTTTTAAATTATATATCGTGTAATGTTATGCAGAAATGTTTAATAATATTTCGAACAACAATTATATAAATATAACATTTTTAATTACTGTAAACGAACAATGCCAAATAGAGTTATAAGTCTGGTAACGAGTGTGTAATGTATATGGGGAACATCCCAGCTATACTCGTAATACAGTCATTCACCTCGATACTAGTATCTTTGTATTCGATCTGCTACTCTTGATAGTTTACTGTTTGGGGAACGGGGTGTCAGTACACCCTTTACAGTAATACAGATGGGTGTTTTTACTATAGGGTAACCGCTTTTCAACGCCAAGAACAACTCAAGAATAAAAAGGGAATGCGATTGAGAGAGTGTAAGCCAAAAGATGTAAAGCAAAAATTAGATGGAACAAACTTAGATTACTTAAAAATCGAGGGCTTATAACAAGAAGTGGTTGACATTTGGATTAAAAGATGGTTATGTTATAATCTACAAGGAAGCATTCCCACTGTAAGGTGTTATACAGAAAATAAAACTTTTGGAAAGAAGCTCTGTCCATAGAAATTCTGATTGGCGCATGCGCTAGGTACATCGAGGAATAAAGGAAAGTATTTTTCATTGAAAGATGAAGACGAATTTTTGCTGTATATACCAGGAAGAACCAGTGATTGGAGCTCAGTTGAGCACTTTCCATGGAAATAAGGATAGAGTGTAGAGAGACTAGTAACGAGGCTTTTGTTCGAAAGTTTATGTAGCGAAGAAACGACAAAATCCCTCACTTGATTTTATATATTACATATACGCCTTTAAGAATTCGATAGAGATACACTCGCATACACATTAAAGAATGGCTTTATACTTTAACACTTTATACAGACACACACAATAAGGCATATTACATTCACATGTGCTTTAATGTTGTTAATAAAGGGATAGGCACCCAATTTCCCATATTTAAATGCGTTTAATAAATCATTTACAATAAATTATTATCTATTATAATTGTGTTTCAAATAATGACGATGTACAGTAATAGACACACGCATAACCAAACAAACACACACACGCACAGTGTGACAGTTGCACTTACTTTGACGTACGTAGTCGTGTTAACATTGTGAACACAATTCATCAAATATCCTCCGGTGCCGCCTGTCTTGAGCAACTCTCTCCATTGTCGTCCACGTGATGCATGAATCAGTTTGGAATATAAAAAGCCATAGTCATTCATCAGATAATTGCGCCACGTGACCTTTAGATGACACCTTTTTCTCCAATTTTTGTGCAACCAAGACATGGCCTCCCTTGTATGTCTTTTAGAAAGTAGTCGAAGAATATGACCGGTCAGTATGACGTTACCAAAAATAAACATATGTTGAATTTTGAAATATCTCTTTGATTCTGGACTGAAACAATACTGGATGAGGCAAAGTAAGAACAGGGATTACGCAACCTATGTCTCACTATTTACACTTAATGCGACATATACCTTTTTAACTAGGTATACATTATCTATTCGCAAAGACAAACAAAGCGCAAATGACTACAATACATCAGATTGGCATGAAACTATTCCAAGCTAATCTCATGGTTAACTATTGTATCCATTATGCCAATAACGAACCCTCCTACAACAATGAAACAAATCCACAAGCAACCACAGATTAATCATTGATATTTTCTTTCTGGTATATTGAAAGTCGTTTCGCATAACCCGAAACTCCTAAATAATATTTAATTCATTGTCCAACGTGTGATAATTTTTCTGCAATGTTTCCCCATTAAATATTCATAGCAAATATCCTTTTTCTTTAAATTTCAGATTCGCAAGACTATTGATTATCTCTCTTTGTTTTTCCTATATATTTTTATCATATTTTATTTTCTAATTTATTATACCCGGAAAACGTTATTAAATCTCGCTATTTACGAGATCTCGAATCATTATCACGTGGCAAGACTCGCCATATTGTATTTTTCAGGATTGCTATAGTAGTTATTCTGTTAAGTTTTCTATTTTGCCAGTTAGCAAGCAACTTCATTCAGAGATTAAAAATGTTAGAAAGATTCATCAATTATATTTTATGATATCTGAAAACCCCGTTACGCCGGGTGAAAAATATAACAATAATTTTACTAATGAATTTCTATATATTTCTTATAATAAACTTTAATCAATCAAATAATTAATCTATTTTTAATATATATATATATATATATATATATATATATATATATATATATATATATGCAGGGTGTTCCAAAATAATGTATACACCCTTTGAATTGTTATAAGTCGTTCAATTTACTGATTTTTATTTGCAAGATTGATAAACAAGATTGAGTAAGAATATTCATTTAAAAATACTGACAGTAAAATTAACAAAAACATAGAAAATTAACTTTTAACAAAGATAAAGGCTACTTAGGGTAATTTCAGAATGTTCATAAAATGAACCCTCATCCTAACCCCAACCCGTTCTGCTCAATACACTTTCCATATAGTGAAGACGTGAAGAATTGTACCTACAAACGTTCTGCGACATTTACTGCGGTATTTGAGCACATTCTACTACAATTACTACTCCCATTTGTTTGCAATTACTTCAGGTTTCTTGCTTTAAACATTGTAGCCTTTACGTTTATTAAAAGTTAATTTTCTATGTTTTTGTTAATTTTACTTTCAGTATTTTTAAATGTGTATCTTACTGTTCTACTCTTTTATCAATTTTGTTTGCAAATCAAACTCGGTAAATTGAACGAGTTATAACGATTCAAACGGTGTATACATTATTTTGGGACACCCTATATATATATATTGATATTGATATATATATATATATATATATATATATATATATATATATATATATATATATATATATATATATATATATACATATTGATATATAAATATATATAAACATTTAATAAATCAAAGCATTACTTTTACTGCTGCAAGAATTAAAACATCAAGTCCATTATGGCGTACGATCGTTTCCAAAACAGTTTTAAATACTTTATTTTATTTTATAATTTTATAAAGTTGGTCCAAAACGTTTCTTCATCAGCGCCTATAGCAACACGTCTTACAAAAAATTAAAACAAACTTAGTTCTAGTGAGACATTTGCTGACAGAAAGAATCCCAGGTTGATATGTTGGTAGCATAGTAAAGAAAAAAAACAATGATACTTATGAACAAATCACCGGTACATATAAAAAAGATAACAGTAAAATTTTTACCTTTTCCAAATTCCGCAAAATAATTAAAATTTAAAAAATCTTCTTATCAGAAAGGCGACGAATCAATGATACATATTAAAGAAATTTCAAAAAATTACAAGAATTTCATCGAGGGTATTTCCTTTTAAAAATTTCCTATAAAAATCAGAAATTAAAAACACTTTCAAAGATTAGAGAGTTAAATAAGATTTAACAAAATAAAATAAAATAAAATAAAAAAAATTTAATTAAATTAAAAAGTTACAACATTTAAAAAAAATAATAAAATATAGAGATAAAGAATAAAAATTTAAATAAAATATAAAATAAGAACAAAAATAAAAATAAAATTAGAATAGAAATAAAAATAAAGTTAGGAAAAAAGGGGAAGACAATTTAGAGGTATAAAAAACACATCTTCAAAAAGGATGTGGAGAGTAACAGGGTAGGAGTAAGATTATAGAAGAAAATAAGGACAAGGTCAATTTAGGAGGAAGAAAACGTCCTTATAAAAAACTGCTAACACCGTGATCAAGCTCCTAGCCTGTTCAAATGACTTAGATATAAGTCAGGCAGCCTTTGGGTCTGGATTTACGCCGGTCTGTTGGGGGTTGTCTGGTCCTATGCAGTTCTAGGAGGTGCACCCTCCCAGGCTTTGCCTCCCCTCTTTGGGGAGAAGTAAGTTTATTGCTTACTGTCTGAGACGCCCCTACCCGGGAATGCCGACGGGGCTGCCCAGGCAATTTTTAAATGTCCAGAGTGCTCACCTCTCGAGCGCTGGCTTATCTAATCCCACTTTCCCGACCTTGTGTCACATCTTACCTTGTGAGAGGTAGATAAATAAAACACGTACTACTGATCGGAGAAGAGTTGATGACTGATTACTTGGCGCCTGCAAATTAAAGTTTCGGTTAGATGGGGCCAATTCGTCTTGGAAGAGAGTTGACCTAAATGAAGGAAAACACTGATCTCAAAACTCCGCTGTCTGGCGTCAATATTACATGATAGAACGTTTCATGCGCCAACACTATGGAATAAATTGGTAACACGAGTCGCCAGCCGGTCCAAGGCTTTATACATAAACGTTCGGAACTCTTACCGCAGCATTGGAATCATGTGTCACAAGCCGTTTCTTTTTCAATGGACTTTTTTATGTAAGACTCTGCTCAAAGGCTTAGAGTTTTCCGTCTTTATTTACTTACCGAAACGTTGCGCTCTAACTGCTATCGCACAAGGTGCAAGGTGTTACTAAATGGTTCTTTAATTTACGGTAGAAAAGATATGATAACCAGGAGTAGTTACTAAAATAACTACAACCCGTTTGGTTCGTCCTAGTTCGCAGGGAAGTTGGGGCAAGGCAGCAATTAAATGGGAGTAATTCTTAGCAATAAGAAGTTACGCCATCTAACCCGACGATGTAATGTGGTTTAAACGTGTAATCATATCTCGACTCTGGATCATTGTTTGAATGCAATGTGCACTTAATAACGAATATTAAATTTGGAGAGAAAGTAAAACGTTTTTTGTTTAAGAAAATACAAATTTAATCAAGATGAAGATTAAAAAAATACACTACAAAGAAGGAGTCTGTATGGGGAAATGTAGTCTTCCGCCAAACTTAATGAGAATATGCTGTAATAAATTAAAGAAATCATGAGTTGTATTTTATACATTAAACAATGTATTAGACAAAAAGACACGCATATATACGCTTACACATACATCATCTTATATATCTACAAATACAAATATACACACACACACACACACACACATATATATATATATATATATATATATATATATATATATATATATATATATTTATATATTCCCGAAACTGTTGTTCATGGTAAACAACTGATGATCCCTTAAAATAGTGTTAGAAACAAACTAATATAATAACTGTTAAAAATAAATTGACTTACATGAGTGATTTTCCACTGAACGACTTGAGACTAAAGGTTTTTTGTTTTTTGTTTTTTTTAATATAGTTTTAATGGTTGAGAAACTTCCGAGACTATATATATATATGTGTGTGTGTGTGTGTGTGTGTGTGTGTGTGTGTGTGCGTGTATGGCATGAAACACATGAGTATATGGGTTTATTTGAAAAATATTATTTATAAATAATTATTGAAATCACTCGCAATGGTGCAATTTAAGTAACTTTACAGCAGACCGTAATTTACCTTGTAATACAGCACTTTAGGCCCCACCTATTGAGTGCTTTCAGGAGCCTGATTATATGGCCGGTGACTTCGCCTTTCAAAACCTTAATTTACTCTCCTATATCTAGACAATGCCTGGCGGGTACATCGGTACGCGCTCCGACTACTGAGTTAAATATGACTTTCGTATCGGGGTTCGAACCGTGTAGCCGGCAGGGATTGTCTTCTCCCATACTGATGATTGCAGGTTTAGCCTAAAACACATGAGTATATGGGTTAATTTGAAAAATATTATTCATATGTATGTATGTATGTATGTATGTATGTATGTATGTATGTATGTATATATATATATATATATATATATATATATATATATATATATATATATATATATATATATATATACTAGCAATTTTTTGCTACCATGAGATGATGATATCATGCTGAACGAACATATACTATACTGAGATCCAAACGAGGAAGTAAAGACTGAGAGTATGGTATGATGACGAACAACTCTCACCTGAAAAAGAAGGAGTTAATATATGGGAGGATGATATCATGACTAAAGAACATATACTATAATACCTACCCCAATTAAATATTAATACAATAATAGATACAATCATTATTTCTCATTCGTTTACAAATGTTTAGCCATAAAAAGCATTAGTTTTATTTTTGCGCCGGTCTTTTGGCTAAGATCAAAGCATAGTATCTGTTCCCAGCATCATAGCGACATCAGATGTTTTTTCTGCCGACGAAGCTATTGCGTATATATATAAGAAAATATGCAATGTGAAGTTACAACTCTATTTTACAGAATATACGAGGTGTGTCTTAAAAGTATCCTACCTGAGGCCAGAAAAAATATTTCAAATACCTGACGCGATTTAGACCCTAATTCCTTTCAAAGAAGGCCTCTTGTGCTTGTACAGACTAAGCTCACCATCAACTGCCGCATTATCTCCCTTCTGTTCTCAAAACGACCACTTTTTAGCGCAATCTTTAATTTTCGAAACAAGCAAAAGTCGTAAGGAGCCATACGTGGAGAATAGGAAGGTTGGCGAACGACTGGAATCCCATGTTTGGACAAGAAATGTTGGATCAATTGGTATGAATGTGCGGAGACGTTGTCGTGATGCAGTTGCCATTTTTTCGCCGTTCACATGTCTGGTCTTTTGCGCCAAACTGCGTCACGGAGACGCCGGAGAGCATCTTGATAGTTCTCCTTTGTCACTGTCTTTCCAGTGCGTATCTGTGATGCACAATTCCACAGATATCAAAGAAGGCAGTCAGCATAACATTGATTTTGCTTCGCACCTGTCGCGCTTTTTTTGGCCTTGGAGATTCGGGATGCTTCCATTGCGACGACTGTTATTTTCTTTCTGGGTTGTACTTGTACACCCATGGCGCATCTCTTGTTATCACGGTGTTCAGAAACCCAGAATCAATGTTGGCGGTTTCCAGGAAATCCTGTGCAACTTGAAAACAGAGGTCCTTTTGTTTCTGCAACAACAACTTGGGCACAATTTTCGCAGCCATTCTGTTCATGTTAAAATCATCACACAAAATGGCATGTGCGGAACGTTTATTAACTCTGACTTATTGCACAATAACTTACACGGTTGAACGACGATCTTCTATCACAAAATTTCGCACCTTCTCAACAACAGCTGCACTCACAGCAATTAGGGGCCTGCCAGAATGCCGCTCAATCTCCACTAATGTGAAGCCATATTTTAATCTGTTGAACCACTCCTTAATTTGTGTTACACCCATCGCATCTTCTCCAGACACCTGCTGAATCTTAGGAATTTTTTACATTGAGAATCACCAAACTTTTGACACAATTTGATGCAGTACCTTTGCTCAACACGTTCAGTCATATTAAGAGAACTGGTAATCCGACGAACACGTTGTGTAGCACCTCACTCAGCGACCGACAGGCAACGACTAAAGCGCAGCAAGGCTGTTATAAAATTCACACATGCGCATGAAAGTGTCTTCTTTGACTGTGTAGAGTAGCGCCGCGCTATCGTCTCTGTTTCGCACGGACAAAATAATGGGCAGATACTTTTTAGACAGACCACGTACATTTATAGGGAGCTCTTTATAAAATAAATATGCAAATTAAAAAGACCTAAAGCTCTTTGTCGATATGTCAAGTCTCATATATATGGCATATCAAATTATTAATATTATAATTATTTTTTTTCATGGGAATCGCTCCAGACAAACGACGAAGCCACTTGATGTAAGGAGCTAAAGAAAAAATACTACTTCAAGGTAGACAAAACTAGCCAACAATAAATGCTAGATGGATAGATTCCGACCAGGAAAACAGCAATTATTTCCCTTTTGTTAAAAAAATCGCTCATGGAATGTGAGGACTTAAGAAATAAGTAATAGTAGTATTATTACTAGTAGGCAGATGAGATGACTAAGTAGTTAACTACACGGCTTGACACCCTGGGTGTGCCAAGTTCGAATCCAGTTCGTTCCACAAAAACACTTTTACATAAGATGTTGGAAACTTTCATGTGGTCCCTTTTATAAGTACCCGATTACTTTCTAGAATGAATTCTAACTCGAAAGATATCGGGGAAGCCAATACTAACAATAGAATCACCTGATTTATACGAGATGAATGAATGAATGATACTAGTGGTTGTTATTGCTTAGTCCTTAACACGCTCGGCATCCAAAGATCTTTTAGGTTTTTCATTTATAGGTTGTGTGGTGAGTTAGTTAGAAAGAAAATCAGGATGACGAACATTACTTAAAAGAGTTAGTTGTATTTGGCAACATGCGACTAGCATCGAACATTGAACAAGAAATAAGTTCACCATCTCCCATAAATAAGACCAAATCTCCACAGCTAAATAGGTAAAACTGGAGCACTACGAGAATTGTTTAGTAGGTTGGCTTTTGTCGATAAACGAATTCTGTAATCTGGAAGTTCCATTCCAGCCGGTCCATCGTAGTGAAACAGAGAGCACTGGATACATCCTATCAAGAGACGATCAAAACGGGAACTAATTTCAATGGTATGTTATGGTGCGAAGATGTATTATGGTACCCACGCAGTTAACACTCCAGGCTCGAGTGTGCAAGCGCGAAGCCACACCACAACTCAGTCTAACGCATGATAGTGCTAGTACATTTAAACAAAATAAGTCCCTCGTGTAACTGCTACAGTCTCTCTATAAGAAGTTTTATTTATTATACGTAGAATAGTAGCAGTGATAGTAGTGCTAGTAGTAATGTATACTTGGATATAAACACACTCGGCATCCAAATATATCTGTTTTTGAGAATATAGTTATTATACGTAGTAGTAGTAGTAGTAGTAGTGGTAGTAGTGGTAGTAAGAGTAGTTGTAGTAGTAGTGTTAGTAGTTGTTGTTGTTGTAGTAGCACTAGTATAGCTGGTATTGTGAGTTTGTTTTCTTGTGACGCACTCGACATCCCAGGTGTTATCCATGGGAAATCTACAATTCTGTCAAATAGTTTCAGAGCCTCTATATGTTTACTGGTTTTAGTGTAAACAGTCGCAGTAGTAGTATTAACATTTAACACCTCCCACGCGCACACGCAGAACCATTCATTAAGGTGCACCGTACAAATATTTTATGCAACGGGTGCAGGACCTATAATTGACGAACAAACAGGGTAGATTTTTTCCACTTTAAAACTACCTTGAGTACATTTTTGCTCTCGTGGTGGTGGGAGGGCATGTAAATAGGGGAAGGCAGAAAATAGGCATATATCATATAGATAGTACGCAAATTAAGAATTATTTAACTTGCGCTATTGTAATAATAGGTCAAGAACGGACACCGGTTCAGTAATAATAATCAGGGGTTTCTTACTCAAGAGAACGAAATAAAACCTCTCTAATTTATTATATTTTGTTTGCATCTTTGACACGGGATACATCGTGTTCAGTTCAGTAAGACGAGAAGGAAGAATTAAATAACATGTGTCCTCTTTTCATTGGATACTGAATACATCTACATACACTATAGTTAAAGAACAAACATCTCGAACAGTAAAGAATGTAACAAACTATAAAACGTCGTTTTAGATTAACTTCAGATTTTCTAGTTAATCAAAACGCCAACAAGTACCAACGCTCACATCCATTTTGACATCGCGTTTAACGTGTAGTGAGTGTCGGGTCTGAGAGGCCGGACATAGCAGCTGATTAACACACACACATGTACGCACACACACACACACCTGGCCGGAAGTATAAATATCCGGTTAGTTGAAGTAGATACAGCTGCAAAAGTCACTTGTAGACACAAGGAAGAAAAAATATACTTCTTCTTAAATACACAATACATAGCTTGAGAACGTGTCATAGGGCATGTTACTACATTTAGTGCGTAGTCGAAATCCCAGAACGGGTGTTGCAGTTGTAGATGCGTGGCTGTTCAAAATGTTTAATTTAGTGGCTCAAATTGAGGTTGGAAGAAAAAGGCGGTTGACTTACGATTCTGATGGATCAACTTTGTCCGCTTCTTATCTTATTGACTATACTCTTTCGCCGCTATCAAGCAATAACATATAATATCATATTTTTATAAATAATTTTTGCCATCATTCTTTAAAGTATTTTAACATAGAAAACACGTGTAGCTATCGTGAATTTTGAGGGTGCAGTGCTGTCTAAAAATGACGGAGAATATTTAAGATATTTGTTCAAGTTACAACTCCGCAACAATCACCTGTCGTTTGATTGCCTTATAAGTTCCATGTAACCTTAAATTATCATTTCCTTTTTTTAGGTGACCGAATAGCGCTATTGTAGATTAATTGTGCTTACTTTACCAACTGCTAAACTCAACTGACTATCTAGAAATCAGTATCTCTGAATTAACACGTGACTTTATGCGACCAATCATAGCGTAGTGTTTATCAGCCCTTCCTGTTTTTCTACCCAATATGTACGCAAGGCTGTAGTAAGGCTCTTATTCAACCTCGAACCCCATTAACGACATAACAAGTATTGTGTTATTATCTGCTCTTCCTTTCTTACAATTCCATAGCCGACCTGGGTTAGAACAGATGCCGCTTAAAGCAGCTTTGATAATTAATCGCATTGAGAGCTTCGAAGAAGTTGAACAAGTGTTGGGGATTATTTGTTGCGCCGGTTGGCTTAAAGAAGTAAAGAAAGGACGAAGAAACAAAAAAGGAAAACAAACGCACATCATCTGTTCTTAGATTGTATCTCAATTTCTTATAAAACCCGAGGAGAAAATGTTAGAAATTGATTTAAATGCGTAATATGTTATTTTATGTTTCTCATAGATATTTCATTTTATTTTTGAATTCTGTTAATGCGAAGATAAAATAAACCGATACATATTTTCAGAATAAGCCAAAAGTATTTTCTATTTAATGAATGGTACTGATAAAATATCAGGTAATTCATCATTTGTTTGTAGCTACCGTTTTCTTATCTTTTATAATTCTAATGTATTATATGTGAGCAAGTGGAAGTGGAGAGTTTTAATCGTTACGGGCACGGAATGTAAACTCGGTGTGCCGGGTTCGAGTTCTCTTCGGACAACTGCATCACTTTAACCAATATCCTTGAGAATGGTATAAACTGATAAATAATATCTCCAGCTATGCATGAAATAATAGAGTAGACTAGACTAACATGACTTGCTTTTTTGCAACAACTCTAGGAGAAGGAAATCTCCGAAATAACAGTTTTCCATGTTTATCCCAGCAATGTTTCCAATCATAGTAGACTTCTCCCTGCCACTGGATTCAAGACATGCTGGTCAAGATAATTGTGAATCGGGATTGCGATATCCTAAGTTGTTTATAGACTCTTTACAGGGGTTATGCATAGTCTATCGAGACTAAAGATAGGGTTTTATCTCAGAAAAATAATATGCTGCTTATTTCTTTAAAATGTGCTGGGTTTTTTTTTTTGGCCTCGTAAATACCAAATACGTAAAAAGTAGCCGAAAAATTCAAAACTGAATGAATCGGCTGATATTGTTATCATCATAATGCTTTATTGTAATGTGAAAAAATTCGGATTTTTTCGTTAATTCTGAAAATGTATCTTAGTAATCTTCAGCAAAACACAATAAGAATATTTTTCCAGAATAAGTTAATAATGTAAGTAACAAAAAATAAGTTAATAATCTAAGAAACTAGGAATAAGTTAATAATGTCAGTAACAAGGAATAAGTTAATGATGTGTTATCGTGACTTACCTATGTACAACATGGACTCTTCCCCTTTGCTCAATGAATGCCAACGGCAATTAACTTTCGCCGGAATCCAGTAAGATAGTCGAACTCTACTTACCAGGCGCATATTTCTTCCCTCTGTACTCTATTTTCTACATACACTTGTTTCTACTTTATACCGTGTTAGTGTCTTCATTTCGGTCCCTTTAACAGGGCCACAACAACTTGGCGACGAAGGATTAAAAGATCTACTCTCTCTCTCCATTTTCTAACCACCAGACAACAACTGGCAGTCTGGAATTACGTCAAATTTTTCTTACGTACTCATCTTTTAACAAACGAAAAGTTTTTCTAATAAAAAAAAATCCAGCGTAAGACAAGCACTGGCAAATGCACGATGAAATTAAAGACGAACGTGGAGAAAGCTACACAAACACTAAAGTTTTAAAACAAGCTTATCCGGACAAACAAAAAGAAATCTCGAAAATCGTATTTTTTAGGCAAGTAAATTCACGTGATTTTTTTTCTTCCTCTCTTACGAAAAAATATCAACTAAGTTATTGTTTCTAGAAGGACACTCGTGAATCATTATTTTATTCCGGTACTGAGTTAAGATTTTAACAAAGGAATATAATACAATTCTTTTTCTCTCTTCAAAGAGAAAAAAGAAAAATACTACCGCCTAAATTAAAAACCTTATTTTTTTGTCAAGCAAAAATAAAAAAAAGGGTTGACTTTTTTTTCTGGTTGAAGAACTAATTACGTTAGTAGCGTAATATAAATTTAAAAAAGCTGTATTGTATACAGACACAACGGTAAACATAGAAGATTTTAGAGCTATGATGTTAGAACTCGTTAAATTCAAAACCGAACAACATGCTCAAATGGAACCTAGGTTTAAAGAATAACTGCTTGTCCAACAAGCCGACGAACAACGACGAAAAGCTGATGAAAAACAGCAAAAGTTTGAACAACTATTGCTACAAACAATATCGAATAGGGGTCAAAATACCGAGAACGAATACGCATTTTCCCAAAATACTGTTTGGAGTACAATTGACAATTTTAATCTTCCAGACAACGATAGAACATTCGCTTCATATTTTAGAAAGTATGAAAATCTATACAACATAGATTGCGAAAATTGGGCAGACGCTAAAAAAGTTCGATTACTCTTTCGTAAATCAGGGACCATCGAACAAATAAAGTTTGTTGACTACATATTACCCCGTAAGACCGGCGATTTAACTTTCTCGGAAGCGCTTAAGTTATTGACGGAGTTGTTTAGCCCCAAAATTTCCCTTTTTCACAAAAGATGGAAGTGCATAAATTTAACGAGAAAAGATTGCGAGGATTACACGACTTTCGCAGCAGTAGTAAATAAACACTGTGACGATTTCAAGCTTGCCGAACTAAGCGCAGATGATTTCAAATGTTTAATTTTTGTGCAAGGACTGATATCAGCTAAAGACGCCGAAGTAAGACGCAGATTTCTGAATAAGCTAGAAAATTAGCCGTAACCTTACAAAAAGTCGCAGAGGACTGCGAGAGATTTGTAAGCGTAAAGCAAGACTCGAAAGACATAGAAGAATCGGGCATAGTACACATAAGAAAGGTACGACAAAAATTATATCCTAACTTTTCTTTCAAAATCAAGTCAATCCAAAAAGAGTGACTATTCTCACTTTTCGCCGAAAACAAATTACCCCAAGAAAAAAACACCACCTAGCCTCTGTTCGCGCTGTGGTGCTCTTCATTGGTATATAGATTGCCGGTTTAAATCTTGTTTAATTTGTAACAAAATCGGACACAAGAGCTCACATTGTAGAGCAAACAAAGGATTTAAAAGCCGAATAAAAATCGCAAGATCAGACGAACAGGATAGCATAAGGAAGTACGTTCAAGTACAAATCCTTAACGAAAGAATAAAGTTTCAATTAGACTCCGGGGCTGATTTAAGTATCATCAACCTACAGACATGGAAAAAATTGGGTAAACCAATCATGTTAAAATCAAACAAAGAAGCCAGGTCGGTGACTGGGGAAAAATAAAATTCAAAGGTGAGATTATATCTAACGTTAAGTTTAACGAAAAAACCAAAAAATGAAAAATGTTCGTGTTAAGAAACACTTGTAATTTATTTGGGACAGAGTGGATGAGACATTTTAATCTATGAGATTTACCCATTAATACTTTTTGCCAAAAATATAGAAAGCCTGACAACCGAAGCAAATTAATTAAAAGACGATTTGAAAAAAACTTCCCAGAAGTTTTTTTTCAAATGGACTGGGTCGACGCAAAAAGATGGCGGCAAAATTTGAATTAAAGGAAAACATCCAACCCGTTTTTAAAAAGAAAAGGAATGTACCTTTCGCCTCACTCGAGAAAATAAATGAAGAACTAGATAGACTAGTTAAGACCGGCATTCTTTCTAAAATTGAATATAGCCAATGGGCTGCTCCGACTGTCTATGTTAAAAAGAAAACTAAAGAAATTCGCGTCTGCGCTGATTTTTCGACTGGATTGAATGCATCACTAAAGGATTACCATTATCCTCTTCCGTGCCCAGACGAAATATTTACTAAATTAAATGGAGGAAGATTTTTCTCCAAAATAGATTTAAGTGGCGCATATTTACAGATACTCGTGGAAGAAGAAAGCTCGAAACTACTATGTATTAACACCCATCGCGGGTTATACAAATTCGAGAGACTCGCTTTCGGTGTCACGGTCGCACCAACCACATTCCAGCAGGTAATGGATACTATGTTAAACGGACTGGAATTCGCGATAGCATAACTAGACGACATTCTAATGACTAGTCATACCAAAGAACAAAACCGGGAACACGTCCACAAAGTTGTCTCGAGAATCCAAGAGTATGGTTTCAAACTATAAGAAGCCAAATGTGATTTTTTATGATGAAAATCAAATATCTGGGCCACATTATTGACAAAGATGACAGAAGACCAGACCCAGAACGGGCTACTGCAATTCAGGACACGCCGGCTCCTAAAAATATCGCATCTTTACAAAGTTTTCTCGGACTGGCTAACTACTACCAAGTTTTCATACGTAATATGCATAACCTCCGTGCTCAAATGAATGAACTTCTGAAAAAAGACAAAAAGTGGGAATGGACAGCTGAATGCCAGGAGGCATTCGGGAAAACGGAAAAAGTTCTAACATCCGATCTTTTTCTAACTCACTATGAGCCAGACTTAGAGATTACTGTCGCTAGCGAGGCAAGCTCATATGGCATCGGGGCATGCATTTTACACAAAATGCGTGACGGGACTCACAAACCAATAGCTCACGCATCAAGGACACTGCTACCAGCAGAAAAGAACTACTCCCAAATAGAAAACGAGTATTTAGGGATCATATTTGCAGTCTCGAAATTCCACCGTTACATACACGGTAGATTTTTCACTTTACAAACGAATCATAAACCTTTACTCAAAATTGTTGGATCAAAAAAAGTCTGCCCGTACACACAGCTAACAGACTGCAGAGGTGGGGAACAATCCTTTTAAATTAACTCGACATTACGGAACACAATAAGGGAACTCCATGTGTCACTGCACGAAATAAAAATGGAAGCCCTCGGTGACGATTTTATTAAGATGACCAAGACTAAATTAATTGAAAAGGACAAAAAAAACTTCAGACATTTTCTCCCTATGCGATGAGGTACTCTTGTATAGTGAGAGAGTCGTCATTCCCAAAACTCTTCAAAAGAGAATTCTGAAGGATTTCTATGTTGGCCACCCAGGGACTACAAGAATGAAGAGCTTGATGAGGAGCTTCGTGTACTGGGCTAACATGGACCAGGATATCGATAGAATCGTAAAAACGTGCAAAGGCTGTGCATTGGCAGCAAAGGCACCTCCGATCAAATACAGTCCTTGGCCAAAAACGGACCGACCATAGTCCAGGATCCATATAGACTTCGCAGGCGCATTAGACGGTTTCAACTATTTAATTGTAGTAGATAGTTTCACAAAATAGCCCGAAGTGTGCCGATGCAAAAGTCCAACGACGGAAGTAACCATAAACTTCCTCCACGAATTGTTCGCCCGTTTCGCGGTGGTGAATTGTTAAGTCAGCGACAACGGAACACAGTTCACGTCCGCTGAATTCAAGGAATTCTGTGATACGTTCCAAATAGAACATATTACGAACCCAGCATACTACCCGAGATCAAATGCCCAAGCAGAACGTTTTGTCGATACACTGAAAAGAGCCCTGAAGCAGGCTAGAGGCACTCCTACGGAAAAAAGCCTTTCAACAGTTCCTTCAGGTGTACAGGATCACGACAAACACGAATACACCATCTTCATCATCCCCTTGCTGAGGTAATGTTTGCGCGCAAGATAAGATCCGTCTTTGACAAACTGCTGCCAAAACAGACAAAACCGGGACGAACAAATGCAGTACCTAGAAAACGTTACGTCCCAGGCGAAAAAATATTTTTTGAAATGGTTTAAAAATAAAAAATCGTTCTGGGAACTGGGGACACTTGAGAAGCGGATTGGAAATATGGTATACATAATTCAAGGCCCTAAGTTCTCTCATAAGAGACATTTTAAATCAATTAAGAAAACGACTATCGGACGACACCGACAGCGCTCCCAAGGAAGAAGAAGAAATTATAGACACCATATATGACACCTTGGACATTGAGATCCTCCCAGAACCAAGACAATCAAAAAGGAAGCGAAGACTAACGGATCTGATCGTAATAGACCCGAAAAGGAAACGCTATTGATTCTCCTGCGGAGGTAATACTTGGGAGGGGGGTTTTATGGTGACTTACCTATGTACAACATAGACTCTTCCTCTTTACTCAATAAATGCCAACGACAATTAACTCTAGCCAGAGTCCAGTAAGATAGTTCGAACTCTACTTACCAGGCCCATATTTCTTTCCTCTGTACTCTATTTTCTACATACACTTGTTTCTACTTTATAGCGTGTTCGTGTCGTCATTTCGGTCCCTTTAAAAGAGCCACAACATAATATAAGCAACAAATAATAAGTTTATAATGTTAGTAACAAAGAATAAGTTAATGATGTAAGTAACAAAAAATAAGTTAATTATATAAGTAACAAAGAATAAGTTAATAATGTAAGTAACAAGGAATCAGTTAATTATGTAAGTTACAAAGAATACGTTGATAATGTAAGTAACAAAAAATAAGTTTATAATGTAAGTAACAAACAATAAGTTATTAATGGGAGTAACAAAGAATAAGTTAATAATGTAAGTAACAAAGAATAAGTTAATAATGTAAGTAACAAGGAATCAGTTAATTATGTAAGTAACAAAGAATACGTTGATAATGTAAGTAACAAAAAATAAGTTTATAATGTAAGTAACAAAGAATAAGTTATTAATGGGAGTAACAAAGAATAAGTTAATAATGTAAGTAACAAAGAATAAGTTAATAATGTAAGTAACAAGGAATCAGTTAATTATGTAAGTAACAAAGAATACGTTGATAATGTAAGTAACAAAAAATAAGTTTATAATGTAAGTAACAAAGAATACGTTGATAATGTAAGTAACAAAAAATAAGTTTATAATGTAAGTAACAAAAATAAGTTTATAATGTAAGTAACAAATAATAAGTTATTAATGGGAGTAACAAAGAATAAGTTAATAATGTAAGTAACAAAGAATAAGTTTATTATGTAAGTAACCAAGAATTATTTAATAATGTAAGCTACAAAGAATAAGTTAATAATGTAAGTAACAAAAAATAAGTTTATAATGTAAGTAACAAAGAATAAGTTATTAATGGGAGTAACAAAGAATAAGTTAATAATGTAAGTAACAAAGAATAAGTTTATTATGTAAGTAACCAAGAATTATTTAATAATGTAAGCTACAAATAATAAGTTAATAATGTAAGTTACAAAGAATAAGCAAATAATATAAGTAACAAAGAATAAGTTAATAATGTAAGTAATAACGAAATAAGGTAATAATATAAGTAACAAAGAATAAGCTAATAATGTAAGTAATAAAGAATAAGTTAATAGTGTCACAAGGAATAAGCTGATGATGTAAGTAACAAATAATCAGTTTATAATGTAAGGAGCAGAGAATAAGTTTATAATGTAAGTAACAAGGAATAAGTTATTAATGGGAGTAACAAAGAATTAGTTAATAATGTAAGTAACAAAGAATAAGTTTATTATGTAAGTAACCAATAATTATTTAATAATGTAAGCTACAAAGAATAAATTAATAATGTAAGTAACAAAGAATAAGTTTATAATGAAAGTAACAAAGAATAAGTTTATAATAAAAGTAACAAAGAATAAATTAATAAGGTAAGTAACAAAGAATAAGTTTATAATAAAAGTAACAAAGAATAAATTTAAAAGGAAAGTAACAAAGAATAAGTTTATTATGTAAGTGACAAAGAATAAATTAATAATGTAAGTAACAATAAAATAAGTTTATAATAAAAGTAACAAAAGAATAAGTTTATAATAAAAGTAACAAAGAATAAATTAATAATGTAAGTAACAAAGAATAAGTTTATAATGTAAGTAACAAAGAATAAATTAATAATGTAAGTAACAAAGAACAAGTTTATAATGAAAGTAACAAAGAATAAGTTTATAATGAAAGTAACAAAGAATAAATTAATAATCTAAGTAACAAAGAATAAGTTTATAATAAAAGTAACAAAGAATAAATTTAAAATGAAAGTAACAAAGAATAAGTTTATAATGTAAGTGACAAAGAATTAATTAATAATGTAAGTAACAATAAAATAAGTTTATAATAAAAGTAACAAAGAATAAGTTTATAATGTAAGTAACAAAGAATAAATTAATAATGTAAGTAACAAAGAATAAGTTTATAATGTAAGTAACAAAGAATAAATTAATAATGTAAGTAACAAAGAACAAGTTTATAATGAAAGTAACAAAGAATAAGTTTATAATGAAAGCAACAAAGAATAAATTAATAATGTAAGTAACAAAGAATAAGTTTATAATAAAAGTAACAAAGAATAAACTTAAAATGAAAGTAACAAAGAATAAGTTTATAATGTAAGTGACAAAGAATTAATTAATAATGTAAGTAACAATAAAATAAGTTTATAATAAAAGTAACAAAGAATAAGTTTATAATGTAAGTAACAAAGAATAAATTAATAATGTAAGTAACAATAAAATAAGTTTATAATAAAAGTAACAAAAGAATAAGTTTATAATAAAAGTAACAAGAATAAGTTTATAATGAAAGTAACAAAGAATAAATTAATAATGTAAGTAACAAAGAATAAGTTTATAATAAAAGTAACAAAAGAATAAGTTTATAATAAAAGTAACAAAGAATAAATTAATAATGTAAGTAACAAAGAATAAATTAATAATGTAAGTAACAATAAAATAAGTTTATAATAAAAGTAACAAAAGAATAAGTTTATAATAAAAGTAACAAAGAATAAATTAATAATGTAAGTAACAAAGAATAAGTTTATAATGAAAGTAACAAAGAATAAGTTTATAATAAAAGTAACAAAGAATAAATTAATAATGTAAGTAATAAAGAATAAGTTTATAATGAAAGTAACAAAGTATAAGTGTATAATGAAAGTAACAAAGAATAAGTTTATAATAAAAGTAACAAAGAATAAATTAATAATGTAAGTAATAAAGAATAAGTTTATAATGAAAGTAACAAAGAATAAGTGTATAATAAAAGTAACAAAGAATAAATTAATAATGTTAGTAACAAAGAATAAGTTTATAATGAAAGTAACAAAGAATAAATTAATAATGTAAGTAACACAGAATAAGTTTATAATAAAAGTAACAAAGAATAAATTAATAATGTAAGTAACAAAGAATAAATTAATAATGTTAGTAACAAAGAATAAGTTTATAATGAAAGTAACAAAGAATAAATTAATAATGTAAGTAACAAAGAATAAGTTTATAATGAAAGTAACAAAGAATAAATTAATAATGTAAGTAACAAAGAATAAGTTTATAATGTAAGTAACAGACAATAAATTACTTATGTAAGTAACAAAGTATAAGTTAATAATGTAAGCAACAAAGAATGAGTTAACAATGTAACAAATAATAAGTTTATAATGTAAGTAAAAAGAATAAGTTAATAATGTAACAAAGAATAAGTTAATAATGTAAGTAACAAAGAATAAGTTTATAATGTAAGTAACAAAGAATACATTAATAATGTAAGTAACAAGGAATAAGTTAATAATGTAAGTAATTAATAATAAGTTCATAATGTAAGTAACCAATAATAATTTTATAATTTAAGTAACAAAGAATAAGTTAATAATTTAAGTAACAAAAAATAAGTTTATAATGTAAGTAACAAAAAATAAGTTAATAATGTAAGTAACCAATAATAATTTAATAATGTAAGTAGATTCTGGATGGTAGATCAACTAGTATAGATTTTGACACATGTGAGTAAGCGCGGTCAAAATGACCTGGAAGTAGGTAAGCATTCTGCACTGATCTGACAGAGGGGTGAGATTTGACGAGTTCGGGAAGTTCACCTGTTGGTATGACGTCACGTGGGAGGAGAATGATTGTATTTTAAAATCAGTCTGTTGTGGAAACTTGAAACGAACAGACGTTTAATAACGGTTAAAACCGCGCACGGCGATGGACAAAAATCTGCCCGTCAGTCCGTTTATCTATCTATCTATCTATCTATCTATCTATCTATCTATCTATCTATCTATCTATATATATATATATATATATATATATATATATATATATCCTTCTCCTTCTCTCTCTCTCTTTTCTCTCTCTCTTTTCTCTCTCTCTCTCCCTTTCTGTCTATATATATATATATATATATATATCTTTCTATGTATGTATCTATCTATCTATAGTTAAGTTAGGAATATAACAATCCTTCTCCTTTATAACAAAGTGTTAATTGTACTTGTGTTGCTTTGTATTTTTCCTTAAATAAATTTTCATTCCTTATCTTTGTCTTATATCATTTAATTCTTCTTTGTATACTGCAATAAAGAATATATATAGACAGAACCGACGAACACGTGTCCTCACCACCGTTGAAGAAGAACACGGCGCGAGAAAGTAAGAAACAACGATAAACTACATCATGATGAGAAAAGAATGAAACGCCGAAGAAACATGAGGAAAAAGAAAGAAAAATGATTTACGCACGCATATATCGAGATATCTCAGAAATGAAGAAAAAGGGGACGCATATTCGACGAGTCGGAAAGAAAAGAAAGAACAAATGCTCAACATAGCATATGAATCCCATTAATGGTTATATATACAAAAAATAATGTTCCCATGTTACCCATCGTTTTGCTTGGACTGTATATTCGACGGTTCATAACTCAACGTTTATTCATTTAGCTTATTTTCCTGTACATATAAATATACAAATATATACATGTACTAAACATATATATATATATATATATATATATATATATATATATATATATATATAAATATATATATATATATATATATATATATATATATAGTTCTTTGTAATATAGCAGGAAAAATCACAGCAGAGTGCTCGATTAACTAAGAATTAAAGTTAAAAGTTACAAATTAAGAGCGTAATATTTATTTATTTTGGTGCAGAAACCGGTACGAATGCTGTACCAAAATAAATAAATAAATATATATATATATATATATATATATATATATATATATATATATATATTCCAATCGTTCTCATAATAGCGTTGTAAAATAATGTCTATTCTACTAATAATGATTTATATGTAGTGTATTGCTGGGATAAGCCTAAACTAGTGGTTAGAATTAATAATAAGGTTCTATTATATAAAGCTACTTTGTTTTGATTGTATTCTCATATGTGTGTACATGCAATATAAAGCACTTCAAATGTTCAAAACAAATTATACTCCACCTTTTTAAATAGGTAAATCTTCAGCTTTGCATAACTTATAGTATTTTGAACCCATACGAATCCTCCGAGGATTAAGCTTGTTTGTAGTAAGTGGTTTGTGTTTTTCAAAGGTTTCCACATGCACTTAGTCAAAGGGGGTGCGTTTAAAGGCTTATCATAAACAAAAACGTGTTTATGTGTTCAAATTCTATGTTTGATTTGTACTGCGATTAATCAAATACAAGGAAATGTGTTATTGTTATGCGCATAAACACCAAACAATAACACATTTCCTCAAATGAAACAACACTCTTTCAAATCGAAAGACATTTTTTCAAATGGATTTACATATCTGATGAGAGCAGACTACCGCTTGAAACGCGTTATATAAAATTATAAAATGATAAAATAACAAAATAATAAATAAATGTTGAATAAAACTTTTTACAAATGTTGGTAGCCTTACTCCTTCACACACACACACACACACACACACACCCCACACACAGACATATATATATATATATATATATATATATATATATATATATATATATATATATATATATGCCTTGGTTTTATTTTCAGTCAAAGTTAGAGAATGTGCTCTCATGTGTAAAAGTAAATAAAACTCGTTCTTTTCCGGTGTGAAAAAGACGAGTCTCTCTTCATGTCTCACGTATATTTCTTTAATAACAGCCCTGACAACATATGCTATTTTTTAATGTATTTGGGACCTTTACATATTCATTGCGCATTTTGTATGTGTGTATTATTGATTTGTATGTATTTATCAATATATAGATCAATGTGACATTATAATGGCATTCATTACATCATATTGTTTAGAAAAAAAATTAACAATGTATTTGTATCGTATGTTTCGCTGATCATAGATTAGCGGATCCCGTTATAATAGGGATGTATGTTTATTGGTCGACACAGTGTAGAGAGACTTTTCTGAAAGCAGGGTTATGGTGACCAGATACCTCAATTCATAGGTCCAGGCATGTTATCTCATGCCACCATCTGTTTACTTGGCAAGCGAATACGTCAACTGACCAATGAGTGATGGGACATCAGACGGAAATGCGGGCGAGAAGAAAAAGGGGAATATAAAGTAAAAAGAAAACAATAAGAAATTCTAAATCTCTAATCGATACGCGTAAAGACCAACATGTGTTTCGATGTTAGCCGGATGGAAAGGCGACGAATTCAAAACTGAATACAGTGTGTAACCACACACAACCACGGACCCACACATGTAGACACTCACAGATATAAATGGCCGATTCAGTTAAAGATACAATATCCAGACCCTTAAAAACAGGGCATTGCTTACATGGTTTCAGTGTTTTACAGGAAAAAGTGCGTTCCTTTTTGCTGCAGCTAAGGCGTGGCGGAGGGCTTAATTTTTATTCAGCAATGAAAAAGCAAGTAAACAGAAACTTATTTGAAAATAATGTGAGGATTGTGTAAAATTTTTCAACTGGTTATTTTAAGGTTCATATGGGGTGTTAAAGGGAGTGGTTCTTTTTGTTAGAAGCATGAGTCGCTCCCAAACTAGTGGAGCAGGTAAAGCCGTGCAAGCTTGTTTCCGTGATCACTCGTCTTCAGTCTCCATCTAAATTACAGAATGGCTGCATTTCCATATTTAAAGAAGTATAGTATCACATCATTAATAAAAGTTAGGTTAGTTACAATTTTCGTTGTCTGCGTGAAGTTGCTGATGTGAGGCGTAGAACTCAGCGTTTATAGATCGGTATTACTCAACATGTTCCGAGCAATAGTTGTGTTTTGAAATAGCATACACCCATGTCCTCCTAGGCCAGTAGGTATGCCATAGAGGAATATTTATTGGAAAACGAGTCTTGTGCAAAAGCTTACAGTAACGAAGCACAGGGCGCGGTTTAAACACCACACCTGAAAATATCATAATTCGTAGTTATCAATATAATAAGAATTACCTCGAAAAATTGAGCGAAGGGAAATTATAT
>OY744532.1:79426233-79441233 GCA_963556195.1 Sepiola atlantica | reverse complement strand
ATAATAATAATAATAATAATAATAATAATAATAATAATAATAATAATAATAATAATAATAATAATAATAATAATAATAATAATAATAATAATAATAATAATAATAATAATAATAATAATAATAATAATAATAATAATAATAATAATAATAATAATAATAATAATAATAATAATAATAATAATAATAATAATAATAATAATAATAATAATAATAATAATAATAATAATAATAATAATAATAATAATAATAATAATAATAATAATAATAATAATAATAATAATAATAATAATAATAATAATAATAATAATAATAATAATAATAATAATAATAATAATAATAATAATAATAATAATAATAATAATAATAATAATAATAATAATAATAATAATAATAATAATAATAATAATAATAATAATAATAATAATAATAATAATAATAATAATAATAATAATAATAATAATAATAATAATAATAATAATAATAATAATAATAATAATAATAATAATAATAATAATAATAATAATAATAATAATAATAATAATAATAATAATAATAATAATAATAATAATAATAATAATAATAATAATAATAATAATAATAATAATAATAATAATAATAATAATAATAATAATAATAATAATAATAATAATAATAATAATAATAATAATAATAATAATAATAATAATAATAATAATAATAATAATAATAATAATAATAATAATAATAATAATAATAATAATAATAATAATAATAATAATAATAATAATAATAATAATAATAATAATAATAATAATAATAATAATAATAATAATAATAATAATAATAATAATAATAATAATAATAATAATAATAATAATAATAATAATAATAATAATAATAATAATAATAATAATAATAATAATAATAATAATAATAATAATAATAATAATAATAATAATAATAATAATAATAATAATAATAATAATAATAATAATAATAATAATAATAATAATAATAATAATAATAATAATAATAATAATAATAATAATAATAATAATAATAATAATAATAATAATAATAATAATAATAATAATAATAATAATAATAATAATAATAATAATAATAATAATAATAATAATAATAATAATAATAATAATAATAATAATAATAATAATAATAATAATAATAATAATAATAATAATAATAATAATAATAATAATAATAATAATAATAATAATAATAATAATAATAATAATAATAATAATAATAATAATAATAATAATAATAATAATAATAATAATAATAATAATAATAATAATAATAATAATAATAATAATAATAATAATAATAATAATAATAATAATAATAATAATAATAATAATAATAATAATAATAATAATAATAATAATAATAATAATAATAATAATAATAATAATAATAATAATAATAATAATAATAATAATAATAATAATAATAATAATAATAATAATAATAATAATAATAATAATAATAATAATAATAATAATAATAATAATAATAATAATAATAATAATAATAATAATAATAATAATAATAATAATAATAATAATAATAATAATAATAATAATAATAATAATAATAATAATAATAATAATAATAATAATAATAATAATAATAATAATAATAATAATAATAATAATAATAATAATAATAATAATAATAATAATAATAATAATAATAATAATAATAATAATAATAATAATAATAATAATAATAATAATAATAATAATAATAATAATAATAATAATAATAATAATAATAATAATAATAATAATAATAATAATAATAATAATAATAATAATAATAATAATAATAATAATAATAATAATAATAATAATAATAATAATAATAATAATAATAATAATAATAATAATAATAATAATAATAATAATAATAATAATAATAATAATAATAATAATAATAATAATAATAATAATAATAATAATAATAATAATAATAATAATAATAATAATAATAATAATAATAATAATAATAATAATAATAATAATAATAATAATAATAATAATAATAATAATAATAATAATAATAATAATAATAATAATAATAATAATAATAATAATAATAATAATAATAATAATAATAATAATAATAATAATAATAATAATAATAATAATAATAATAATAATAATAATAATAATAATAATAATAATAATAATAATAATAATAATAATAGAACATTCAGAGAATTTCATTTAAAATCCCAATACAATGTTTATCTATAACTACCGCATTTACATTTTTATACAAATGTGTCACACCTTATCAAGGTCCAAAGGCCACTCGGCGATAAAGATTTGTTAAATTATCAATTGGATGATAACAATACTATAAGGGAATTAGAAACGATGGGGAAAAGGGACAGGATTTTATTACGTTTGAAAAGTATTTATAGACATTAGACTCTAAGGCGACTATATTGAAGTCAGCAGAGAAGCAGCCTCGCGGTATTGTATTCCTCAGCTTGGAAGTTCTTAGAAATAAGTTTCTTTTGGTTTTATGTAAACAGAAGAAGAATGGAAAGTTCTATGCAGTAGCGGTATCTAAACGGATATTTGCTATGAAGGTTCTTCGGGGAGAACCATAGATTGTGACTCCGTCGAGCACTACCATAGAAATAACGATAGAGTAGAGAGAGAGACTGTCAACATCTCTTCTGTGAGAACACGTATGTAGGAAAGATAAGAGATCATCCCCCACTAGGTAGCAAAGTCATTTTTTGATATGTGAGGTAAGAAGTAGTCCTGTGAGCTGCACCACCCGAAATGTGGCAGCAGTACTCGATTATATCTTACACTTATAGCGGTTAAGAATTATGTCAAAGGTCAGCCATTTTGGCACTGCCATTGCGAAGAGATTTGAGGTACGACTTCTACTTCAGGTTCAGAGTAGAAGTCAGTCTTCGGAGCTTATAAACCCAGAGGGCTTCCTCAAAAGAAGTAATTTTAACTAAAGCAAATCGAAGGATTTGAACGCTGGTGGTGAAAGAAGAGAAGCTTTTAGAAGTTTTTACAGTAACAAGCAACCTTTTCCCATTGCAAGCGTTTCTAGTTGGAAGACTAGGAATCAAAAAGATTTTCATCAGTAGTGCTACTCGAAGTGGTGCCAGTGTTTACTGTATCGTCTGCATAGATGTCCATAAATATTCTCAGAATATGATATAAAATAAAATACATGAACCGAATTTTTTACCATTTTTCCTTCATTTAATATTGTTTCAAAACTACTTTTCGAGGAAATGTGCAAGTTAGAGATAGCCGTAACAATATTGAAAATCTATAAGTCAATTATATATAAATGTCAATGCCCATGAGAAAGAAAGGCTAGACCATCTACAGTAAAAATGAAAGCACATTATATGTAAAATATTTTGGGTTTGACAATGAAAGGCATCCTGAATCTTAAAGTAGGGGCCATCGAGGTAGAACCCCCTTAAAACCTTAAATATATCATATGTATAAGATATATCAGGCCAGTAAATAGGAGTTGTCCCAAATCTCTAAATGTCTTTCTTTAAATAAGCTATGCGGTCCAAACCTTCCTTAAAACTTATATATATATATATATATATATATATATATATATATATATATATATATGTATGTGTATATATATATATATATATATATATATATATATATATATATATATATATATATATATATATTATAATATAAAATGAATAAGGTGTCAATCAAATTTGATTTGGCTGAATCGCGGAAGAACGAAGTTTAATTATTTTTTCGCTCGGGTTGGAAGATATGACCGGGTTTACTGACTCAATTCAATCTTATTTTTGTTCAATTCGGATTTAACGGACTCTCTAATCAACAAATGAACTTTGATTTGATTTGGGTTGCCCACATCAAGACTTTGGAATTTTAAGTGAGTTTATTGAACTTTCTATATTATTTGATTTGATTTATTTATCGTTGTAATAATTAACATAAACATTGGATACTTTTCACTTCATCGATTGTTGACGCATTTCGCGAATGGATATCTTTGTCAGCTCTTTCAATTTCTCGTATTTGGACTGGTACTTTATCACCTGGATTACTCTTCAGTCAACCCTCTGGATGTCTTTCCTGATAATGTTTTTCAAATTGTATGACTTGGATGGATTATATAGATTTAACAAAAAAGTATGTTTTTGAGTTGATATATTTGATGTTATATATTTTTATGTATTTTTGTATATATTTTTACATATTTTCAAAGTTTAATATTATTACCTGTAATAGTATAACTGCGGTAATGGTCCTATGAAGAGAAGAATTATCTTTGAAAACTCATGAGCTAAGGACTTTAAGATACTTTGCTTGAACTTTGAATTCTAATAAAATTTGATTGACACCTTATTTTATTACTTCATTTCATATTATAATATTAATGCTCTATCCAGTATATTGAGCTTCAGTGTTTATCCGGATGTTTAACTAATTATAAGATATTAGTTGACGCTTATATCTTTTGTTGGATTGCTTCATACATATATATATATATATATATATATATATATATATATATATATATATATATATATATATATATATTATGTTAGTGAAATTTAAATCTAATGTATACAATTCTCTCAAGAAGACAATGGGAGTGGTCTCGAATTTGTTTTCCATTTAGTGTGCCAAATCTCTACGTACTACATGAGAAACAGACCTCCCTTAACACGTTTAATACGTATTCAATCTTTATTAGATTTACACCGTATACATAAGATACTAATATTGTTTCATCAATTTCAGCTACTTCCGATTAGGGGGCGAAACGGCTGTAAAAAAACAAAAGTTACATGGTGATACAAGCATAGTGAAAAGGGACATAGCAGTATTGTACATTTAATCCCGAGCGACGTCGGATCTTCCGACTAGTCAACTATAAGTTACGTTTTCATATGACTTAGTTCTATTTCTCTACATTAATAAACCATTAAAATACAATAAAGTAGTTCAAATAAAATAGAAGACTAAAATTAACATATAAATAAAATATCATCTTGTGAAAATGTGCCCAAGATGTCTAATACGATGCACACTTTTATCCGGTAGAATACGTAACCGAAAGAAAACAAAAGTTCCGGTTTCAGTTTTATCGTTATCGCCATTTTGTTTCGTTTGAGGCGTTGTCGTGCGTTTCTGTTTCTGAAAAAAACTTTTCCCGCCAGCAAAATTGCCGCTAATCTTACCGAATTTTAAAAAGCGAAGCCAAGAAATGGATTAGATAAAGACGATCAAATAAACAAAATTAAGGACAGTTTTCTAAGTACAAACTGTAGATATGGCAATCTTAACACCTGTACACAGGCACACACAATCATATACACACACATATGTGTAAAGGGTCAGCCTTCAATAACTATACAATTTTCTTTCGACATTATAATTAATGTAACATGGAGAAAATATGTAACTGTAATATGGAAACGAACAAAGGGTTCACTTAAGCTTTTTTTCCAGCATAAAGCATGAGGTTGTAGCGACCATTGTTTAAAAACAAGAGAAAAGATCAATGTTCAATAAAAGAATAAATGAAATAAAAATTGAATAAGGAAACATTATATATACGAGAAAATGCCTGGGAGGATGGTATCATGAAAACATAACAGATACTACACTACCTCCACACCTCTCAAAAAAGAAGGTTATGCGTGGAAGGATGGTATCATGGCAACAGAACATATACTACACTA
The DNA here is from genome assembly GCA_963556195.1 of Sepiola atlantica. Lineage (NCBI taxonomy): Eukaryota > Metazoa > Mollusca > Cephalopoda > Sepiida > Sepiolidae > Sepiola > Sepiola atlantica. The sequence continues at coordinate 79,435,493 of OY744532.1, read as the reverse complement.
ACTCCACACCTCTCAAAAAAGGAGGAGAAAATGCCTGGAAGGATGGTATCAGGACAAGAGAACATATACTACACTACACTATGCCCCTGAATTGAGCATTTAAAGATAGTACATTAGTCTGAAAGAGTATATACTATACTATTTCATAATAAGTACAATAGTCTTAAATAGTATAGCTTTGGCTTCAGACAGACAGACAGACAGACAGATACATAAACTCCATTATTAATAGACATATACAAAATACAAGACATTAAATGTTCATTTTAAATGTTCAGTTAGAAGTTTATAAGTGTGTGCATGCGTGCAACGATGTAGATATTTGTGTGATGCTTTTGTGTTAGAGCGCGTACGTAGGCTGAGAACTGATAGACGGTGTAAGCAGATGTGGATAAGTGTAATAGTAATCGCCTCAGCACCGAAGGGGCGAGCGAGTGTGAAAACTTTGTCCTCCTGTTGAGCGTGTGCTGTTTTTTCCAACCCTTTTGTTTCTCAACGAAAACCTTATCTGAAATTACATTTTATCGGCTCCAAGCGCATAGTGTTATTATACCTTGAGAATAAAATTTTAATCACATGGTGTGGTGTGGCGGGCGTAGTGGGAAACACATCACGTGAAAGCCATTTTTGTTTTTATTTGTAGAATTGGCGCTGGGAGCCGATTTTTCAAACGATAATCTAACTTCGTTTTTAGATGGAATTTGGTGTCGAGGTGTGTGTTTGCGCCCACGTCATCGGTCAGTCAACATTATAAGATTGGGATACACTTCGATCCTATAATGTTTATTAAAACTTTTATTTAAACTCTGTGTGCTCTCTATGGAACTCAATACACTTTGCTAATCGGTTTGAGATTGATCCGCACACTTTGGCGAATAAATCCAACGGCACTTGAGCAATGGTAACTCGGACGTGCAACTTAAGTTCAAATATGTTATCAAAAGATAGGATTTTCGATTTCGAACGACACAGGAGATATAAGAAGTGTTTAAGTGTTAAGAAATTTACAAACAATAGAAAATATATAGTTACTTTGGATGGGCGCAGTATCTATTGATAATAATATACGAAAAAACTAAATAAAAACATTGAAGGTTTTATGTATGAATGTATTTAAACGTCATTAAGCGGATTCTTCAGATACAAAACGACAATTTAATTTTTTGGGGAAAAGTGTTAACAGTTCAAGCATTACAAACTTTATCACCAGTAAAAGTGGGGATTTAATCGTGTTCATTTAAAAGCAATGATTAAACTAATTGTCTCTTAATTTATTTGTTACTGTCATTTATTCTTTCTCTCATTCCATTCTCTTTTTATTGGGTTTTGTAATGATACTCGCTCATTAAAAAGATCTCATGTTGCATTATATTATAAATAAGTTGAATTTCTATATATGCAGGTGTCATACAAAATAATGGGGATTTTTTTTTATTTAAAGTAAGATTCAAGCCTCTCTTATTATTGCAAACACATTGTAGAACGGATAGTTCAACTAGTGTATACAGTCCGTGTGGATTTATTCTGCATATTACATATATATTCCTTACCCAGAATTTTGAACTAATATTCTGCAAATTTAAACTTCTTAATATGAATCTTACCATAATCTGAAATAAAATTGTTATCCACATTTTAAAAAATGGCCTGCCATACGCCATTAAAGGTAGATCAAAAGATATTACTTCAAACGTCATCAAAAGTAAATCTAAATATGTTACCTCAAACGTTATTAAAGGTAAATTAAAAGGTATTACTTGAAACGTCATTAAAGATAGATCAAAATATATTACTTTAAACGTCATTAAAGGTAGATCAAAATATATTACTTTAAACGTCATTAAAGGTAGATCAAAATATATTACTTTAAACGTCATTAAGGGTAGATCAAAATATATTACTTTAAACGTCATTAAAGGTAGATCAAAATATATTACTTTAAACGGCATTAAAGGTAGATCAAAATATATTACTTTAAACGGCATTAAAGGTAGATCAAAATATATTACTTAAAACGTCATTAATCGTAGATCAAAATATATTACTTCAAACGGCATTAAATATAGATCAAAATATATTATTTTAAACGTCATTAAAGGTAGATCAAAATATATTACTTTAAACGTCATTAAAGGTAGATCAAAATATATTAATTCAGACATCATTAAAGGTAGATCTTAATATATTACTTTAAACGTCATTAAAGATAGATCAAAATATATTACTTTAAACGTCATTAAAGGTAGATCAAAATATATTATTTTAAACGTCATTAAAAGTAGATTAAAATATATTACTTTAAACGTCATTAAATGTAGATCAAAAGATATTTCTTTAAACGTCATTAAAGGTAGATCAAAATATATTACTTTAAACGTCATTAAAGGTAGATCAAAATATATTACTTCAAACGTCATTAAAGATAGATCAAAATATATTACTTCAAACGTCATTAAAGGTAGATCAAAATATATTACTTTAATCGTCATTAAAGGTAGATCAAAATATATTACTTTAAACGGCATTTAAGGTAGATCAAAATATATTATTTTAAACGTCATTAAAGGTAGATCAAAATATATTAATTTAAACGTAACTAAAGGTAGATCAAAATATATTACTTTAAACGTCATTAAAGATTGATCAAAATATATTACTTCAAACGTCATTAAAGGTAGATCAGAATATATTACTTTAAACGTCATTAAAGGTAGATCAAAATATATTACTTGAAACGTCATTAATCGTAGATCAAAAGATATTACTTCAAACGTCATTAATCGTAGATCAAAATATATTAATTTAAACGTCATTAAAGATAGATCAAAATATATTACTTCAGACATCATTAAAGGTAGATCAAAATATATTACTTTAAACGTCATTAAAGGTAGATCAAAATATATTATTCTAAACGTCATTAAAGGTAGATTAAAATATATTATTTTAAACGTCATTAAAGGTAGATCAAAATATATTACTTTAAACGTCATTAAAGATAGATCAAAATATATTACTTCAAACGTCATTAAAGGTAGATCAAAATATTTTACTTTAAACGTCATTAAATGTAGATCAAAATATATTACTTTAAACGTCATTAAAGGTAGATCAAAATATATTACTTTAAACGTCATTAAAGGTAGATCAAAATATATTACTTTAAACGTCATTAAAGGTAGATCAAAATATATTACTTTAAACGTCATTAAAGATAGATCAAAATATATTACTTCAAACGTCATTTAAGGTAGATCAGAATATATTACTTTAAACGTCATTAAAGGTAGATCAAAATATATTACTTGAAACGTCATTAATCGTAGATCAAAAGATATTACTTCAAACGTCATTAAAGGTAGATCAAAATATATTACTTCAAACGTCATTAAATATAGATCAAAATATATTGCTTCAAACGTCATTTAAGGTAGATCAAAATATATTACTTTAAACGTCATTAAAGATAGATCAAAATATATTACTTTAAACGTCATTAAAGGTAGATCAAAATATATTACTTGAAACGTCATTAAAGATAGATCAAAATCTATTGCTGTAAACTCTCTTATAACTGAACATATTACTTTTTACGACGATAGACACACATATCAAACAGTACAAATGCTAAAACAACGAAAATAACAATGTTATTGAATAAAAAAAAATGTCAACCTGTTGAAAATCTATATACTTTTTGCCATTATTTAATACAAAAATGGTAGACTTCCCTCACTCCGTTTGTCATGACCTAATAGAAGTATTAAGTAATTGCTAACTATATTTTTAGTATCGCATTTCAAGAAGTCTGTCCCCTAGAACTGATTATAACTTAGCACTTTCATCCGTTGCACAACGGGTCCTTGTTTCATACACTTTTAGTAGGTAAAAGTAAAGATTTCAGAATTCGACAAGACTCAGCTGAATATGTTAGGAGGTTGTGGGAAAAACATCAGATATGAGAAAGTAGTTTGAACAATTCACTAATCCAAATTATTAATCCGCATCTTTAAAAAGTCCGAAACAAATTAAGGTCCGTTAATAAACCCTCTAGGCAAACCCTTCGCAATAAAGCAAATATGTTCAAACGTGAAAAGTAGGTAATTAAATAGATGAAGACAAAATGGATATAGATGAAGCTTGGTTGGCACTCAATTGGCATGATAGGGCAGCCAATAGATGGATTCTATCTGATACAGATTTGAGTGTGACTAAGAGAAAGTTGCAAGAAAATATCAGTGTGATTACAAAAGTTGCAATTGTCTAACTATTATCGCGCCGTTCAAATTTGAAGCAAACTGAACAGTATCCATTCTTTTTTATGGAAATCACTCCAGACAAGACATGAAGCAGATCAATGTAAGAGGCTAACAAGAACGAAAGATGATCATCGCAAAGACATTATATGCCTATTAATCTTAGTACTAAAAATACCAGTGCTATAAGTAGGAGAAAAACAGTTAGCCGGATGACAGTTTAAAAAACCGGCAGTTTTTCGAAAAAAGTTACTGAAATAGGAAGTTGTATTACAATGAGGTATCAAAACAGCGAACTTATGGAGACCATTCGACTAACGAGTCAAACGAGCTTGAACAAAGGAAGCAGGGAATAGATCAGACAAGTCTGAAGAACACGTGTCATAATAGTATTTGTAGAAAACACTAAGACTATCACCATCACGTTTGTGTGAGAGAGAGAGAGAGGGGGTTAGCAGTGAAGAAGAAAGTGTATGGCCAATCAAATTACAGATACGTTTCTACACCCTATAAAAGGGGTGGGCAAACTACGGCCCGCCAAAGCAGTTTATGCGGCCCTCCAAATTATTAAATATTAAAAAGAGGTACTTTTCTTTTGTTTCAAATAAATGTTGTTGTTTTTTTCAAATGCGTTTCATGTGAATCCTCTAGAGTATTTTAAAATGCTAATTAATGAAAAAATGATTGCATTTTCGCTATGAAATCCATTTATTTCGGCTATTTCAGATATCAATTATATTGGAAAATATACTATGCGGCCCAGTAAAATTTGATTTCTTTTTAATGTGGCCCTTGCTCTGAAAAGTTTGCCCACCCCTGCTTTATAAAGGATCCTCAAATAGAGATTCACCGGCCCAAATATGACAGCAGTACTCCATACATGGCCTGATTTCTATCTCACAGACAATATATTCTTTGAATGGTTCAAGTGTATATTTATGTACGACAATGCCTAAGTTTGGCCGTAGATTTTAATAGTGTAAAACGTTCACAAAGCAAAAAATGATGCTTATCATCAATCATAATTTGATCGAAAATGAATGATGGACTGTGAGAATTAAATTATCTGCACGTTGCAACGTATATGACATCAGGGCTGAACTGCGCTAATTAACTTAAAACCACTATGTCGGAAATCGATCATTCTAATGAAACAAAAAATATATTTAAATGAAAAAATCTAAATTAGTTATTCTGAATTTAACCAATCTAAATCAGTCTTTTTAAATTCAACAAAACAGATGATAAATATTCTCTGTTAAGTCTCATTTGAGTTGCATAATGAATTCAGACACACTATAGATATTAACATTACACTATAGATATTAATATGGGTATTAGACTATAGATATTAATAGGGATATTACACACTATAGATATTAATAGGAATATTACACTATAGATATTAATAAGAATATTACAGACTCTAGATATTAATAGGAATATTACACTATAGATATTAATAGGGATATTACACATTATAGATATGTATAAAAATATCACACTATAGATATAAATATGGACATTACACACTATAGATATGTATAGGAATATTACACTATAGATATTAATAGGTATATTACACACTATAGATATTACTAGGGGTATTACACACTATAGATATTAATAGGCATATTACACTATAAATATTAATAGGGATATTACACACTATAGATATTAATAGGAATATTACACTATAGATATTAATAAGGATTACTTGATAGCAGCTGTTTGTCACATTTTGTTCAAAATAAATAAACGGTAGAAATATTAAGAATTTCATAATATATATATATATATATATATATATATATATATATATATATGTGTGTGTGTGTGTGTGTGTGTGGTTCTATAGAACATATAATTTGATTAAATTTGAACATATTGTATAATTGTTTAGTATTTTTCGCTTTTAACAAAACAGAATGAGTAATTACATTTAATTTGAACATATTGTATAATTTGTTAGTATTTTTTCGGGTTTTACAAAACAGAACAAGTAATTAAATTAGATTTGAACATATTGTATAATTTGTTCGTATTTTTGGGGGTTTTACAAAAAAAGAATAAGTAATTACATTAAATTTGAACATATTGTATAATTTGTTAGTATTTTTACGGGTTTTACAAAGCAGAATAAGTAATTACATGAAATTTGAACATATTGTATAATTTGTTAGTGTTTTTTCGGGTTTTACAAAACAGAATAAGTAATTACATGAAATTTGAACATATTGTATAATTTGTTAGTATTTTCTCGGGTTTTACAAAACAGAATAAGTAATTACATGAAATTTGAACATATTGTATAATTTGTTAGTATTTTTTCGGGTTTTACAAAACAGAATAAGTAATTACATTTAATTTGAACATATATTATGATTTGTTATTATTTTTTTCGGGTTTTACAAAACCGAATAGGTAATTCAATTAAATTTGAACATATTGTATAATTTGTTAGTATTCTTTCGGGTTTTACAAAACAGAACAAGTAATTCAATTAAATTTGACCATATTGTATGATTTGTTATTATTTTTTTCGGGTTTTACAAAACGGAATAGGTAATTACATTAAAGTTAACATATTGTATAATTTGTTAGTATTTTTTCGAGTTTTACAAAACAGAACAAGTAATTACATTAAATTTGAACATATTGTATAATTTGCATTTATTTTCCGAGTTTCACAAAATAGAACAAGTAATTACATTAAATAAAAACTCCGTTTTCAAGGAGGAAGGAAACTTTAATATGATTGACAATTTAAATTGTACTTGAATATATTTTATTTAAAGTGTTTATTTCAATAATTAACTAAAGGTACTTTAATTATGAGCTTTGCTTGTAGTTTTCTCTTTCAAATATGTACGTAAATTGTATGTGATTGTGAGAAGAAAATGTTTCTATTTATTTTTAAACATGACTGTCTCCTCATAAAATATGCATATTCTAGTTTATAATTGTTATATATAATAGTGTGTATAATAGTGTGTATAATAGTGTGTATAATAGTGTGTATAATAGTGTGTATAATAGTGTGTATAATAGTGTGTATAATAGTGTGTATAATAGTGTGTATAATAGTGTGTATAATAGTGTGTATAATAGTGTAGTATAATATCTATAATAGTGTCGTATTGTACACTATTTCAGCAAGTGAATGTTTCCCAGATGACGAAAGTTACTTTTGTCATCTGAATAACGAGCATAAAATATTCTGTAACTATTTAGCTCTAGTGATCCCAGATCAGACTGTTTGAAAATATTGCCGCCGGACCAAAAATGCACAAAACATTGATATTTTATTGTTTCTTTTCTCTTTGAAAAAGTCAATCAGGTTCTGCAAAATACAAAACAAAAAAAAATCTATTCCAGTTTTCTTCCCCTCTCCTCTTCTTTCACTCCCCAAATATCATAAATAAATACTTGAACATATAAAGAACTTCAAGCATAAAAACTTTTACTAAAATAACTGGATTCAGTTTTAAATAACCCGAAAAGGGTCGATATGCCTTACAATACAACAACCAAACGAAACACCATGAATAAATAAAGAATTTGAAGCATAAAAACCTGTTACCAAAATGACCAAATTCAGCATGAAATAACCCGAAAAATGTTGATATGCCATAAAATAAAAGAATCAAACCAATCTATTTAGCTTTAGCTTTATTTATGTCAAGTTAGGTGTGTTTGTATGTTAATATAGTTTTATGTACGAGATTTGCTCCTTAACTAATTAACCTATCATTATGAATTTTGGAACACAGCTACAGGGCTTAAAGCGTTTTAAATGCGGGCTACATTTAGTTTAAGTTTCATACAAAAGGGGATAAAAAGGAATAGGGGGACCTTTTGTGAAATTCGGTTGCGTACGATTTTGTAGAAATTTTACCAATAATTATTAGATATTAATTAACGAATGAGCCTACGTTAGTTTAGTGTATTTTAAAGGGATTTTAAGAGGTATAATATGAGAAGAAACGCTTATTAAAAACTTCAAATATTTCAAATGTGCATTGAATTTCATCCATAGGCATGAGGCACTAATTATACTTCAAATATTTCAAATGTGCATTGAATTTCATCCATAGGCATGAGACACTAATTATACTTCAAATATTTCAAATGTGCATTGAATTTCATCCATAGGCATGAGACACTAATTATACTTCAAATATTTCAAATGTGCATTGAATTTTATCCATAGGCATGAGACACTAATTATACTTCAAATATTTCAAATGTGCATTGAATTTCATCCATAGGCATGAGACACTAATTATACTTCAAATATTTCAAATGTGCATTGAATTTCATCCATAGGCATGGGACACTAATTATACTTGCCTCCCCGAATTTAATGTTGGTATTAATACCTCTTAAGTTTAAGCTTTAATTTTTAGACATTTTTTCCGAATCAAAATCATGAAATGGGTTTTACACATAGTTATAATAAAGTTTAGTATCATTACATCTTTATTTTAATCGTGAGAAAAACATAAAATTTGTGCAAAACAAAGTATTCGGAGAAGTAATTGTAACCGATGTGTTTAGATGCAGTGTTACCTGGTATAAAACACTTCTCTGTTTATTTTTCTAATGTTGTTTACTTCGAGAGAAATCATCCAAAGTGCTCAATGTCCTGGATAGAGCAAATAGTAAGCCAAAGATCCTAATAACAGTCCCCAATATTCTAAATAGAGCAGATGTCTCTAAGCGCAGTATTGCCCGGCATAAAGGACTTATCTGTCATTTTTATCGTGTTGTATACAAAAAAAGCTACTGAGTTTCGAAAAGGAGTGAGAGCCGAATGTTTTAGAAAGAGTGATATCCCGGGTTTGAGAAGGAGTGAGAGCCGGAGGTTCGGGAAGGAGTCAGAATCAGATGTGTGTTGATGGAGTCAGAATCGGAGCAATAAATGTAAGATTACAGTATTACATTTAAAACTGATAGATCTGGTAAATGAATTACATTTTGTTACTTCTTTCAACAGATTTA
>OY744532.1:79396233-79421233 GCA_963556195.1 Sepiola atlantica | reverse complement strand
ATATATATATATATATATATATATATATATATATATACAAACATTTTGTAAATCTTAATATCTACTTTATTTCAGTTTTACGGAGAATCCCATTTTCAGAAGTGTATATCTTTGAAGATTTCAATACAATGAAATCTGACCGCTGTCTAGATTTGCTTTCAAACATATAAAGACCATAAGACCTTATTAAAAAGTGAAAAGTAAATGTCTATAATCTAAACACTCGATGTTCAATATTTTAACAAGTGATAAATAAATCTAAGAAAATGTCAATTTAGAGAAATCATTTTATTTTGAAATTCCGCAAAGAACGTAAACACAATCAAAAAAAAACATTTTACAAGTTTTTTGCAACAACAGTTTATATTCTGAATAGTACAATTAGTTCGCGCCACAGAAAACTCACGTGGATAGTCCGAAAGGTCGGAAAGACTTGTGAGGGTGTGATCGATTAGACGGGTATGGAAACTACGTCAATCCGACAGAGTCTGATTATCAGATTTTTAATTGCAGAGAAAGCCAGAGGCAGTGATAAGCGATAATTAACTGGTACACGGTTGGACTCGGAACGCAAAGTTTGTCGTAATCGAGATGAAGAGAAGCTGTGAGCACTAAGAATTTTGGGAGACTTGTTGTCACTTGAACTCCCGGAACCATCCCCTTTATTTTTATTAATGAGTGATCATCGTAAAGAATCGTGTGAAAACTCCGAGCAAATAAGAAATAATAATATAATAAATGTTTATTGTGCCTCATATGCGTTTCTCTTTATTTTACAACCAATACAAGCAATTATTTTTATCGGTAGTTGCTATTACAATATTCATTTTTAATCTGCGTTGATATAATTCGTTATTAATTATTCATGTTTGAATATATACACAACAATGAGAATGCAAATCAATTACAATTGATTACAATATTTGCACACTTTTTCCTATTTACACCTTTGCTACCAGAAGATTCGATAAGGTCAAACTATGGTAGCCGAGAATTTTTTTAATTCATTTTTCATTGTGTTTAAACCATTTTATTTATTCAATCTTATCAAAAAAGTAAATGAATAATGCAATTTTAGAGTAGCTATTTATTTGCCTCGACACGATGCCAAAGTTATACTCAATATCTGTTTTAATGTGGGGATAACCCATTGTTCCAAAAGGTAGTATACATTGCTACTAGCCAAAAGACCAAAAACTGCATTTTTTAAATTAGTTCACTCCAAACAAGGCAAGTTTCCACTGTAGACGTAAAAGGCTACTGAGAATTAGAGTGAAAGTTTAGAGGATCATCCTAAACTATGAGCTGTCCAGCGAGATGCTTGTTCACATTAGTTTTAAATTTCTGCATGTCGGTACAGTTGGGGTAACAGGGAGCAGGGAAGAAGTTCCAAATGACAGCAACTCGGGGGAAAAAAGCTTTTAGAGTAGAAGGTTCTCCGGCATCTGGGAACCTCCACAGTAAATGGATGCGATCTAGGTGGATAATGAGGGACCTATTAGTTTAGCGACTCTTTTTGGGACTTTGTCTAAGAAGGAGAGACAGATGGATGATGCACAATCCCAGATGTGACAATAACACTCAATGCATGGGCAGAGGGTGGCTTTGTGGAGATAGAGTACTGGCAGGTGTGAGAAGTGTTTTAGCACGGCAGAAGGAGCCCACTTTCTTGGCAATGTCTTCAATGTATTTGTTCCAATTCATATTTTTGTGAATTTTAGGTCGATGAGTTTGAATGTTGTACTCTCGGGTAGGTTTTTATAAGCTATGGCAATCGGTGGTTGAAGAGGTATCTTGTAGTTGTTGAAAGAAAGGAGGTTTGTCCTCGTCACATTAAACGTCACCATTGATGTATTACCCAATTCCATTACAGACTAGAGGTAATTTTCTAAAGATTCAGCCATTGCCTTCGATATGTGCGCGTCCGTTTTACCCGCATGACGAGAGTAGAGCGTTGTGTCGTTAGCAAATATACCCATCTCAGACACAATGTCATCAAAGAGGGCGTTTATGAAAATAAGGAACAATAAACATCCAAGGATCGATCGCTGGGATACACTTGTGTTTATGTCATGTTTTGGGGGGATAAACGGCCATCGGTGACGACCTGGAGCTTTCGTTGGGATAGACAGTGATCTATTTCTATTAAATATTCGTCCAGTAATACAATATGAATTCATTTTTATAAGAAGACCTTTAATCCAGAGCTTGTCAAAGGTTTTAGATATCAAGCGCTATCGCTCTATCTTTACTTGTCTTGTCCAGTGTATGGTATATGCGACTGTTAGGATATCCATTGTAGAATGTGCTCGTCTAAATCCTTGCTGATGGTCAGTAAGAAGTTTGGCATTAACGATGTGCCGTACTATCGCTAGATTGATTAATGATTCAGAGATTTTAACGAAGAGCTGGTGTAGACTGACGAGGCGATAATTCTGAGGGTCAATTATATCTCCAGAATTCTTGAAGACTGGTACCACAGAAGCAATTTCCCACCTATCAGGGAAGCAATATTTGGCGAGGTATTTGTTGTTTTGGGAAAGGAAAGGGGCCAGTTCAGCAGAGCATTTCTTTATTACTATTACTGGTATAAGATCAGGCCCATATGCTTTGGAGGTTTGGAGGTTTTTGATGATGTCCCGGACATAAGATGAGGTTATCGCTAGGTCATCAAGTGTGGCTTCAGGCCGCAATATGAACTTTTGAAGGGAGTGGATTTTTAGGTGAAACGCTGAGCAAGATGTTCAACTTAATCAGTTGCCGTGTAAACGATATCATTGTAGTTGGAGATATTGTTGAGTGCTTATTGTTCACCACACTATTGAAGATTTTCCAGTTATCTATGTATACCTTCCCTTTCCTTCATCTATCACAGTCTAACAATTTATCTTGGTGTTATGAATTTATGCCTATTCGTAATTGACTTATGGTTGCTGAATTGTCAGAATGATTGTTGCCTCTGAACAATAGCAGCTCCACAGGTCGATGTGAACCATTGTGGAAGATCCGGCTTGCTGGGGGGTTTTCGCATAAGGACATGAACTTCAATGCCTGTTTTGACCAATTCGATTACTTCATTTGCGCACTGATCAGCATGGACGAAAAAAGTGTCACATCATGCGGCGTCTCTGATGTGATCCTTGATGGAATTAAAATCAGCCTGCTTGTAGCATCTCGTTCTTTTTTAGCCGTGGCTCATCAACTTTGGGGCGAGATTTTAGCGTGATATCAATTATTACCACAAGGTGATCAACGTTCTCGAGAGGGATATAGACATTCGTCACACAAGTCTCGGGTAGTGAGGTCAAGAACAGGTCCACAAATGAGGCTTGCTGGTCCACACGATCAAAGAGACGGGTCGGGAAAATGAGAGTCTTTAGATGGAGTGCGCTATGGGGAAACTACACGTTGAGTTACAACTTCGTCTTATAGCTAGAGAATCCAAGCCAGTCACGGTGGATGGATTAAAGCCCCTAAATACACGTATTGAGGCACTTGAGTCAGGTGAGAGTACTGTATATATGTTTTTAGAGACAAAGTTTAGCAGAGTACAGTCCTGGGTTGGAAGAAGACGGTATAAGATATATAAGTAATTAGCGCTGGGCTGTAAGGTAAATCTAAATAACATGTAGGCTTGATCATCTGATTTTAGCCTAGGTTGTCTAATCAGGGAGAGAATGTTCCAGACATAAACTCATAGCTCGTGCATATGTGTGTCCAAGTCTTAATGGTAGAGTGAGAGGTATTCAATCATGTCAAAATGGTGTGAGGAGATTGAGGATTAGAGGTTTGTTCCACTTAGTGCTAGGATATTCGAGACGTTTACTCGGAGAAATGTTTCTACGCCAGTGATGTGTTTTAAGCCCCCGAATCGAAGATTTTTTTTGAAAGTCTGGTTTAGGTTTGTTTCTCTTACTTTGTATTTGTAACTTTGATTGTAGATGGAGTTGAGAGGGTAAATAGGTGCAAATCAGGTGACAATAAGCTCACACAACAAAACAATTAGTCGCGACATAATTCATGTCGGTTGTGGCCCCATGAAAGCATACCAGGGATTATTGTAGTGTCCCCCTCAATGCGCAACATTGCACGTACAGTTACCAACGATATTATACAACTGTTGATGAAGCAGTCGTTCTTAGTGCTACCTTAGTGTTTGGGATCATGCACTAATAGTGGGAAACAGCAACAAGACAAGGTGTCTAACCTGTACCCCTAACCTGTCAGAACAGGAGCAACCTAGACTAGTCATGTAAGACTTAGTGACAACAATCTTCCCCCCAAGTTGCCCAGACAAAGAGAAAGAGAGACGGCGTTCATTGTCATAGTTAGGAAACGAGACCAATCAATGGGTGTCCTTGACGTGTCTATGTGTTAGTACCTCTGCACCTGCATAGTAAATAAAGAAGGAGTGCAAAGGCCATCTACTCGTAAAGCAATTTTAGGTTTGAAAACAGGATATTTTGTTCGAGACTCAAGCTCTGTGAAGGTTGTTTATCAAGACTAAAGAAGCCTCTCTCCTCAAACGGTTTAATTCCAAGACGTAAATAGTCAGTAGTACAGTTTTTATATCAGAGTTTTCCTTCTTTTAGATTGATGACCTGACGATGTCTACGGGTCCATACACTTAAAGACGAAACGTTGATGAATATATATAAAAATATATTTTGTTTTTTTCCTTTTTCATTTCCCATATATATATATATATATATATATATATATATATATATATATATATATATATATATATATCGAATGCACATTGGCCTTAATTATTTCCTAAAGGATTTTGAAATTTACGATTAATTGAGCATAGCATAGTTAGATTATAAAATGTTGTTTTCAACTACTTGCAAAATGCGTTAGTTTACGTTTACATTTTTTACTTAATATATATATATATATATATATATATATATATATATATATATATATATATATATATATATATATAAATTGATATTTCCACAGTACTTTTATTTACATTTTCAAATTAAGATAACAATTGAACACAAAGTGTTGAGATTATATACATTTTGGTTTAACTCACTTAAGTATCATATATTATTGTTATAAACCCTTTAAGAATTTGAAGTTGAGCCCTGTTATGGGAGTTAAAAATTGACTGTCACGTAGCTACATGGTATGTTCCGACAACATTCAATGAACACCCTCTCGATAGTCTACTGTGTGTTCATGCTTGGCATAAATAGAACTTAATTCCCTTTCTTTATGTGGTAATTTATCGTGGCTGTTTTGTTAGAGCACTTGCTTGCGGGGTCTAGGGTGATTCTGTAACTGGGTTCGAATCTTGCGACCGTCTGAAATTAACATCTCTTACACTGAAGATAGTGGACGTTTGAAACGCCGGCATATGTAAGTAAAAATTATTAAATATATATATATATATATATGTATATATTATTAAAAATAACCGACAATTTTTGCCTGGTTATTGTAGTATTGATCCCTTCAATTTTCCGGATTAAAATCTTAATCTCCGAAGAAAATGCTTATAATACCTAATAAATATAGTTTCATATTTAAATTTTCCCGCCATAATTAATTAAAAATCTCACTCTAGGTCTTTATCTGTTTGTCATTATTCCACTGACGATGGCCCCAGACGGGTCAGAAAGTACTCTGGACCAACATGTACATTACGGCAGTTTCATCAGCCAATTTTCTTCCGAGATTAAGATTTTAATCCGGAAAATTGAAGGGATCAATACTAATATAACCAGACAAAAATTGTCGGTTATTTTTAATAATACGTGTCTTAAAGAAAAAATGGTGCCTCGATATATATATATATATATATATATATATATATATATATATATATATATATATATATATATATATATGGCAACCGAAAAAAGTAAAACTAAAACTTGTTTATATATTCATTAACGTTTCATTTTTAGTTCAAGACTTTCTCAAGATGACTGATTTGAAGAAAAACATAGAAGTCAATATTTAAAAATACATGGTGCGTTTGTCATGTGAAGGGACGCACCACGTACGTTCAAATATTACCTTCTATGGTTTTCTTCAAATAAGCCATCTTGAGAAAGTTATGAAGTATAGACACAACATTGATCAATATATAACCAGTTTTCGTTTTTCTTATTCATTTTCTATTACGTTGGATTATTATTTCTATAATCATCATTATAATATATATATATATATATATATATATATATATATATATATATATATATATATATATTTATGTAAATCGCTCAAGGCATAAAAACACTTTATATAAGTAGCAAAGAAGAACAAATATGGTTATCGCAAAGAAAAAAGATGCTTATGAACCTTAGTCTCGAAAAGACCAAGATTATATGTTAGAGCAAAACAGTCAGCAGGAAGAGAGTTCCAGAAGTCTGGAAAGAAGCTACTGGAATAGGAAGTTGTATTACAATGAGAAATCAAAACAGCGATTTGATGGAGACCACTAGACCAACGAATACAAACGAGCAGGAACAAAAGAAGCAGGGAATAGATCACATAATTCTGAAGAACACATGACATAATAGTTTTTATAATGAAGACCGAGACTAGCAACATTACGTCTGTGAGATAATGGTTTCGATTCTACAAAATGTCTAAAATGTAATGCTTAAGATTAAAGGAGTATTAAGAAGAAATAAGAATCTTGAAAATCTTGCTTATTTGTATCTAGTGACTATGGCTCAACTTAAATTCAAATCAGAAATATTTTTATGTGAAGGATAACTGTTTTGCCGGTCGCAAGATTCGAACCCAACACCCAAGTCACCTTTTAACTTTCAAGTCTGGACCTCTCAATCGATGCGGTCAACCTTACAGCCATGAGAAAAAGAATGAAGTATACTTATCTCTTTACAAGCGTACATATCAAGTAGGCTGTCACAAAAGTATTCAACAATCCAATTAGACGGCATATCTTGTTTAAGCATTGATTTGGAATCTTATTTTTTCCACTCTTAAAGGGTCCAGCCTGCATGAAGGAGTCTATAAACATTATTATGATAAATATTTTGTTAATTTTGATCAACATACATATATGTTTCATCGAAAGAATCATCAGCGCGCCGGATAAATGTCCTATCGGTTGCATTACTCGAATATAGAGCTATTATGTGTTTAATATATTATTAAGTCGTAATTGTGCCTCATTATTCGAATTCATGATCCAAAATCTGGACGGAAATCTTAAATCTTGTTTCTGTAAATTAGCTCATATCATCATTAAAATTCTAACATAATAGAACCAAGTTCCTTAATAACTGAACACGACACCAGATTCTTTGTTCTGTATTAATCACAGACTTGGAACCTAATAATTTCATATTCAATGTAGAAACAATTCTTGAGAAATTTGAAAAGTATTTATAAACTCACCTGAGCCCAAAATCTTAACAAATAAATGATATGGTTGTCAATCCTACGCTTACACTAGAGAGCAGAATTGAAGGCTGACTTAAATAAGATTTTTAAACATGATGAGTTTTTTTAAATATGTAGTAATTTATTACGACTACTTTGAAAATATCATCATTTAATTAATATTTTGATTTCATCTGGTTTATACTCGCTCCTTGAAAGATGTTACCAGTACCCAGACATGTCAATTTTCCACTTATTCTATACTCTTACCGTACGAGTACGACATATTATTGTCAAATTCCGGAATATATATATATATATATATATATATATATATACATACATACATATATATATATATATATATATATATATATATATATATATATATAAATTAAAACTTCTTTATATATATATATATATATATATATATATATATATATTTATATATATGTATATATAAATATATATACATATATATAAATTAAAACTTCTTATATATATATATATATATATATATATATATATATATATATATATATATATATATATATATATAGTAAAATTTGAGTGGAAATAACCAACTATATTGTTTCATATTTGCTTTCTTGTTTTCATATTTTAAACAAAACATATATGAGTCTTTTGAATTCAATTTCTTTGGAAGAAAAATATTTTCTTCGTATAAGGTTGAGTTAACTTTAGAAATTATGAAAATTCGAAAATTATATTAAGTATCGAAGCAGTTTCTTTAAAGAATGGCAAAGTCCATTTGAAAAGGAAAAAACTGTATACGTAATGATTTTAAAGGCGAAACGTTATGATTGCGAATACATAGAGAAAATATGAAAGGTTTGAAATTGGTATATTTTTGGTCTGTCATTCATCACTCGATTATTATGTAGCAACAGATAGAAAATATATTCGAGTGGAAAATGGTCCATAATGGTCCATAATATCAAATAGTCCATAATAGTTCACAATACGATATGAAATAGATAAAACAAAATTCCAGATGCACGTATACCTATTACCTTTACACATATTCTTTTTTTTTTGTCGGAAAACATATTTGAAACTGAATAGTAATGTACTGTTAAAAAATGGGAAATGAGGAGGATAATTTTCTAATATCGATATTAATAGAAAAATGCCGTGCGAGGATCATTCGATGTCACTCATGTTGTACATCTATGTTGTACATCGGTAGATGTTTATCGTTTAGTTTAGGAAATTGAAAGGACGTACAATTTTAAATCTATCTTGAGTTGAGCATTACTCTAAATATACACACTGGCGAGTTCCAATCCCGGTTTGAAGGACTAGCCACACTGAAGAGATGCATATAGAGCAACAGTAAGTATTTTGATTCTTATATATATATATATATATATATATATATATATATATATATGTGTGTGTGTGTGTGTGTGTGTGTGTGTGTGTGTGTGTAAGTTAATAGACATTCTGGTATGTGGTGCGGGTTTCAAATACTGAGTGGGTATGTGTTCGACTGATGAGCCCAAAGGAGGGCGAAACTCGAGTCTAGGACTTCCGTTTTGTATCTTTACTAGGTTGTGGGCTACGACGTTGTCTGATTGTGGAAATGATTATATATACATATCATCTCACATTAAAATATATATATATATGTGTGTGTTTATATGTATAGATATATGAGAGAGAAAGTGTTTAAAGATAACAGAGTTAAGTTCAAATATAAAAACGGTTATCAATATGCAACAGAATATGAGGCAAATCATATAAGAATTTATATCATTTTTATGGAATTCGCATGACGACATTTGTATTGAATTTTACAATCCAATTATATTTAATTGTGTAAACTAAAGCCTGTTTTTGTACACATTCGAATTGGGGTCATAAATCCAAACGGCGGATTTCTCTCAATTATTGAACAATTGCCGAAGTATAAGCGCGCAAACAACTTCTATTATGATAATATAATAGAAAAACACACACTATATATACTAGCAGATATGTACTTCTTGTGGTCGCATTCTTTTTCTAGTATGTAGAATATAAGTTTAATGCGTCGTGAGATGCTACCATGATGAATTAATATATACTACTCTATCCCTCATGAATAGCAGTTAATGTTTGACAAGATGATATCATAACAATAGTACATATACTACGTTACTCCATACGGACGACGTAATACTTTAGAGGCTAGTCTCATGACAACACAACAGATACTACACTACCACCACCACCAAAGGAAGAAATAATGCTTGAGAAAATCCCACCTTAAAACGAGTAGGTAATGCCTGGGAAGATAGTATCCTAACACCAAAACAAGTACTATATTATCAACACTTCAAGAAAAAAGAATGTTTCCATTGGGAAGATCGTCTCATGACAACAGAACGGATAATAAACTACCTTCCCCCCCTCAAAAAAAGGAAGGGGTAGTAGCTGTGAGGATTCACGCTAATAAAAAGAGGAGGTAATGCCTGGTAAGATAGTCTTATGACGCTAGATCATATGCTACACTAGCCCCTCTCACTGAAAACAAGAAAGTAATCCATGGAAGATGGTTCGATTTAAAACTAGTATGCAATAGGACAATAGTCTGAAATAGTATATTTTCTGCTAAAGAAAGATATATAGCAAATCTCTATTATAAATCGATGAATATAAATATACAAAACATGAACGTCTTACCGATGTAGGTGGGTTGCAGTAGTAGTATATATCACTGTGAGAGTAAAAATACCTCCGAGTTCATGTATGTATGATCATTTTTTTATCGAGCAGGACTAAATATTAAAATTGAAGCAAACGAGCAAAAATAAAATATGGGTATCTTGCGATAAAGTTCAATATGTGGCACTGAAGAGATTTAGTCATAGGGCGTTTGTTACCGAAGCTATCGAGTACGCATCTAGGGTGATTGAGAGTTGCCTGCTCGTGCACAAATAGATATCTGTGATTGGTTGACAAAAAAATGAAATAATCAGAGTACACATTATAAATGTAGTAGTTTTTAGGTGGTGAATAAGCGAGTTCGAATCTTACGTACATCTGAAGGATTATGTGTTTTATATGACTGAAGAGATTTATATAGCATAATAATAAAATAATAAAATTCTAAAAACTATTACATACATGTTTCAGATAGCTTTTATTTTTAGACAGCTTTTTGATGATATAATACAAGGAAATATATAGGCTTGTTGCCATTAGTACAAAGTGAATTATTCTTGCTTAAAAATATAATATTTTAGAGTTTGTGCCAATAGAAAGAATACATTTATATAAACATCGTAGTTACTTACTCTCCAATGCTTAAACTTCGTAGCGTATTTTTCCACGAAATTTCACAGATATTTGGTTTTTTTTTTAATTTGCTATAACGCGATAAAAGATAAGTAAATATAAAACACAGATAATGTAGCAAGTTAGGGTTAGGGTTAAGGAACGGATTTTTTTAACGAAGTTCGCCCCAAACAAGGCAGGCCGCCACTGTAGACGTAAGGGGCTACTGAGAAGAAATAAAAGGGGAGAAGGTTGGGAGGGGTCAACCTAAACTGGGCTCTGTGCATCGAGATGTCTGTTTACATTACTTTTAAATTTCTGCATGTTAGTACCGTCGGAGAAACAGGAGGCAGGGAGGGAGTTCCATAGGCCAGCAGCACAAGAAAAGACGCTATTTAAGTAGGAATCTCTCCAGCATCTGGGGACCTCCACAGTGAATGGGTGGGATTTAGTTGATTGTAGAGTTGATCTAGTGAATTTACGTCGAGGGGGCACCAGAGTAGCCAATTCATCGGAGCATAATCCATTGAAGTATTTGTAAAACAAGCACAGGGATGCTACATTGCAGCGATGGGACAGGGGCTGGAGCTTAGTTGACAGTGAGGGGCCTATTATGTTGGTGACTCGTTTTGGGGCCTTATCAAGGAGGGAGAGAGTAGTAGATGATGCACTAACCCAGATGTGGCAATAATACTCCATGCAACTAGTATGCATTTATAATATTTTAGATACAGTCAAGATGTCGAACTCTTTTGATTTTCAGTCCAACTTTACTAAAGAATGTAGTAACATAGTTATATGTTGGGGACATATTACTCTAAAACGGTATAAAGGAGTGTTTATAAAATAATGTAAGTCTCAACGCATTATTAACATATTTTTCACATGTTATAGTTGCCTCTTTAATTTTCTATTGCTGACACAAGTTTAAAATACAAGTGAAAATCTCACAATGAATATATCTACATCTTAAATGTGATACATAAATGGAAAAGTATTAAGAAATTAGTAAAATTAACAAGAAAATTATGAAAGTAAATCAGAACTTTTCGTTACCCTGCCCCCTACCATAAAATTCTACTTTCTTTAGATTTAGAATCGGAATCAGGAATTTAGAAAAGAATCGGTAATGATATCGGAATCGGAAAAAAAATTGAATCAGACTATCACTAATAGTAATATAAAACGGAAAGATCACAATCAAAAAACGAACGAAGAAACGAAGGAACAAATGAAGGAACAACCTAATACTTAGATATGTATATTTTTCTTTTAAAAAGTGGGCACAATAATATAATGGTGCCTCAGTTCGCATTAGATAACGTGAAAATAGAGATAGATATATAAATAATGAAAATGTATTTTATTTTCAAAATGTACATATTATGCTATTTTGTTTCATGTCATTACAATAATGAAGTATTTATATTTGTTTAATGTATCTATATGAACCATCTCCGATCTAATCCATACGTACAATGAGTACATCTTTGTCCGAATCCCCTAAATCAAATGTTATAAAAGATAATGAATTATAAAAAATAGGGAATTTTGAGCCATAGATTGGTCGCAAGAGAAGACAGGGTTCCTTATAAAAATCCGAGTAACGCCGGCTATTCCTGTTTGTACAGGGTGGGCCAAAATAAGGGTCCTATCTTTAAATTGGAATAACTTGAATTTGAATAACTTCCACAAAATAAAAGTTAAACTCACCAAACTTTATGTGTGTGTAGACTGACCCTTCCGAGATTTTTTGAAATAAACAAAACAAATTTTAGCCGAAAAACACTTCTTAAAACTTACAAAAACTAAAGTATTGTTTTTTACACTGTTTTGAGTTTTTTAAGCAAAAATAATGTTTTCTAAATGAGGGTACGTTCCTTAGGGCTAATACGGCTCATGCTTGCTTCGGAAGGGGTCCTTTACTTATTCTAAAAAAAAAGAAATCAATAAATAAAAAAGTTATGAATTTTTAAAAATAGGACCCTTATTTTTGCCCACCCTGTATTAGAAGAAATTAGATTATACAAAACTAAATTTCTACAAGGCCGTTGTGCAGTTAAGCCATGTGATGTGCTGTGGATCATGCGAACTAATTTTATGTGCGTATCATGGTCTGCAGTGTGATCATCACGTAAGTTGAGTCTCCGGAGCGCGAGATAGACACCACCAAGCCTGTCTACAGCAGCGCGTTCGGAATGAATCAGAGCATCTGCTAGGCATTCGAAACTTTATCAGCAGCAACTGTCATTAAGAAAAATAACTATTTCCCAGACAGTATGGCTTAGTTGGGGATGCTATTTAAGTTGACAGGAGTTTATATTGAAAAACTGCATAGTATAGACGTAGATCGAAAGGGAGATAGTTAAATGGAGATGAGGGAGAAAGAAAGAAAGAGGGTGATACAAATATGAAGATAAATAAATCGCTAGATATCTACACAATATATGAATGAAAGAATGTCATGTGTATGAAGATATACAATCGAATTATTTTTTTAGATGTTCCTATTTTGTTTATTTTGCTGAGGATTGGCATCTTACCGGATTCCATATATTCACCAGCTATTTCAGAGACTCCGACCGAGAGATTTTTTAGATGCTTTTATTTATCTACCTCCAACAAGGTAAGATGTGACACAAGGTCGGGAAAGCGGGATTTGATAAACCAGCGCCCGAGAAGGTGAGCACTCTGGCTATTAAAAATTGCCTGGGCAGCCCCGTCGGCATTCCTCGGTAGATGTGCCTTAGGCAGTAAGCAATAAACTTACCCCTCCCCAAAGAGGGGAGGCAAAGCCTGGGAGGGTGGACCTCCTAGAACTGCACAGGACAGACCCATAGACCGACGTAAATCAAGCCCCGAAGGACAAGACAATACCAGTCTATGGGGTACAGTATCCAAAGAGATTTTTTATATGTTAACCGCCCACTTTAGAAGAATTGTTAGGATCGCTCATGCACTTCGTTCACAGGGTATATTCTCCAGGTTGTTTTAGAATTTTTTTTTATGAACCCGGTGGCTCCTATGACTACTGGAATGATGGAGATCTTTCTAAGATTTCAGTTTGTTTTCATGTCTTATACCTTGGTGTTTGCTTAAGTTCTCCCTCTCAGCTCTGTTTAAGTCAGCATCATTATGGGCACTGTACGTTCTTATGGTCGTCAGCGTAATTAAACGAGAACAATAAAACACGTGGTAAATGGCGTCTTTGTTGATAAACCACGTGTTTTCTTTTCGCTCTCGTTTTAGTACGCTGACTATGGCCTATACTTTTTAAAATATTTTAAAATTCAGCCTATCTGGACGAAACTGCGGTACGATTCGGAAATATATAATATATAATTTTCCAATAAATTATTTGTATCAGCTCTCACTCTTCTGCGATCGAGCACTTTATTGATTTATTTTCAATAAAACTTGACATACTATATATATATATATATATATATATATATATATATATATATATATATATATATATATATATATATATATATTACCTGCGTTAATTTTGAAAAGTCAAAACATAATTATCATTGAAAATGTTCAATAAATATTCCACTACGTAATCACGTTTCTAATAAACTATTTGTACTAGTAAAAGTAAACTATTAGTTCAGTAACTTAAAATGTTTATTATATATTTACTAAAAAAAAAAATGTCCGTCCCAAAACGGGTATAAGGAATACATTTTTATGTTTTTTCTTTGTTTTCGATGTCTGGTACGGTTTCGGTGGCACCTCCCGCAAAATGTTTATAAAAACAAATGTGGCCACGTTCTTCACTCTGTTGCATTGAATACATATTCTATCATTTGTAATAATAATTTCAATAGTTTAGGGTTTTACCAAGAACATACATATTGTTGATGCTCGCCGATCCTTTAAAAATATATTACTTAATATGAGTCCAAAGTTGATATAAGCAATGTTCTTTTTCTAGATCTTTTGTACTTAACTTATTTTAAAAGTGTTTTTTATGGGGCGGAGGGGGGTAGGGTAGGTAGGCGCAAACTCTAAATTGCAAAGTCACCATGTTGCCGAGCATGTATACTCCAAAATTTATAATGATCTGTACTTAAAATATATATATTAAATTTAAAAAAATAATATATTTATACACTCCTTTGATGCTAACATACATTTACATAAAATGTCCCCATGTTACCGTATGTTCCTTCTACAAGTTTAGGAGATTACCATGTACGTATATATATATATATATATATATATATATATATATATATATATATAATCCACGTAAAACATCCACAGGGTAGTAATCCAAAAAATTTAAACTGGGTTTATAAAAAGGTGCTCAATATCAAATAGAGCTTTTATATGTGATAATTTTTATTTAGAAAGATTTTTGCAAAATCTGCGACACTAGCATGTCGATACTATCGATCAACAGTTATTATAAACTGAGATCTCATCAGGAAGAGTTAGAATCCGATATTATCTAAGGTTAAGATCGGATTTTAACTCTGCCTGATCAGATTTTAGTTTATAATAGCTGTTGATCGATAACATCGACATGCCAGTGTCGCAGATTTTGTACATGTCTGTGTAAATAAGAAGAATCATATATAAAAGCTGTATTTGATATTGAGCACTTTTTGTAAACCCGGTTGAATTTTTTGCGATTACTACCCTGTGGATGTTTTACCTGTATTATTATTATTACTATTACTATTACTATTATTATTATTATCATTAGTAGTAGTAGTAGTAGTAGTAGTAGTAGTAGTAGTAGTAGTTATATAATTATTATTATATAAATCATCAAAAATAAATACAGTGCTCGATCGTACGGCTACAAAAGCTAATATAATATATTTTATTTGAAAACTATGTATTACAGTGTCTGGTAAGTGTACCCGTTTTTACCGATACAGTCATGTCGGATCTGGAGTAAACACCGGCTGATAGGAGCAGATTGACTCATCGGCACTATTCTGTGGGTAGAGACTCAGAGAAAAGAAAAGGGAAAATAACTCTACTAATACTCACCAGTTTCTTCCCTAGATCCAGTATTATTAGATCGATGAACCCGGGTACATATGAAAGATACTGAATTTATTTATCTACCTCCCACAAGGTAAGATGTGACACAAGGTCGGGAAAGTGGGATTAGATAAGCCAGCGCTCGAAAGGTGAGCACGCTGGCCATTTAAAATTGCCTGGACAACCCCGTCGACATGCCCCGGTAGGGGCGCCTCAAACAGTAAGCAATAAACTTACTCCTTTCCAAAGAGGGACGGCAAAGCCTGGGAGGGTGAACCTCCTAGAACTGCATAGGACCATCAACCACCAATAGACCGGCGTAAATCCAGACCTAAAGGCCCAGACGATACCGGTTTATTAGGCGGGGTCTCTCTCACTGTCTGTCTGTCTGTCTGTTTGTCTGCCTGTTTCTCTCTCTCATTCTCTTTCTCTCTCTCCACACCCACACACACACACACGCATATATATATATATATATATATATATATATATGTGTGTGTGTGTGTGTGTGTGTGTGTGTGTGTGTGTGTGTGTGTGTGTGACTATATGTGGGTGTGATGTTGTCCTGTTATTTCGTCCATTACATTATTTTATTTATTACCATTTTTTTTACTTATCTTGGCAAATGTAAAGAATAATATTTTCTCCAAATTTAATTTCTGCTTCCGGTTTCGGATTGTATATCCGGTTCTTTCGAAATCCAGGTGTGTTGACGTTTGCCCTTCAGCAATGTCACTTCCTCTTCCATCCCAACTGCGATATATCAACAATGAGGAAGAAAAAAAACATTAAAAATCGATCAGTTCATAAACTCCAGCGCGTCTTCAGGAGATCCGTGATCTGACTTTCGCTTTGTTTTGTTTTCTGTGTTTCCTTTCTGTGAAAACGTCAACACTTGTACAATAGCTGTTTAGAAATGTATATCGAAATTCATGCGCAGGTGATTTCAGTTCCACAATCTCCTCGCGAATAAAAGAGATCTTCTTTGGAAATAATTAAATTGGATTTTCTCTAGATGCGTTTTTGATAATCTAAAAAGGGATGGATTCAAACGGTCGGTCGGTCGGTCGGTCGGTCACGCTTCAGATTAAAATACGATTTCGGAGGAAGCTTTTTTACATGATACCATCCATCTTTAAACGAGATTATGTATGTCCGACTGTCACGCTATGTTTTAAATATCATTTTCGTCGGTCCATCACGTTTCCGTTTGAAAATAATTTCACTGGTCTGTCACATCTGTTCGAAATATAATTTTCGTCGATCTGTCTGACTTACGTCTGAAAAATAAATGTTTTCTCCTCTGTCAATGTTATGTTTGAAATATTATTTTCGTCAGTCCATCAAGCTTACTTCTGAAAACCCGTTTTCATTGTCTGTAACATTTATGTTCGAAATATCATTTTCGTCGACTTATATGACTTACGTCTGAAAAATTAATATTCGTCTGTCTGTCACTGTATAATTTTAAATATTATTTTGTAAGTCCATAATGCGTACGTCTGAGTAAGTTTTTATTATCTGTCACATATATGATTGAACTATCATTTTCTTCGGCTTATCTGACATACGTCTGAAAAATAAATGTTCGTTTGTCTGTCACTGTAATATTATTTTCGTACGTCCATCCCGCCTTCGTCTGAATATTTATTTGTAATCTATGACATTTATGTTTGAAATATTATTTTCGTCGGTCTATATGACTTACACCTGAAATGTCCATTATGTTTAGAATAATATTTTCGTAAGTCGCTCAAGCTGACTTCCGAAAACCTTTTTTGTTGTCTGTCACACCAATGTTTAAATATAGTTTCCCTCGGCCTATTTGACTTACGTCTGAAAAATAAATGTTCGTACGCCTGTCACTGTCATGTTTTAAATATTATTTCCGTCAGTCCATCACGCCCACGTCGTAATAATAATTGTTGTCTGTTAGATCTATGATTGAAATATTACGTCACGTGACGTTTATGACTAAAATAAAATTTTCATCGTTTACGTTTGTGAATATTCCACATCTCTAGAGTCGCAGACTAAATTGGCAAATATTATTTTAGGTGCATAGAAGCATCTCTAGTAGAAGAGGTTTCAATCTGTCTGTCTGTCTGTCTGTCTGTCTGTCTGTCTGTCTGTCTGTCTGTCTGTATGTATGTATGTATGTATGTATGTATGTATGTATGTATGTATGTCTGCATTGCCTAATGATGTGCAGACGTGGGTGCCGAGCGGCGGTCGTCCCGGGCATCCATATTTGGTGTGAGCATTCAATCATATTCAAATATCTCCCTTTCTCATAATATTTCCTAGCACTAGATTTTATGTTTCAGTCTTTGGGGTATACCATCAGTGATTTTGTCCCGGGCATCACCAGGGCACCACCAGACTTCTACATGCTGCTGGTTATGCTTAAGATTTAATAGGTGTTGTCCTTGGCCTATCTTGCTTACGTTTAAAATTGACATTTCCTGAGTCTGGTACGTATATATTTGAAATAGTATTTATATCGTTAAACTCTCGGAATCATTGATCGAATCGGATTTTAGTTTCATGGAAGCATATCTATAGGATTACTTCGAAATATTCCAAACATGGAATTGTCGATAAGATTCAGAATGATTTCTGCAATCTAACCAAATCTTAGTCTATGACTTACTTGCCCACCAGGTTTCAGTCATAGTGTCTAATATTCTGTGTTTAATCGATGTTCAATGGTATGGAGGGGCACTTTGGTGATAAGCTACTCAGTATGGAGGGGTGACCAGGAACGGGGTTCACACTCATTAAAACTAAATTCCACAGATTGCTATTTGTGTTGTTATTTCAAAGATAATTTTATCAAAGCAATCGCCTATTCTTGTTCTGAAGAGGGCGAACACAGCCGAAAATTACATATGTAGATATATAAAATCGAAAGCGTTTTTATTTAATAATGAAAATAATACAAATTACACATTTAACAAAAGTGTGAACTTAATAAATAAAATTATAAGTCTACCAAATTCTTTAACCATATATCTTATATATAAAATTAAGACGATGTTTCCCATGTACCCTCTCGGAGAATAGAAATAATAACCACATGCATCACAGGCTACTAAACTCACCACTATATTACACTTATTCACTCGAGCGTGTTTTAATAAATTTGTTATTATTGTTTTCCAGCTAACACTAAATATTACATTTGGTCCACCACCTACGAATCTCCGACAAACCAACTCCATATAGGTGGTAGCAAAACTTTTCTCCCTAACAATTCTTTACTGTCACTCCACTCACCGACACCGGGAACTAATAAACAAAGTTTAATTTTCACAAAAGACTCCGTTCTTATTTATTATTTGCCTGGTATTAATTTACTACATAATATAAAGCAATACATAAGGACTTAATGACTGCTCCCGTTCACTCCGATGATTTTCCGCGAATATCAGATGACGTTATTTCTATTTCTACTCGTGACTTCTATATTTATATTCATTCCGGAATTAAGCGAATGAACTTAACGAACACAATTCCTGCAACGTTTAATCATTGAACATGGCGGCTACAATTTCTTGATCGAATCGACTTCCTATTTAATTCAATAAGCGCCAAGATACTCGTAGATCCCGATACATTTACATTTTCAAAATCATACACCTTTAACACGCATCTTATAGAAAACTTGCCCAAATCCATTTATTTCATCAACTACAAATGACCTAAACCGTGTCATTGTTGAACTTTACATTTGGTCGGCTAAATCTTAAGATAACACGCATGCCAATAAACAAGCTTAGCTTAATTGACCTATTTTCACATGTATTTTTTACTCTAAACCATGGTGCAGTCGTTTACAAGGCAGGTTTCATGATCGCCAGTTCTGGCATTCGATCCCATTCTACTCTGCCACTTTTTTCTTTTTTTTTTAATTTAAAACATTCGTCAACACGGTAGAGGGGGGGGGGGAGAAAGAACAATAGGCCGTTTCTTTTTTTTATTCAATGTCATGCTATAGGTAGTACTTTCTCCCGTGCAACGCCGGGCGACGGGTTCCACTAGTATGTATATATTTATGTGTATGTGTTTTTATTAAAAGCATATATTTTTAGGCGTATAATGCTAATAATGTCTGCATTGTTTCAATTGTAAGCTCAATGAAGCTGTGTAACACGCTCTAAAGCATATCTATTTCATTTTTGCATCCGAATGACCATGGAAAATTAATCTAAAACCATAATATTACTTAGTTTTTGAAGTAATTTTATTTTCGTATTTCAATGAAATGTGTTTTGGAAGGGGTCTCTTTTCAAAACTATAGAGCGTCGCTAAGGAAAGCGAAATAGACGGTGGAGTGAGGAAAAAGTGTCAAAACGAATAAGAAGGATGAGGGTGAGAGAGAAAGCAGCCGCCTCCTCCACTCTCTACTACTTTTGATACAAATTTATTTAAAAATTAAAAAAAAATAATAATAAATACACCTGGGCGATGGTGCCTCTTGGGAGTGATCTTATGAAAAACAATAAAAAAGTAAGTTGGCGTCGAAGGAAGAATGGGGGAGTTGACCTAAATCACTTTAATTAATTACTGTTAACAACGATAAAACTATTGTACATATACAGGTACAATAGGACAATAAACCTACAAATAAATAATTCCAAACATTGATTTATTTTAGTCTACTACAAACTGGTTACGCGAGTAAGGCATTAAAATAACTGTATTTGCATCGTTCGTCTGTAGTATATACATGTATGTATATACGATATTAAAAAATATTATGTTGTACTATCGATTTAAATAACAGTAGCGCTTGTTGATAGTAATATAGGAGTGATGAACGAAAGAACCTTTCGAAATTATATATATATATATATATATATAAAAATATATATGTAACTATTTCATATGTCTACATAACATTTTTTAAGAAGATAAACATTTTTATGTAGCAATTTTCAGTATTTACTTCAACAGTGCTCGCTACGTAAGTAAGGCAGTATATAAAAATAAATATATATTTTTCCAACCTTATAAAGCCTTCTTTACACTAAATTTAAACAGCCATACCTAACACTCTAAGCAAATAACGCGTCCAAACAAAGGTGACGCGTGACTTCAAATTTCCGAAACATATGACCTCAGAAGCTGAAGAGAGCCGGATGGCTAAGTCCTTCTGTGCTTGAAACCAACGGTACGAATGTTGTACTAATTTTTTGTTCTGAAATATATATATATATATATATATATATATGTATATATATATATGTATGTGTATATATATGTATATGCATGTATACACATATATATATATACAAACATATATATATACACACATATATATATACACATATATATATAAATATATATATATACACATATATATATACACATATATATATACAAATATATATACACATATATATACATATATATATACACATATATATATATATACATATACATATACATATATATATATATATATATATATATATATATAATCACAAGCATTATAAGGGTTTCGGAGAAGGTATACCTAAATACATTCTGAACCCTGCGAAACGGATAAACTGGACGTTACCTATTTCCGTCTTAATACCAGCCTCTAAACAAACACATTTAGATTCCTGAGCAATTTGAATAGTATTCCTTTTCAAACATTCATTTCAAATATAACAGCTATTTTTGTACTTTACGTGTCCTTGGACAGCATCCACCCTGACTCTACGCTCTCATCTCAACATAAGAATATATACCTTTTGATCTTTATTTTGTTTCATTTTATGTGAAATGTTCACAGTGTAATGTTGCCGATAATATTTACAATTACATTGTCGGTTTTTCCCTATCCTCTGATGAAAATAGTTTATCTTTGAAATTCCATGGATTAAGGATATGAAGCTCCTTGCTCTGAACTTTTGACGTTTAAATAAATATTGTATCTTTATATTTTTATATTCTCATCTTTCATCTCATGAATTGATTGCCCCATTCGATATATTGAGTTTTATACTATTACGATAATATTATTAAACGATAATTCAATTATCTTTAATTTAACTCAACATTTAAATATATACATATATATATATATACATATATTATTATACACACACACACATATATATATATATATATATATATATATATATATATATATATATATATATATATGTGTGTGTGTGTGTGTGTGTGTGTGTGGTTAATGTTAATATCTACTTCATTTACTTTTTACGGGAATCCGATTTTCAGTAGGGTATATAAACGTAATTGAAAATGAAAAAAGAAAAAACTAAATTATTTATATATTCTCCAACGTTTCTTAAGATGATTGATTTGAAAAAAAATTCACCAAATCCACTATCCTGAAGAAGTCTTGAAATAAACACGAAACGTTGATGAATATGAAAATGTTCAGTTAATATATATATATATATATATATATATATATATATATATATATATATATATATATATATAAATCAGTGTTTTGAATAATTATATAAAGAGCGCTGATAAGAGAAAAAAACTTAAGTAATTGAAATTAACTTTTTAGGAAAAATAAAAATTTTAATCGTGGCATCAAAATGACCATGTCATAACAGAATAAAATAAATTAGAGTAAGGCAGGGTCGAATAACGGGAAGAAGGAGAAAAATGGAGAAATATCAGGAAATACGACTTCCAGATATGACAAAAAAAAAGAAAACTGAAACTGAAGGGAAATGACGGATATGAACCGCGTAGAAAACGGTAAAAGTTGATTTCTGTTTTTGCAAAACAAAATTCGAGTCAATTCTTGCAGAAGAAAAATATGTCTCGAGATTATGACGTAGACAGGTACTCAACTCATTTTTTAACGGTGGCCTTACATCACGATTATTACACTGTCTGAACCGCTTTCCATATAATCGCAACATGAACAATATTGCCTTCAAAGAAAATGAAAGGTCATCGGTTCACTTTGGATGACCTTGAAGGAAGATATATTTCATAAATTGAGGAGAAAACGTAAATGCCGACAGTAGCTATAGTTGTATGATTGATATTCCCTTTGTAGATGCTTAGTTGTTTCACATAGCCATCTTGGAATGTATTCTGTGCGCATTCGGTGATTACTTGAAGTGGATAATAAACACAGACACACCGAATGTAAGCAATGCTATTTCATATATACTCTTTCCAATTCCACTGTCCTGGTTATTATACAAAAGATATACGTCAGAAACCTAAAATTATTTTATCTGAATGGTTGGCAATGAAGACAGAGCCCCATCGGGCTTTTTTGTTGCTATCACTGGTTAACACAAACTGCTACATAAAGTTTACAGTTTCACTCATGCCCTACCACGTGACACGGCCCAACCAATCAAAGCGCTTGCCATTTCTTATCTTTTTCTGTAATGTGTTATCTAACATTTAATAATTTATGTTTTTATTTTATCATTTTTTTCTTTTTTAGATTTAAACAGAGTGAACCCTATAAATTACGAGAGATGATAGTGAGGTTTCTTTAGGTGCATACGAGTTCGTTCTAATACTAAGCGGAATGCATGGCGTAAAGGTAATATGATACACGACGATCATCTGAAACCATTTTACATATCAGTGTGTCCATAAGATGATGGAGTTAAGTTTAGCTATGAATCCGCAAATGCTTCGGGGGATTAAGCATGATTGACAAGGTTTGGTCAGCTGATCTCTAGTGTATATTATTGCGTACTGATTGTAGCATAGGCAGATAAATCCTCGACACTTAAACAGATGGTTCGCGAGCTGTACTGTTTAGCCGCCGTGGCATCGACTGTATAGTCGTCTTTATTTTTCTGTTTCTCTTTTACCGTATCAGCAGTTGCTATAGTTGTCGTAGTAATAAAAAAGAAAACCCAATATCACTTTGTGGTTTTAATAATGTTTAGTGAAGTTTTCTTACACACTATTATCATTACGCAGTATTAATGTAAACTTTTAGACTATCAGACACCATAAGGGAGAGGGGTGCGAACCTTAAAAAATACGTCTGCTACTTTTGTGAGACAAAGCCAAAGAGGCTTTACTACATTTCTCATTTTGCCACGTACTTCCTCTTGTACGTCACTTCCGGAATACGTCAAAACCCGAATTAATATTCAAAAACAGCAACGTTTTGTCCACACTATTATATGGAAGTAAAACTTGCCATCTCAAAATGCTATTTTTTTTTCATTTTGTGGGGTTGAGGGTGGTGTCGGGAAGTTTATAAAATGTCTTGCAGTTTGCGTTCCCTTAAGTATACGTGGTGTTCCGTCAATGTGTTTATTCTATTTCCGCTGCAACTTCTACGTGGCGAGTTAGCGTTCGTAGTTTCCGCATTAAAAGAGTTTCCTTCATGTTTCAGCCGTTTTCAACATTACCGTCCGCTGTATAGTCTCAGTCTCTCCTTTTGATTCTAATTTATTCGCGTTTTCTTTTTTCATGTTTTCGGGACTGTTCCTAGTACTCATACTGTTATTAGTATTACATTGACTTTCTTCATATTCCATATTCTTTGAAGTTTTCTGGCTAGTTTCATGTAATTGCTTCGTTTTTATTTATTTATTTGATCTTTATCCTGTGATCTCTTTAGACGGAAAAAATCTTCAGATTGGCATTGTTTTCCATCTTGTTACCTATTATGGCGTCCGGTGTTTTTGCTTAGGTAAGTTTATTTGTTTGCCCCAGAGGACTTTGTGATTTTGGTTTTCCAGTAGTGTCTCCGATTTTTTTTTGTATTATGTGTCTGCGTGTTCAAAATGCATTCGTTTGCATACTTCCCACAGTCGTGTCTGTTCTTGTATTTCTTTTTGGGCTAGTTTGCTGCATAAACGTATTATGTGATTTACCGTTTCATCTCTTTCTCCACCAAGCCTACATTAATTGTTTTCTTTGATTTGATCTATTTATGCTTTAATGTAGCTAGTTCTAACCGCATTGCTCTACGCAGCTGTCAGTAGCAATTCCGTTGTTCTGCGCAAGTATCCTTTTTTTCAGCTGTTTTGTTGGACCTCTTTTTCTGTCATACTTATGAATCCTCCAGGTAGTTGTTTCTCTTTCTACTTCTTATTTTTGTCCTTTTGTTTCTGATTTCGCTGCTTCCTGCTTTTTATGGTGCCTATTACTGATGTGACCAGCCTTCCTGTGTTCTGGGTAATGTATTTTACAAATTCTTGTATATGTGTCCTACGCAATCTTTTATACTTACCAGTCTTCTTTATATTTCGATCCGTTCTACGTAAATTTGGTCAACGGCTTCACTCGGGTGTAGTGAATTGCCCATTGCCATTAGTTCCCTAGTTTTCTGCTCGGGATGGCTAGGATTTTCTTGTGT
>OY744532.1:79391233-79393733 GCA_963556195.1 Sepiola atlantica | reverse complement strand
ACATGCATATATACATATATATATATACATATTTATGTATTATTGTTTGTTTAATTGTTTATATATATATATTCTTCATTTTCTTTACATATTTTTATTATTATTATTATTTACTTTTTAAATTTATTGTATTAATTATTTATTTAATATTTGCATGTTATGTCTATACATTTTATATGTGTTTGGATTAATTAATTAATAATGCTAGGTTATGGGGTGACTTATTTTGGTGGGTTAGAAGAGTATGTTGAATATGTTTTTTTGGTTTGTGGTTGAAAGTGTTGTAGGATGGAAGTTCATATGGGGAGGGGCCTATTTGATTGTTTGGGTGTGTGGTGATTTATTATAGGAGGTAAGTAATGAGTGAAGTGGTGGAAACGGAGTTTGTTGAGTGTTAGATTGGGGGTTGGTCGGTATGGGGGGGTAGATATTATAGAATGAATGGTGAGTGGAGCTCGTGACGCTGATTGAGTGAGGGGTTTAATCTGGAGATGAGGATTGATTCTGTGATTCTAAGGTAACCAATGTTTCTGACAGACGCTAAGATGGAGACATGAATATCACGCTGAGTGTTTGAGCAAATCTCTGTGTGTTTGTGGAAAGAGGATATACGGGTATTCAAGTGCTCCTTTAGGCGCAAGTGTAGCGGTCTTGTAGTGTTGCCGATGTAAATTTTTTTTAATTTATTGCACCGTAGTTTGTAAACACAGTTAGTGCGATGGCACAGACCTGTGTTGGGGATAGGGCAATTGGCCAGGGAGCAGGATGCGGGTGTCTGGTTAGTATGTTTATTAGATAGATGTTTGCGTAAGGAGGTGCCAGTATGTGTTAGTTGTATGTTAAGGTTTTCCTTGTGTATTGCCTTGCAGATGGAGGTGGTGATCTGATCGCTGAAGAAAGGGAGTTTTAAAAAGCATGTGTTAGAGAGAGTGCGGTGTCTACGTGTTTTGGGCTTATTTAGGTGGGCTATGGTGGGGGCGGGGTAGCCATTAGTTTGGAGGGTTTGGTGGAAGTTGTTAGTGTGTAATATTTTGTCATCAGCAGAAGAGCATTTATTTTGTATTCGGGTGATTTCATTATGGGCATAACTGCTGAAAGGTAAAGTATGTGTTGTCGATGATGATGCATCATCATCGACAACACATACTTTACCTTTCAGCAGCACACTTTCAAACAAATCTCCGGCCTCCCCATGGGTTCTAACCTTTCCGGTCTCTTAGCCATCACCTACATGAACCGGTTAGAGCATTTGTGGAAAAATATATTTCGGCGAGACACAACGTCCGTTAAAGAAACGAATATATGAACATAATCGTTCCATAAAAAACGGCGATACCTCAAATGCACTATGCACTCATATGATCTCTTCCGGCCACCACTTCAATACCTATAAGGCAATCCCTATCAAACATATTCATGACACCAAACTTCGACGTCTCACAGAATCCTGTCTGATCCTATGTCATAAGAACACCATTGCCCAAAGACAAGGTTTCTATAATATTTCTTTTCCTTCGGCTACATCGATTTTATACGAGATGAATCTAAATGAATACGACTCTGGCTAACTTTTAACCCTTGTCTCTCTTCTTCCCCCTTCCCCTCCTCCCCTGCCTCCTCATCTTCCCTTGTTTCGTCCCTCGACGTTAACTGCTCCAATAACTACTAATCCTGTAGACTTTTGACGTTCTCAGCCCGAATTCAATCAGCAGGCGATATCTAAGCACTGATTTTTTCTCTCTCTCTCTTTTTTCTTCTTTAATAGTTTTCGACAACAAAATGTCGATTTACCCTTTCTCACGTTTGCTCTCGCTTTCTCTTCTGCTTCGTTTCGTCTTCTTCAACTGACGTTCTAAAGATACTGGTTGATTGGTATCTCTTTCTTCTTCTTCCTCTTCTTCATCTTTTTCTTTCTCTTTTCATAACATTCCTCGCATTCCTTTTTCTCCCCTTTTTTGTTGTTCTCTGCACGTGACATTTTCTTCCAATCGCATTCTCTGTATAAATTTGAAAACTTTTCCGTTTTGAAATAAAGTTTATTAACTGATCGAAAATGGTCGTATCTACGGCCGAAATATCTCGGTAGAACTTTACAACATGAGTTTTTGAGTTTATTTTTGTTAGTTGTTGAATTGCTTATTCTTTATTCCATTTTTATTTTTACATATATTTATATATATATATATATTTATATATATATGCATATATATATATATATATAAATATATATATATATACATATATATATGTATATATATATATAGTAGATGGGTTACTTTGCATTGGCCATGTCTTATTTGAAAAGTAATATACAAATGCAAGATGAACAGTAAAAACGTTTTATCACAGTGTTTCTTAAGTTCATTTAAATACACATATTTGCTCATGTATCGAATCAAATAAGCAGAGTTGCCAATGATATTTAACATTTCCACTAAGTCCAACCCTACCAAAGATAATAATTATAAAAATAAAGTTTAAAGTCACAGATTAATTATTT
>OY744532.1:79371233-79383733 GCA_963556195.1 Sepiola atlantica | reverse complement strand
CTACTGAGTCAAATATAAATTTCGTATTGGGGTTTGAACCGTGTGACGGACAGGGATTGCTTGAACACATACTGATGATTCCAGGTTTGGCAGTAAACACATGAGTCTATGGGTTGATTTGAAAATATTATTTATAAATTATTATACAAATATTTCGCTAGATTGAGCACAAAGTAAGTAAACAACGTAATTTATAGCGTAATGCCATACTCTAGGTCCCGCCTATTGAGTTCTCTTTTCGTCTGGCTTATATGGCCGCTGAAATTTTCATTTACACGTTAATTTATTCATCGATATACGCTTCGATTACTAAGTCAAATATAACTTTCGTATTGGGGTTCGAACCTTGTTACCGGCAGGGATTGTCTGCTCTCATAGTGATGATTGCAAGTGTGGCATGAAACCCATGTGCACATGAGTTAATTTAAAAGCATCATTTATAAATAATTGTGTGTATATATATATATATATATATATATATATATATATATATATATATATATATATCGTTGATATCTGAAAATAACGTTTGAATATATTTCTAACGCGAATCCGTTTCTATATAAGCCTTTTCTATTTAAAAAGAAATCCGCTTTTCTTGTGATTTAATCAAAGACGACCCAGGTGGGTCAGGGTTGGGGTTACGGTAAGGGTTCAACCTACAAGGATTTATAATTAGATCGTACATGTTTCAGCGATATCCCAACGCGTCATTATTACTTAATATATAATCAAATAAGACATTAACACTTGACGATGATAACTTTCTTACTAAAAACCTACATGAGGTGATGCTCAAACATATTATGATTGATCTGTAAGTACTGTTGAAATTATTGACAAAAAATACAAACGACAAAAAGAAGAAAAGAACAATAATCATTAAATAACATAACAATCAATATCTATTATTACTTATCACACCATCCAGAATCATATATCTCTACAATGCAACCATCCGACCATGCGTCAAGTTTTATTGTCACATCTGAATTGGTTAAGTATAAAGACAGGCAACAAAAAGAGTCTGTAATCTATCTATCAAGCTGCAACCCCTGTAATATCGCCGCAATATTGCATATGTGCTTTTTTTTACAAATACTTCAATAGAATGCGCTCCGACCAACTTTCTGCTCTGGCGCTACCTTGGCGTAAAAACACCCGACAAGCCGGACAATCAGCTAAATCCCATCCATCCGCTGTAAAAGGTCCTTAGATGCTAGAGGACTTTCTACTATAATATCTTCTTTCCTCTAACTGCTAGCCTTTGGCATTCCCTCTTTGCTCCCTGTTTCACTGACTGTACCAGCATGCAGGAATTTGAATGTAATGTTAACAAACGTCTCTCTGCTAAACTGTTCACTAAGGATACCACTTATAAATCTGTCCGCTAATCTTCAGTAGCCTCTTACGTTTCAGTGGCAATGTGTCTAATTGGGGTGGGGGTGTTTAAGGTTATTCGTACTGCTAGTCTCATATTGTTGTGTTTTTAAAACGTTTCGGCCGATGTAACCTCTGACTTCTTTTATGTGCATATTTTCGAACTTGAAAAATGTTATGTTGAATGCGGGAACCTATATGCAATTTCGAGCTGAACCATTTGTTTATGCCGTGAACAGGTGACGTATTAATTAATCATTATATTTTTTTTTGTTATGATCGACCGCCAGAAAACTCTAACTTAGTAAAATCATCGGAACAATTTGTCTCTTTTTCTCGTTATTTGTGTAGATATGTTTGTGTATTACCAGCTGCTCGAACTAAATTAATCGTTCACTTAAGGGTATTACAAACGCGAAGCGAGTGCAGACAAAAAAAGCGGGATAGTTAATATATTTGCACATATATATGGACTTCATTTTCTTTCGTGCGAATAAGATGATTCTACTGTTGGCATTTGTTTCCGCCATGGTTTTCCAGTAAGAAATCTTTCTGGAAAGACATTGGGTACTTACAGGAAGGACCACGAGAAGGTTGCCAACATTCCTAAGTGAAAGTGGTGATGCGGAACCGACTGGATTCGAACTTGTAACACCCAGGTCTTAAGTCCGTGTCGTTATCCACTTAACCAGGTCCCAATATATGGACTAATTGGAATGCGGGAAACGTAGATAGGCTCCAAATACCAAAACGTAAAATACTTTAAAATAATACTGTTTCATGTCAAGGTTGATCGGAATAGAGAGTATATGAATCAGCCTCATAAAAGTCTTCATTTTGTGGAAGTTAAATTTCTATTCGCTGAAAGTCAATTGATCGGAATTATTTTCCTACATTTTTAGAATCTTCAATTTCTTTTATATATTTCAGTAATGGTTATAATATTAATTATATAATTGCTTTTAATTTTAATTTCAGCTTTTCAAATGTAAGATTTAGCTTCATAATTTTGGTGCTGTGCTTTTAATTTTAACTTTAGCTTTTCAAATGTAAGATTGAGCTTAATAATTTTGGTGCTGTGCTTTTAATTTTAATTTCAGCTTTTTAAATGTAAGATTGAGCGTCATAATTTTGGTGTTGTGCTTTTAATTTTAATTTCAGCTTTTTAAATGTAAGATTGAGCTTCATAATGTTGGTGCTGTGCTTTTAATTTTAACTTCAGCTTTTTAATCTAAGATTGAGCTTCATAATTGTGGTGCTGTGCTTTTAATTTTAACTTCAGCTTTTTAAATGTAAGATTTAGCTTTATAATGTTGGTGCTGTGCTTTTAATTTTAGCATTTAGCTTTTAAAATGATAGATTGGACGTTTTAAATTTGCGGTCGAGCTTTTCTTTTACAATTGTAGTTTTTCAATGTAAGATTGGGCTTTTTAAATTTGGATTTGTGTGTTTCTATGTTTTAAGTAATGCTTTTATATTTGATGCGTATTGTTTGTAAAGGTTTTAGCGGGGATTATTGGTTTAATACATGTTGTAAGGATTTCCAACACAGGTTATGAACTTTAATTATGTTTTATCTTCCCCGTTCATGGATTATTCTGCTTTCCTTGTTTTCTATGAGTATCAGCAAAGCCACTATGCGACTTTTGACCCCTATGGCGTTGAGAATAAACAGAGAATATAAAACGTTACGACAAGATGGTATCATTTTATTATGAGGAGGATATGGCAGCAGGTGTTAACCACGTATTGTTTGGAAAGCAATAGAAATAACAACAGGTGGTTTATCTTTATGTCAACAATGAAGAAACACAAACATTTCTTAATTAACTCCATAAAACAGGGTATTTTTTTAGTTACAATCCTGTTATCAAAGTTGTTATCAAAGTTGTTATCAAAGTTGTTATCAAAGTTGTTATCTTTAGATTTTCGAGAGAACACCTAAAGAAATTGCACGTGAGATTGTAACGTTTGGCCTTTTAAAAATGACTTGAAAGTTCTTAAACCTATTTTTAATCTCTTCTGCACTTGCGTTTGTTTCGCGTATCTTACTTTCTTTCATGGGGTTGTGAGTGTGTTCATTATAATTGTGTGCGTGTCCTTAGATTCTGTATGCGTGTGTGTGTTCATTCATTAATTTGTTTTTAGGTAGTGCATATTAAGCCTCTTTTAGACAAGTGACAAATGTCTAAATTGTCCATATAATACCAATGTGTGTATTTACCTTAGATTCTCTCTGTCGTTTTTCTTTCTCTTTCATCGCTAACTGCCTGACGCTGGACTCGCAACGTCATTTCTTTCTTCTCTTTCGCCGCCACTAACGTCGCTGCATTAATGGCTTCGTTCTACCTTTTGTGTATTGTGGCTGAGGTCAGAATTCCTCTAGTGGCTTGTTTAGCATTATAATAAAACTTTTCCCCGTACAAAAGGAAGACTCGACGACTTTCATTTGGAATTTCAGGGGTTTTATTTTTCTGGAAAGAAAACATTAACTTATAAAGAGCGTCAATCAAAGAAGTTAAGCGAAAATGTAGTTGTAGTTTTCACATGTAACCTTTACTACCGGTCAACTGAGCTAGTGCCCGGTGTTAATTGCGGAGTATACATGCGAAACTTTTTTTGCAGCCATCTCAAGTGTTTTCGATGTTCGCGATCGTCTTCTGAAGTTGTTTATTTTCTATAATGTTGTAGTTATTATTTTTCTCTGTAGTTTTGGCGGGAGAAAAAATGGTGCAATTAAATCTGTTATTAATTCATGTATTTGTATATTTATGCGTTTTGTTAATTTGTTCTTTTGATATTTTTTTTATTGTAGAAGAGATACGGTAAAGTTTAATCAGTAATTTATGTATTTGCATATTTTTTTCTTTTTATTAATGTGTTGTTTTTTGTTTTTATGTATAATATTAGATGGACTTCTTGAAATCTTTAAACCACCTCAAATATTGAAATAAAACATTATGCCTAAAATGTTTCATTTTAGTATTTATATTGATGATTTAATAGACTAATAAATACCTCTAATGCTTATTCAATACTTTATATAAATAAGTTATACTGTATGACAAAATGGTGTTTCTCTAATGACTGGCAATTTGCTAAGTATCTAATAAATGCATTGGCCGCATGATAGCGTGGAAAGATTTATTAAAACAGTAACCTCCCTTAGTTACTTTTCTATGCTTTGTGTGTAAGTAGAAGTAGCCATCTTGAAAGATAACTGTTTTCTCTTTTCAACAATGTTTTTTTTTTAATTTCGAAACGACATTAAACTGTAAATCTGACAATTATTATTTTCTTTATGACGGTGTATTTTATATATATTTATTTAATGTGTTTTCTGTATAGTGGTTATTTGGATTATAAACGTTTTTTTACCGATTGTCTTAACAAATAATAAAACTATGTTTTAGTATATGTTTATGGCAATTAAGCTACACAGAGGATTCCACGTTTCATCTCCGTAAGAAACCCTCAGGCAAAAAATTAGCTTGACTATTCTCTACGGGGATGAAACGTGGAAGCCTCTCTGTAGCTTAATTGACATAAATATATTTTCATAACTTACTACCTTGCCCTACTCGCGTATTGAGCACTGTTGATGTAAATACTGAAAATTGATACATAAAAGATCATATCTTATAACATTTCATGTGAAATAATTATATATATATATGTATTTAGAAACATCTTGTTCGAAAAGTTGAAACGGTAATATCGAACAATATATATTAAAAAATGCCTAATGAATAAAAACAAACGAATCCTTAATTTCTCACGTGACTTTGAGTGAAATTATATATAATCACCCCGTGTATAATCGAGGATGTTTGGTATAGAATTACTCCCGTTTGAACTTAGGGTTGTTTTATAGATGTGTTTCGATAGAATCATTCCCGTTTCTCAAGATTTAAGACGGGAGGGATTCTATAAAAATACTTCCGATTTTTAGATCTTTAAACTTCACAGTTACGCGTGTTTACTGCAAACCTATTTTTTCATACTTGAGAATTTCTTTGAAACAAATAAGTTTTATTTTTTCTTACTTTTTGTATAGGAATTCTCTGTTCACGCTTATATTTTATTGATTGTAACCCCAATTTTACGCCCAGGTAACCTTACGTTTTTACTCATCCATGCCATCTCAAATAAATGTGATTTCATACGACATGATTTTACTCTTTCGACGTTTATCTCTCTAAATTTCCTTCCAAAATTCTTGGCATGCTGACAAACCAATTCTTCGGTTGAATGATATGACCTTTGTGGTCAATCAGTGTCCACGATATTTTTGACATCCAAATTATTTTCTTTCACACCTTAAGATTTCTTATTATTTCAATAGTGTAAGCACCCTTCAAACACACGCGTATAATTTAAACTATAATAGTTTTCTGGGTCATCGGATTTGGCGATTGCTCATCTAAGCCATCTAATATCTCCCACAAATCGTATCCATAAACTATCACTATTCGACTGTATGATACATAGTCACCCTCTCTTTCTCTCTTTCTTTCTGTCTGTCTTTATATATATAATAGTATAAATTTATTTTTAAAAATGAGTATTACACTTTATATTTTAACTAGAAGCATATCTATTCTAGTCCGTGTATAAATAAGATGTATTGCATTAGTTTAGAATTTAATTTTACTTTAAGAACAACTAAGCGAGTAAAGTTTTGCAAAAAGGTAATAATAATACAAATACGCGAGAAAGTTTTACTTTTGTTATGGTGCCGTACCTGTACGAATAACAAATGGGCTCGTCCATCCATAATAAACTGCGAGAAGCATTCCAATGCTCAGACTTCTTTCACCCCAGTTCTATACTGGC
This sequence comes from Sepiola atlantica, assembly GCA_963556195.1. NCBI lineage: Eukaryota > Metazoa > Mollusca > Cephalopoda > Sepiida > Sepiolidae > Sepiola > Sepiola atlantica. Next base: position 79,377,517 of record OY744532.1, on the reverse strand, counting down.
AGTCCAGAATACCACTTTTTGTATATATGTTCTATTTCTTCAATAATATATCTTTGTTCCTGTAACCCCGTGTGTCCATGTCTATATTTCGGCCCCTTAACAGGGTCACAACAAACTGGCGACGAGGATATTCGAACTGACACGGGTCGCCAACTAACGGTCAACAACGTACCCACACTTATACGGGAAACCACAACGAAACTATCAACGAGTTACAACATAAAGCAAGACAAAACAACAAAAGATTTTTGCCGGAACTTTCGAAAAAAACCGACGTTGGATTTTAAAATGAACAAAATTTGATGAAATCGAGTACATAATGTCTAGTTCTGAAAACAAGTCATCGGTGAAAAAAAAACCCCAAAAAAAACACGATAAACCAAATTGATTATTTTCTTGAAAAAAGGGTTAGTTTCTCTCTCTCTCTCTCTCTCTCTCTCTCTCTCTCTCCCTACATTGTTATTCCGACTCTGTTAGAATATGTTAGAAATAAGGGAATATATGATTTTATTTCCACCGAAAAGAAAAAATTGTGAAACAGTATTTTTTTTCTTTCTAAAACTAAAGCGTAGTAAAAAAAGATTTCATAATCTTTTCACAACTAAGATGGCGTCTAGCAAGCGCTAATCTAAGGAACAGACCTTCTTACAAAGCCATACTAAACAAGAAAATATTCATTTTTTTTAAGATAAATAAGAAAAATAATAGATTAATATGGAAGACCTTAAGTCAATCATCGCGGAATAAACCAGATTTCAAATCTCGCAACAATAGGCTGAGAAGAAATTTCAAAATCTTTCACTCGAGCAAAATGAAAAACAACAACAACAACAGCAAACTGAAGAAAAGTTTCAAAAGCTTCTCCTCGAGCAAAATTTAAAATGTGTCAGCAAAAGAAAGAAAATGACGACAGATTGGAAACACTTATACAAACAATATCGTGTAGAGACCAAGGGGATGAAAGTGGCAACGCGTTTTCGCAGAACGCCGTGTGGAACGCCATCGATGATTTCACATATCAGAAAATACGTTCGCAGCATATTTTCGAAGATATGAAGATGCATATAGAATTGACTGCGAAAGTTGGGCGTGCTCAAAAAAGGTTCGCCTGTTACTTAGGAAACTAGGTACCACAGAACATACGAAATCCGATTATAGCCATTTCACTTTTATAGAAGTGGTAAAATTATTCACGGAATTGTTGAGTCCAAAGACCACGTTATTTCACAAACGCTGGAAGTGCAAAAACCTGGTATAAAAGACGAGGAAGATTACACTACTTTTGCATCGATAGTAAACAAACATTTTGACGACTTTAAACTAGCTAAATTGAGTGATGATAATTTTAAGTGGTTAATTTTCGTACGAGGGTTAGTATCAGGAAATGACACGGAGATAAGGCGTAGAGTCCTAAATGAATTAGAGAATGAACCAAGCCTTATATTGCAAAAGTTGGCCGAGAACTGTCAAAGATTTATCAATGTAAAACAGGACTCAAAAGAATTGAATTATCGGGCATTGCGCATATAAAAAAGTACATAAAAAACAAACATTCAACCTCATAAAAAATAAGTCAAAACGGAAATAGTGATTTTTATGCAGCAAAGACAGGTCAACCAGGTAAAAAGACAAATAAATGGCCACCGAACCCTTGTTCACGCTGTGGTGGCCCACATTGGTACAATGATTGTCCTTTGCGTTTTAAGTCCTGTATGAATTGCAAAAAGGTCGGACATAAAAGGTAGCACTGTAGAACAGGTAGAGGAAATAAAATGCGGGTTCAGCCACTAGCGCAAAGAATGAAAAATGCATGAACATAAGAAAATGTGTACTGGTGAAAATCCTGGATAAAAAAAATAAAATTACAATTGGATTCGGGTTCAGATGTCTTCATAATGAATTTACATACGTGGAAAATCTTAAATAAACCCACTTTATTAAGAACAAACAGGCTGGCCAGCACAATGACTGGGGAAAGAATTAAATTTGAAGAAGAGTTTATCACAAATGTGTCCCTAATTGGAAATACTAAAAAACTAAAAATACTAAAAAACTAAAAATACTAGTGCTGAAGGATTCAAATAATATTTTCGGTTCGGACTGAATGCAGGCATTTGATTGATGGAAATCGCCAATAAATACATTTTGTAAAAAAATAAATAGTCGCAAAACGAAAGGGTGGTCATCCCAGAAAAACTATGAAACAAAACTCTAAAAGATGTTCATGTTGGCCATCCAGGGATAAGCAGGATGAACGGTTTTATGAGGAGTTGTATTTACTGGCCACCTATGGATGATGACATTCAAAAAGCAGTAAAGACTTGCCTTTGCAGCAAAAGCACCGCATATAAAACATAACCCATGGTCAAAGACCGACCGTCCGTGGGAAAGAATCCACGTGTATTTCGCGGGACCACTGGAAGGTTTTTACTACTTAATCGTAGTCGACAGTTTTTCGAAGTGGTCCGAGGTACTACGTTGCACGAGTCCCACGTCGGAGGTTACGATAAAATTCCTACATGAACGATTCGACCGTTTTGGGGTAGTGGATTGTGTGGTAAGTGATATTGGAACGCAGTTCACGTCATCAGATTTTGAAGATTTCTGCGCGACGTTTCAAATCAGACATATAACGACTGCCCCGTATCATCCTAGGTCAAACGGCCAGTCGTAACGTTTTGTAGACACGTTAAAAAGAGCACTAAAAAAGGCTGGTGATACTCTCAAGGAAAGGGCTTTGCAACAATTTCTGCAAGTATATAGAATTACTAAAAACGTAAAAGTACCATCTTCATTATCCCATGCAGAGATGATGTTTGCGCGGAAAGTGAAGTCCGTGTTTGATAAGTTACTACCTAAACAAAATAAGTATGATCGAATCTCTACGGTACCGAAGAAAAAATAAATCCCAGGAGATAGGGTATACTTTGAGATGTTCAGAAACAACGCATCGTTCTGGGAACCCGCTACAATTGAAAAGATGATCGGATCGATGGTCTATATTATGAAAGGACCACAGTTCTCGTATAAGAGACATCTGAATCAGATCGGAAAAAGACTGTTAGATGACACTGACAGCTCTCCCAAGTAGAAGACATGATGGACGTGATATATGACACTTTAAACTTGCCAGCACCCCAGGTAGTCACACAGAAACGGCAGCCAAAATGAAAACGAATGGATCCGGACTACATACAGATAAATCCGAAAAGGAAACGTTACTAAGACTCCTGATGAGGTACGGCTTGGAAGGGGAGTGTTCTGGTGCCGTACCTATACGAAGAACAAATGGACTCGTTCATCCATAATGAAATGCGAGAATCATTTCAACTCACAGTCTTCTTCCACCCCAGTTCTATACTGGCAGTCCAGAATACCACTTTTTGTATATATATTTTTTTCTTCAATAATATATCTTTGTTCCTGTAACCCCGTGTTTCCGTGTCTATATTTCGGCCCCTAACAGGGTCACAACAACTTTAAAACATAAACTAACCATTCCGTTTCCTTAATTAATAAATGAAGCAGGTGTGTAACCGTAGATTAGTTCCTATTGTAGTCACAAAAATATTAAGACCAAGGAATATCTTTTTTGTGTATCTATTTTCAATATACAAATTCAGATCTAGGGGTATGTATATATAAATATAGTTGTAGAAGTTGCTATATGTGGAGTTAATGTATTTGCGGATAATTTTTCCTTGTTTGTGTTTAGACTGAGTGAAATGGGTCGTTCAAGGTCACCATGCACTGTTGACTCCATATCTCCAAACTAAGATCTCTCTCTTTATAAATGAGAAAAAAAAAAAAAAACATAGATCCGCTTCTTAATGTGTTTATATTTCCTCACGCCATGCATTATTCTTTCCTTCTTTCTTTCTTTCTTTCTTTCTTTCTTTCATCTAGTTCGTTTGTCCGTTAGCCCCATTCATACCTTCCTTCCCCATTTTTCTTTTCTACAACACTATCCTACCTTATTTTCGTTTTCCATCGTTTTAATTTGATTTGCCTCCGGTGAAATGCGTTAATTATCTGTCTACTTGTCCAAGGCGTTCATGGTAAACATCACAACATTCTTTGTATAAGGACATCTTCAATTATATCAACTGGAAATATTAATTGTAGACTCAATATAAGCATTTATATATTTTTTAATCTACTTAGTTAATATAGATGTTAACAACTCATATTTCTATGTAAAATCATACATTTAACGCTATGTATGTAAAAGTTTTTTTGTGTTTTTCTTAAATATATAATAATTCGGGAAGGGAATTATATATGTCAACGGATGTTAGTGTCAGTACTTGAAAGTAAATCTTGCCCTCCTAGAATGAGGCTATGTTTTGTTTTGTTTTAATTATTCGGAATAGTGTGCGGATCTTGGCCATGTACCTGTCCCCAGTCGACTAGAATCACGAAGAAGATACCTGACCAGTGGAGACAACATCATTTGAAGCCCGCCTTAAAATGTTGAAGGATAAGCTGTCCAACCACACATACAGCTTGACTATGCTCCCCCTGCCGAGACCCTCCCACGAAGATATAATAACTGGGCAAAATGAAGTGCCTGAACCAACCCCGCTCAGATGTCGGCCGTTCCAGAGAGGCCTTAAGCAGATAGGGCTATCTTAGTTGCCCAACCACATGCGACTGTGGCACATGTGACTCTACGCGATGGTGCACATCCTTCGATGCCCTCTGCGGGACGGACCTTGCATAGCAAAGGATCTAGCACTCTACAACATCAAGGGACAGCAATGTACCAAGCTGTGGCTGGACATTATATAAACTGAATAGTTTCGTATATGGAGACGAGAGGATGGAAGGATCTTGGATGTTATTCTCACTGTATTTCGAGTAATCCAAATAATAAAAATTATGAATCCTCATCTTAAAAATATGAAGCATAATAGGCTATATTTTGTTTGAAGATGTTTTGAATCATCTAAGTTTTGCATAATGCAAGGAATCGTTGCTTTTGTATCTGCTATTATATATACATAGTTTCAAGAATTGTATCGTTGTCAAGAGTTTTAATATTGGTGGCTAACTTAGCTATTAAAATGTTAGTTGAACTATATCTGTTAACGCTGTCTCCGATATCGTAAACATGATATAAACTAGACATGGGGTCATTGATACGTTAGGGTAAGGACCTTTTAGAAAATAGGCCTGTGTTACATAGGAATAAGAAACAGTAGCCTCTAGGCAAACATGGCGTAATACGGACATTTGAGAGGGTGGCGGTTGCTATTTATGTGGGAGTCTTGCTTGGCGGTTCGAAGAGATAAAACGTGTCATACGATGTTCTCACGAATTGTTATAATAATTAAGCTATGTGCTTAAAATAAATGAGTAACTCTGACTTTCGTTCACTCTCTTCTCATCCACCTCTTGTTATGCAGCGTATATAGACGATAAAAATGCTGAGATGAATAAAAGATTCTGTTTCGCAGCATTTAACTGAATAAGTTAGGCTAAAAGCATGAGATTGATTTTTCTTGTAGCTTTGACACTGTCCACAGCGTGACAAGATCAATTTATTTTTGTTACGGTTCAGAAAGTATGGTTCAGACGTATGCTATTCAGTTTGCTTAGAAATGGAACGTTAAAAATGTCGGTAGATTCGTGTCGGATGTTATTTTATGTGCTTTTAATTTTGAATGATGAATTTTAAAATAGGGTAAACAACATCTAACAGCGATCTGGACGTTTGTGCTGAGCCACAAATTTGCGCGTTGACTATTAGATCAACCGTTTTACTGTAGTGCGCGATAAACGTACGCACATACAGATAACATTGCCTTATATATAAAGATGTTAGAGTTTAGATAATTAACAAGAATAAAGTGTACATAAATTAAGATAAAACGGTTGGTATATGGATGATAAAGTTAAAAGTATCGAAGGTTAATTCAGTGGAAAATGCGTAAGATTCTGTCTGCAGAACACAAAGGCTAAGAATTTTGTTTGACACACGCCGATGTAAAATCCTTTGATTTATGGATTGGACTATCCCATTGCACAAATGTTTATTCACATACAATTAATTCTGGTAGATTGCATATTAAAAACACACCTGACAAAGAAATGTATCCAACATATCTAAGAAATTATTGTTTGTTTTTAGTGATAATGTTGCATTACGCCTTAACTACGAATGTATTAATCCTTTATATCCCATGTGACCGCTCTCGTCGTTCAGGTCGTTTCATAATCGCCATCGTCACTGTGAACCCAAGTTGTTTTCATCTGTTGATACAAAACAATGAAGACACTTT
>OY744532.1:79201233-79366233 GCA_963556195.1 Sepiola atlantica | reverse complement strand
CATTCTCTCCAAATATGATCTGAGGTTAAGATCGGATTCTAACTCTTCCTGATGAGATCTCAGTTTATAGTAACTGTTGATCGATAACATCGACATGCCAGTGTCGCAGATTTTGTATATGTCTGTGTAAATAAAATTATCATATATTAATATATATATATATATATATATATATATATATATATATATATATATATAAATGTAAAGTTGGTTTGTTCGTTTCCCATGGAAATATACTTCCACTATACCATTACCACTGAATTTTTTTCTAGCAAATCCTTACATCCGAGCTATGTTTTTATGTTATTAACATAATTTTTACTTTACACATAAAAAAACACTTTTTATTACAATTCGTTCCTACTAAGTTGCACTTCCGGTTTACAATCCGTTTCTTCGAACCTGCATGTCCAACTTCACTTCCGGATTGACCTTCCTCCTCCCGCTGTCACGTATCTACTTCATACGTAAAAAGTGTTATTTTTATTTTTTTTATTTTTCGTCGGCTGAATTAAATATTTTTCTAGCACCAAACAGTAGACACGAATGTTATTTTGTTTTGTGTGAAGTTAAATATTTTATTAAAAATAAACACAAAATTGTTAAACATTTTTTTGTCTGCGTTTTTTGTTTATTTTTAAATAATCTAACTTCGAGAACAACAACAACAAAACAAAAAACAGGAAGTTGTGTGAATGTCAATTTTTTGTTAAAAATGTGTTAATTCGTTTTTGGTTGTTAATATTTGTCTTTTTTTTTCCTTCACCGCACAAGAAATAATGAAATATGTAATAAAGACCTCTTCAGTCTCGAAAGACAATGGATACCCCCTGTAAGGGTATCTGTCTACATTTAAGCAAGTGTTGCGCAATCTCAACCTGCTCATCACGTGAATGAGTATATAATATAGTACACCCTTTTTTATGATTGTAATGAGATTGTAATGTTTCTTGATAAAAACGAAACGGAATTTCTTTTCTGTTTGTGTGTTTACTACAGTTACAGGCTGTAACTTACAGCTGTTATGGATTTTTTGACATTTCGGTGACAAAAGGGAAATTATTATTTTTTTCTTTTTCGTCGGCTGAATTAAATATTTTTCTAGCACCAAACAGTAAACACGAATGTCATTTTGTTTTGTGTGAAGTTAAATATTTTATTAAAAGTAAACACAAAATTGTTAAACATTTTTTTTGTCTGCGTTTTTTGTTTATTTTTGTTTAAATTTATTAATCAATTTTTATGACAAAAGAGGTTTCTTCAATACTTTGACGGAGAATCCCGAGGCAATCCCAAAAATGGTCGAAGCAGTTTACGATTTGAAATATATATATATATATATATATTTTTTTTTTTTCATAAATTAAAAAAGAAAATTGGTCACATGTCCCTTCTTACCACAAACTGGTCTGAAAGGTGTGATCATTTTACATTAAATTTATACAGGAAAGTGATGCCCTACTCTAAAGTCGGTACTTATCCAGATTAGGACCCAAGCAAAAATCGACTTGGCGTCGGTTAGGGTTAGCTTGGGTCCTAATCTGGATAAGTACCCTAAGGTCTAATATTTTTTAAATTCTTTTATTGCGGATATTTTTTTCAAGCTGTTTACATGTAATCGCCTTAAATCTATATATATATATATATATATAAAAATGTAAAGTTGGTTTGTTCGTTTCCCATGGAAATATACTTCCACTATACCATTACCACTGAAATCCTTACATCCGAGCTATGTTTTTATGTTATTAACATAATTTTTACTTTACACATAAAAAACACTTTTTATTACAATTCGTTCCTACTAAGTTGCACTTCCGGTTTACAATCCGTTTCTGCGAACCTGCATGTCCAACTCCTTTCCATCGGAATTCACAACACCAAAAGCGATGACTTTAGGATGATGTTTTGTTTTAGATGACTCCTTAACCTAAGCTGTTAATTATGCGATAAATCTGTAATTTAAGCAGTACAGCATCGACAGTGAAGATTTTCTATCTGAAAAGATCGTTACAAAGAAGAATGTTTATTGAACACTGTAATACTTTTATTGCACATTTTTAATCTCTTATTTCTTTTATAGCTATTTTCAATGACTGTTTTGAGTTCTTGTGTAAGATTTAAACTTCAAATCATATTTTACTGCATTTCTATTAGTCTTGTATCCTACTACAAGTTAAACTGACATTTTCCTCATGGATTTGCTGTGATCGTTTAGGATTTGGGATTTGAGAGCTTTAATAAAAGCTTTGGTACCTTCAATTGTTTATTCGTCCAGTTCCAAACTTCCACGTAATAGTTGTTTCTCATAGTCAATATATGCTTTATATCAAAAACAGTCTTAATGGACACTCCAACTATTCTTGAAATCTTTGGTGTGAGGAGTGAGTGCATTCAGGAAAGCACACACTCTTTGACATTTTCATTCCTGATTACTCATATGGTCAAAAGTTTATGAAATGTAAGTATAATATGTGCTAGGTTTCAAAACAATTAACTTCGTGCCTGCTGATTAAACAACATTTAAACAAATTAAATGTCATTGTAAATATTGCTTGCTTACCCTGTATATTATTGATATTGGATATATATTTTTCCCAATGTATTAATGACTAAAAGCTTTCTTTGAATACATATATCGAACATAATTATTTGCAGACGCATGTTTAGTCGTCTATATGAATCATCAGTGGAGTTTGACGTAGCGACATTCAAAACCGGTTCATCAGTGATTGACATCCGATAATCTACTTACTAAGCAAACCAAACTACTAGTGGAAGTGAGTGGAATTACACATTCTTTTAATTAGCCTATTTATTCATGTACAATGCTACTAACCGAAAGTACTCAATTCTTTTTATTGAAGAGCATTGCTATTAGACTAGCGGAACAAGTCCCTCAACCAGAGTGCTTCACCCATGTCATGTAATGTCTTCGTAAACCGTTACCACACTGAAGATGGTCGGGATTCGAAGAAATTTTGAGGTAATTATAGCTTCTTTCCTCGTGCTTCCGGCATCTGGAACTCCCTCCCTGCTCCCTGTTTCTCCGACAGTACCGACACGCAGAGGTTTAAAACTAATGTAAACAGACATCACGCTACACTGCTCTCAACTTAAGATGACTCCCAAAACCTACACCCTAATTCTCAGTAACCCCTTACATCTACATTGGCGGTCTGCCTTGTTTGGTGTGAAATATTTAAAAAGAAAAGGTAGTAGTGTGTAAGCCAAACGGTGTATCCGTATGAGTAAAGGAAATAATCCGATCTTCACTTTATTGACAAATAGATTCACTAGTCATCTCTCTATTTCATTCTCAGAAATAAAATACGTAAGTACATTTTTTTTTATAAGTTAACAAACTTATTTATTTTTTATAATAATATGAGATTATTTTTTTTTAAATATTCGGTTACTATACTTCAACTAATTCATTGTGTACTCTAAAGGATTTTTTGAGGTTATTGTTAGGAAATAATTTACTGAAGTTTTTACTGTCTTCATGTTGAATTTTCGTTTTCGAATTTGTACTCATATTATAACAAACACACGGATGAGGACTCTGTTAAGATCGACACATCCTGGTAGAGGAAAAAAATTCAGGTACACTACATGTCCTGTCTCAGTTTTAACATATGCATTCCCGCAACTTGACATTAACAATATAACCAAAGTATATAAGAATGAAACTAGCTACCGAAACAGTAGCAGAAACCTGCTATGAAGCGAGCTGATAACAGAAGATATTGTTGTTTGGAAGAAACAGCTTACCTTGTGGGCAGGTATATATATATATATATATATATATATATATATATATATATATATATATATATATATATATATATATATATATATATATATATATATATATATATATATATATGTATATATATATATATATATATATATATGTATATATATATGTATATATATATATATATATATATATATATATATATATATCATCAGCTATTTTACTGGTGGAATACTTAATTTCAGCATCAAGACAATGTTAGGTCATCAGGAGAGAATACGCACGTGTTAGGGCTTTTCTTTCTGCGTTTTTTTTTGCGTATCGGTCCTCCCTGATGTGATGCCTTGTTATCTGAATCGCATTTCAACTTAACTGTTCAATGAAATCAAAACAACTGACTTTTCAACGGCTTAGTGTCTGACGTGTCGTTTGATATTCTAATATATTAAATACAATTTCACCCAATGCAGTGTACATCCTCATGGGATATACGTAGAACAGATTTTTGACAAGAGAATACTCATCATAATAAATGGAGTCAGCACTATATCATACTTCACTCGAGAAGCAAAAGGATGAGGATTAAAAAAAGAAAACACGGAATAATAAGACACCGGGTTCAAAGGAAATAGGGTTATGTATTCCAATACAATATGGCCGATGCGAAATTCGTTTTGAATTGTTTATCTCTCCCGCTAGGGGGCAACACATAACTCTTAGTAGTTAGAAGATAAGCATGATTCAATCAATAAAACTGGAATGTTTGAAGATTTTTTTGGTAATGTTTATTCATAATGTGACATTTTATTAATCGGGTGTTTAGTTCCATTGCAAGTTCAGGTGCACACATACGGCGGCCTACATTTTAAAGAATCGATTAGCTTTCCAACTCTTCATAACATAATGTAAATATTAACGGTTTTTTTCCCCATGAAGTTAGATTATACACCCCACGTTGACAGTATGGAAATAAAATTAAATTTACGAAATATAAAAATAAATGGCCTGTATCTTGGGTGTTATCTCATTTCTATAAGGAAGGGTTCGGTAGTGTAGAGGTAAGATCCTGCTGAGTAGATTTCGAATAGCTCCATGAAAACTCTTGCAATCTCGAGTCACACTACATGGCCGTGATACACCGAAATAACTGACTGCGTTTAACTGTATATATATATATATATATATATATATATATATATATATATATATATATATATATATATATATATATATGTGAAGTTAAACGTAGGGCGCTATCAGAGAGATTATAAATAGACATTCACCTGAGGACCCAGTGCAATACCCCGACTCTGTCGTTGAGTTCTATCGTATGTCTGGAGAGTTATACTCGCCGCTTTCAGTGTAAATATAACTCATTTCTCCGTAATCACGGTACAATCTATTGTGGCATCAAGAACTAAGTGAACGCTTAAATATTTAAAGTGTCTCTGTGAACCGGTTTCGCGCCCTATGACCGTCTGAGAATTATATTTCATTGCGCTGATGAGAGCCGTAAGCTCAAAACGAGGTAGGTAAAATATTTAAAAATATATAATTTAATATTATATATTTATATACATACATATATATATATATATATATATATATGAGTGTGTGTGTGTGTGTGTTTGTAATCATATCTTAGAATTTAAGGAAATATTCCGACAACGTCCGTTGAATCTCTAGTCATTATTTGTATATGTTCTTCCCTTTGCATAAATAGAACTTAAATTCCCTTCTTGATGTTGTAATGTCCCGTTGCTGACAGAGTCTAGGTTGATTCTGTAGCATCGGTTCGACCCTTACAAGCGTCTGAAATTATCATTCCCTACACTGATGACATGCGTAGGTAAACATAATTTAATATTATTTACTTTAAATTAATATATATATATATATATATATATATATATATATATATATATATATATATATATATATATATATATAATTACATAAAAATACATTGAATATTAAGGTTATAAAAATCGTCCATATTTATACACAGGGCGTCTTGTTCCCGATAGTAAAACGCTAGACTACAGACATCAATATCCAAGGTTCAATCTTTGTCCAAGTTAGCCAGAAACACGTGTTCGTGGATTACTTTCATGTACGTATAATATATATATATATATATATATATATATATACACACACATATATATATATATATATATATATATATATATATATATATATATATATATTAACGATAAATACGTCCCATAAAGTTAAGGGCGACTATTAATACAATTTTCTGCATGTCAATAACTTAGGAAGTGAGAGGGTCGAAGAAGTAGTGAGCAAAGGAACAACGAAAGCTGAAATCACCAACAAAAATAATTACATATAAATAATTGCATAATAATATACATACAAATTCAAATAGAAAAAAAAATGCAATGATTAACCACAAAGATCAAACATCAAATTGCAAACACCGGTAGCTTCATTTTACTGAAACCCATCTCGTTTTGTGTGTTACCCTTTTTTTTTCTCTCTTGTTGAGAAGTCTTGATCACGACCGCCAAATAAACTGATGTTACACACACTTCTCCTCCGAGGGGAGATCAATACATGTTTGTCATCAATGAAAATCACAAAACATAACAGCAGAATAAAATCGTCATGTCGTCCGCCTTTCTCGAGTGGCTCTGACATTTTATCTACAATCATCTCCATGGGGGAAAGTTATATACTCTTCCTCCGACGGAAGATACAATGTTTCATAAATCACAATCAAACAAAATACATGTTTGTTACGATGCAAATCACAAATCACAGCAGCACAATTAAACCTCGGGTAGCCGCTCCTACCATGACTGAGGCATTTCATCCACGATAGGTTCCGTCCTTTCCTGTAATTAAACTCTCACAGACACCAAAGAAAAAAAATATTCGCGAATTTAAAAAATGTAAGATAATGAAGAGTGGCAAAAATGAATCGTGGACGAGTCGATTGTGGGACGTCGGGAAAGAAAGAAATCGACTTGCTAACTGTTAAAAAGGAGAAGGTTCCGCAGTGCAAGCGAGACTTGAAAGACGACGGTTTCAAAAACGCGAAGAGTCAGAGCGCTTGGTGATCGGAGCATCGAAGTACCGGAAGAATGGGAGTTTATGGCACCGATGAAGCTTTATTGGCTATGGTTCCCAAGCCTGTCTTGCTGTTAGGCTTTCGTGTCCGCTGACTAAAAATGCGACTGATAAGCAAGTTGGTACCGTGAAAGGAATCCCCTGACTTGTATTTCATCAAAAAGACGATTGGAAGTGCTTGTGGAACACTTGCTTCAGTTCACGCTCGGAAAGACAATGCAGAGAAAATTGCTTTCCAATTGGATGTATATATGAACGAGTTTCTAGTGGAAAGCAAGTCTGTGACCTCAGCAAGAAAAAAACTTTCATAGGACAAAAGTATGTCAAAATACTTTTTTATATATGTGTGTAGCCGGCGTGAACCATCCGGTGATAGGAAATAAAGAAAGCCAAAGTTTTTTTCATATACGTTCTGTTCTGTGTTATTCTTGTTGGATCTTATCGGGTACTCCGAAATAACGGGTAATGCAAGATTTAGCTGTTGATGCCGCTTTCTCTCCTGCTAGCAGCGGAATATATTCTGGGATTCGGACATCTGGGAGATTTAGACCCTTAATTTGCAATCGATTTTAAGTCCTTTCTTACATGTGCTTTTCGCTCAAAAGTCTCTGCACGAATTCCCCTCACTCCATCTCTCTTTGTTCAATGTGACGTCAGGCCCGCTTGTAGCTACGCAAATCTAAGTGACATTCGAGTGCATACTCGCTGACTAGATTACCTGATTAATATTCAATGAGATAAGTATATATATATATATATATATATATATATATATATATATATATATATAATTGTATGTATGTATATATATTTATATATAATTCTGACGCTTTCAGTGATTTTCAAATCATATTAGAAATAAAGATTATACAATAAAGTAATATAGTTGTTTACAGCTGTTCCAAGTTATGTTTATTTTAAGTCATACAATGAAACATTGATTTTCTTAGATCAGATTTTATCAGAATAACATTTTCTTACGTCACCAGAAAAACAAATAAACAACAACAACAACAACCAAAACAGTATTTTTTCTACCAGAAGTGAATAAAATATCACAAGAATATAAAATACTCCGTATTATTTTATATAATTTCACATATTACCATATTTCTTACGCCTCATTATATTTACAATCTCATTAATAATACTCAAGATAGATACTAATTTATATATATATGAATATATATATATATATACATATCTTAATACATCAAAATTAATACAACATTAGTACCGTCGATTTCAACCTAAGAAGGACTTAACCCTCCTGCTCTCTTCAGCTTATGTTTTGACAACATCAGTTGAGGAGAGCTTGAAACCGACGCTACTAATGTTGTACTAATTTTCTGTACTAAAAAAAAATAAATATTACGCACTTAATTTTGATTCTCTATTAATCGAGCACTCTGATTGGATTGTTCTCACTATATTACATAAGAAGTATATATATATATATATATATATATGTGATTTTATGAAGGCTTACCAAAGCATTCCTTTCAAGACACCAATGATCACCATTAAAGATATTTTTTCTTACAAATACTATTTATTCAAATTAAATGTTTTTTCCTACACGTGTTTCACTACCAAGCAGTTACTTGCTTGGCAGATCATCAGGGAAATTAAATGTCTGGAATACTGGTTTCAACTGCCGACAAAACACAATGTGGCGTTGTAATAGTTGACGTCACTTAAGAAGAGAAGAGGAAAAAAATAAAAATAAAAATAAAAGTCAAACTTAAAAAGCAAGGAAGAACAACGATAAGAAAAGAAGGTCCTAGAAAAGTCTTAGAAAAGTAGCTTGTGCATTATTTCTTCCACCAAGCCAACAAGCAAGCAATCGGTCCCAAATACATTCAATAAAATCACAAAACCGGAACAATGTTTTGTGATTTTATTGAATGTATTTGGGACCGATTGCTTGCTTGTTGGCTTGGTGGAAGAAATAATGCACAAGCTACTTTTCTAAGACTTTTCTAGGACTTTCTTTTCTTATCGTTGTTCTTCCTTGCTTTTTAAGTTTGACTTTTATTTTTATTTTTATTTTTTTCCTCTTCTCTTCTTAAGTGACCTCAACTATTACAACGCCACATTGTGTTTTGTCGGCAGTTGAAACCAGTATTCCAGACATTTAATTTCCCTGATGATCTGCCAAGCAAGTAACTGCTTGGTAGTGAAACACGTGTAGGAAAAAACATTTAATTTGAATAAATAGTATTTGTAAGAAAAAATATCTTTAATGGTGATCATTGGTGTCTTGAAAGGAATGCTTTGGTAAGCCTTCATAAAATCACATATAAATGCTCTGTACTCTGTAATCGAGTATCATCGAGCTTGTCTTTTATTGGAACAACCCCGGTCTTCACTGAATGATCTATTTTATAAGTGAAAAATCTAAATCTCTATATATATATATATATATATATATATATATATATATACACACACATATATATATATATATATATATATATTAATTATTATTATTATTATTATATTTGTCTATCCAACTCACATATCCCTAATCGTACTTATATTAGGTGCATTTTCGTTGTTTTTCATTAAAAAAGGGATGGAGCAATCAATATTTTATCGATTGATTTCTCAAGAGTTAGCGCATAAATTGCATCAAAAATAATAAATTTGAAAATATTTTTTTGAATTTAATACACTTTAGTATTACTACTTTATTTCCATAGAAAACAAATGACACCAGTAATTATGAATCCCCAAAAAACGAAACAAAGAACAAATATTAGCATACATCTCTACACACAACAAAAACAATCCAGAATTATTCACAGAAATAACAAGAAACATAACACTACTCAACCAAAAAAACACCTAAACAACATATTAAAAACAACGAAAATAATAAAAAGCAGACGCAAACTAAAAAACCTCAAACAAATGTTGAGCTCATCCAAACTCAACCAACACACAATACAAGGGGTCACAGAATGCAACAAGGAAAGATGTGGGGGCTGTGACATAATAATAGAGGGAGACTCACACACATTTAAAAACCGAACACACACATTTTACAATAAAAATACCTTAACTGCCCCTCCAAGAACTTAGTCTATGTGCTAGAATATACAACATGTAAGGAATCTTACATAGGTGCCACCAAAACATTTAATAATAGAGTAGCTTTACATAAAAGCAACATTAAAATCAAAGAAAACCGTAAATTATTCGTCTCCCAACATGTGCACTCATGCAGCGGCGGAAAATTTTAAATGATGCTAATTTTACAAAGCCAAGATTATAATACTTACTAACACAAGAAAAACACTTTATATCTAAATTCAATCCAGCATTAAACAGATCGTAACTCAAACTACACACCATACGGACCACACTTCTATCAGCTTTTCTCTACCATCTATCTAACCATGCGCTGTGTGTGTGCGCGCATGTGTGTGTGAGAGAGACTGTGTATGTGTATCGCTCATCTATGTACAAGATTCAGAACTAACCGCATGCATGCACGCGCGCACACACACACACACACACGCTGGCACAACAGCCAATTTGACGACAGGGCAATAAAAATAATAAATTTCAAAAGAAAATCCAAGCACTCTAAGAAACGGAGATGAGCGATAAAATAAAGGTCAAAATAACACGTACTTAATAAACACACACGACTTTGACCAAGAGAAGCAGAAAAATAAATAAATAAAAATAAAAGATATAAAAATATCAAAACACATACACGCACACACCCGCAAACCCACACATGCGCAAAAACGTGAAATAATAACACATTTCCTCAAATGAAACAAAACTCTTTCAAATCGAAAGAGATTTATTCAAATAGATTTACATATCTAATGAAAGCGGACCACCGATTAAAACGAGTTGTATAAAATTATAAAATTACAATATAACAAAATAAGAAATAAATGTTGAAAAACACTTTTTTACGAATGTTGGTAGCCTTACTATTTTGCATATATATATATACATATATATATATATATATATATATATATATATATATATATATATATATATATATATATATATATATATAGCAATGTTTATTAAGTAAATATTAAGTTATGTTTACCTACAGACGCAGGGTTTTAAGCATTTGCAATCATCAGTGTAGGTAGTAACACTTTAATTTTTCGTATTTAGTGTTTAACTTTGATGATCGAAAGCTACACATGTTTCATACTATCTCCATAAATTTATTTATTTGAAAATTGTAAGTTAGTCGGTTTATTAAAAATTATGTCAAAGTGATTTTTTTACATAGAAGCCTTAATAAAGCACTGGCTACAATTTTTAAAAGACAAAAGGTTTTTGAGTTTACTAAAGCGTGTGTTTGTTTGTGTCCACTCAGTGTTAAAGTGTTCCTGCTGACCTTTGTCCAGATAAGTGTCTTATTATATGCGCTTTTTATTTATCATCTTTCATGTGTGTATGCTTTCATGATGGGTGTAAGTGTGTGTATGGGTATTTTCCTTCTGTGTGATTAGGTGCATGGCTTTTTTCTGTGTGGGTCATAATGTGTTAATTAGTTTAAAAATCCTGCTGGTATAAATTTATATTCACATATATATTTTCAACAGCTGCGTTTTATGAAAGTAAGAGTATTTAAAATGAGTTAACAAAAACACACTCAGTCACAGAAACTAGGTACTCGTGATTTCTGGAAAATCTACAATAGTGTAGTGAATAATGGGCAATCAACGATTCCCCCACTATCAAACCGCAATGATGTTGTTTGCACGGCAACTGATAAGGTTGAACTACTTGCCCAGCGTTTCGCCTCTAACTCCACTTTGGACTCAGATAACAACCCCCTCCACAAATTACCATTGCGAACCGAAGCCACAATTTATAACCTGGTCATCACCCCATCCCAGGTCAGAGACATCATAAAAAACCTTGACCCTCCAAAGCTTGTGGGCCTGATCGTATCCATGTAATAGTAATAAAGAAATGCTCTGCTGAACTGGACCCTGTCCTGTCCAAACTCTACAATAAATGCCTAGCTAAATCTTGCTTCCCCGATAGCTGGGAAATTGCCTCTGTGGTGCCAGTCTACACGAATTCTTGGTATAGAACCGATCCTCAGTACTACCGCCCAATCGGTCTACTGCCGATCTTTGCCAAAATCTTTGAATCCTTAATAAATCTAGCGATAGTCAAGCACTTAGTCAATTCTAAACTTTTTCTGACCGCCACTATGGATTTAGACAAGCACGATCTACTGCAGACATCCTAATGGTCATCTGTGAACGCATGTATCATACACTCGACAAGGCAGGCGAAGCTAGGCCGTAGCGTTTGATATATCCAAGGCCTTTGACAAAGTATTGCATGAAAGGGTTTCTCCTGAAAATAGGCTCATAAAGTATTACTGCGTAATTACTTAATATACTTAGATCCTTCCTAACCAAAAGAAAAATCAAGGTTGTCCTCGATAGCCGTTCATCTAAGCAACATGACATAAATGCTGGTGTACCCCAGGGGTCTATCCTTGGACCTTTATTTTTCCCGATCTTCATAAACGATCTCCCTGATGACATATAGTCTGAGATTGGTGTATTTGCTGACGATACCACGCTTTGCTCTCGTCATGTTGAAGAAAAAAAACAGACGCGATCATATCCGAGGCAATGGCTGAATCCTGAGAAAATGACCTCCAGACTGTAGTGGATTGGGATCACAAATGGTTAGTAACTTTTAATGCCACTAAGACAAAGCTCCTTTCCTTCAATAACTACAAGAAACCTCTCCAACCACCGACTGTCATAGCAAATAACACCCTACTTAGAGTTCAACATTCAAACTCCTCGGGCTAACCTTCACAGTTAACATTAATTGGAACAAATACATTAAAGACATTACCAAGGCTGCAGCAAAGAAGGTGGGCTCCCTCTACCGTGCTAGTAAACTCCTCACGCCTGACATTATCCTGTATCTCTACAAAGCCACAATCCGCCCATGCATGGAGTATTGTTGCTACATCTGGGCTGACGCATCACCCAAAGTCTCTCCCTCTTGAACAAGGTCCAAAAATAAGTCGCCAACCTAATAGGTCCCTTACTGTCAACCAAGCTTCAGTTCCTGTCCCATCGCTGCAATGTTGCATCCTTAATACAGACGGATACGATTATAGATCACAAATAATATTAAAATGATTAAATATTGTTGGTGTTATGTGATACGATGAATCAGGTCATGTGTTAGACGACAGTTAAATTATAATTAGAAATTGGTATATCTGCTATCATAACCAACATTGAAAGGGAATTCTTGAAGTAAATTTTCTCGTCTCTGACAAACTATCTGGCCAGGAAAAGCATGAGGAAAATTTTTTTATTTTACTCGTCGTCTTTCTGTGATATATTCCATCGACTGAGTTCGGAATTTCCAAATGGCTACGTGTGATTCAATTAAACAAACTTTACAGAGAAGATAAATAATTTGTATTTATTTGCGTTAAATTAAACAATAACCAATTGTTTTGGCTGTATAAAGTACCTACACACTTTATGATAAGAAATATAGATAATATGATGTTGTTGTCTTGTTTACAAACAATGTAACAACTTATATCTAGCGTTCGTTTGAATATATACGGAGTTACGTCTCGTACTGAAACACGCAAATAAGTACCATTTGATATATATATATATATATATATATATATATATATATATATATATGTATATTTATACACATTCATACATACACACACACACATATATATATATATATATATATGAGTGTGTGTATATATACATATATATATATATATATATATATATATATATATATATATATATATATATATATATATATATATATATATATATACTTACGGGTCAATATTTACTTATTTCTATCCAATATACTTACCACTATATTAGATATTTAAATGCAAGATTTCTGCGTGAGTATACTAGTCATGCCAAGCTTCGGTTTAAACGTGTTTTTAAATGTAGCAAAATATCTGTATGAATAAACTTTCATTATATATATATATATATATATGTATATATATATATATATATATATATATATTTATTGTGACAGACGAACACATCTTATGGTATCTTTAATCTACATACCTTTTTCTTACTATCCGTTAATCGGAATTTGATATGCATATATATATATATATATATATATATATATTTATATATATATATATATATATTTAAATATTAAATTTTGTTTCACCTACAGACGACATCGTTTAGGGCTTTCTTACTCTTATCAGTGTAGGAGTGGTGGTTGCAGGCGGTTGCATGGGATCGAACCCAGTTCGTAAATTAAGGCTAGAATCGCGGAACAAACGCTTATGTCCGCACTGTTTTGAAAAATCGACGAAATCAAGATACACTTAAACGGGAGGTGGGGGAAGTGTCTTTTTGTCTACAATGTTCAACGCTTGAGCGGAACTTTATATATATATATATATATATATATATATATATATATATATATATATATATATATATATATATATATATATTTATATATAAATATATATATATATAAAAGTCACCTTTTTCGGGGTTTTTTTCGTTTTTCCTATCATTTTTATTCCTCATTCTCTCTTACGATCTTTTTTTTCTTTTCTATTCTCATCTTCTATTTGTGGTAATTTAATAAAAAAAATTGTAGTTTTGTTTCATTCAGTTTTTCTCGTCTTTATCTTTTAGTATGATGCGTAGACATTCTAAAAGCTCTGTTTTTCAGCTTCCTTCTCCATGATGTAGACATTTTTTGTATCATGAAAAATAAATAAGATACTTGATCGTTGTCTGTTTTGAATTTGCTTTTGCTGATCTACTCCCAAAAAATAATTTAAAGTTTTCGACAAGGACACAAACAAATAACTGAGATTTTGTTTTGTTTTTTTTCAAACCAAAACATAGCAAAAATATACTCGCAAGCGTGTATCTTTGATTTTAAGACTGTTTTCATTAATACCTATATGAATTACGATATGCGCCTACCCGGTGTTTCTCGGGATACAATCAGGGAATTGTAGTTTTGAATTTTTATTTGTTTGCATATTTTTTAAACTTATACAAAAAAAAACGAAATAAAATGATAAAAGAGATACTTATTCGTACATTCTTCAACAAGAAACTGTAAGTTATTCCTCCTGCTGAAAAATTACAGCAACTCGTAAATAAAATAAAGAATGTGGGACTTTCATGGCTGAAACTTGATGGGCAAATCAGGCATAGTCTTTTTAACGTTCCTTTTTGGCAGTACAACTGACTTCTTCTCAATACTAACCTTTTTTTTATTTTTCTGTCTTATGCATGCCTTAACCCTATCATGTTGTAGCTGACATTTCGAAATAATCTGAAGTGTACTTGAATCTTCAAATGAGAGGTTTTGCTTTTCTAAAATTCTTTTAAACTACTCGGAATTTGGAGAATATTTATTAATTGATGCGTAATGCATATTGGTAAAATTTTACAAACATCAGATGATCTGAATTTTTAAAAGGTCTTCCAACCATTTTTTAACTACCTTTAGATGAGACTAAATTCAACCAAATATAGCCCACCTAATTACTCCTCACACCTAGTTGATGTGACTCAAAATTCATAATGATCGGTAAATTACGATAGGAGTGAATCCTATACATATGGATATTTAAATATATACACTACCTAAGTTTGTATATATATATATATATATATATATATATATATATATATATATATATATATATATATATATAACGTTTACTTAATTTGATAGTCTCGGGTTTTACTTGTATATATATACACACACACAAACACACACACACACACACACACACACATATATATATATATATATATATATATATATATATATATATATATATATATATATATATATATATATATATATATATATATAGGAAGCAAAACCCGAGATAATCAATATAAATAAACGATAGATGTAAACGGAAAACAAAATATACAAAACTTCAATTTCCGTATAGGATAAAAGATTGTGTAATTAGTATATATACAATAAATAATTAGTATATATAAAATAAATAATTAGTATATATAAAATAAATAATTAGTATATATAAAATAAATCATTATTATATATAAAATAAATAATTAGTATATATAAAATAAATAATTAGCATATATAAAATAAATAATCATTATATATAAAATAAATAATTAGTATATATAAAATAAATAATTAGTATATAAAAATTAATAATTAGTATATATAAAATAAATAATTATTATATATAAAATAAATAATCATTATATATAAAATAAATAATTATTATATATAAAATAAATAATTAGCATATATAAAATAAATAATCATTATATATAAAATAAATAATTAGTATATATAAAATAAATGATTAGTATATATAAAATAAATAATTAGTATATATAAAATAAATAATTAGTATATAAAAATTAATAATTAGTATATATAAAATAAATAATTATTATATATAAAATAAATAATCATTATATATAAAATAAATAATTAGTATAAATAAAATAAATAATTAGTATATATAAAATAAATAATTAGTATATAAAAATAAATAATTAGTATATATAAAATAAATAATTAGTATATATAAAATAAATAATTAGTATATATAAAATAAATAATTATTATATATAAAATAAATAATTAGTATATAAAAAATAAATAATCATTATATATAAAATAAATTATTAGTATATAAAAAATTAATTATTAGTATATATAAAATAAAATTAGAATTGAATTTAAAAAGTGCCTAGATATTATATTTTAATTCATTTAATGCGAAAAATATTTGTGATTAAATATGAAAATATTTTATAAAATATTTTTTAATACTATCGAGTTTTTAAATAGTATTGACATAGTTAATTATAGAAGGACATGAATGAATAAGTCTGTGTACTTCCGGTTTTCCGATAAAACGGAAATTTCCCACAGTACGGATATACAAGTGTAATAAAGGCATATCAAATAAGGTAAAATCAATGACTAAATCTCTGATTAAAAAGGGAAATAATTAAGTCGAAACAACAGAAAACGGTCAGTAATAACATCTATATAATTCAGGGGTGATGGGGTGGATATCCAAACTGATAAACACCAGAGGAAAACTCCGACTGTGCGGAGAATCTACCAAAATGGATGTCATAGGACAGCATAAGTGCAAACCAGTCCGTAGAGAATAAAAATTAATAAGTGTTACAGTTATATTATGTATATAAAGGCAGTGTTCAAAAATCTGTGTGTAATATTGGATAAATGATAGGTAATGTATGGTGATCGATTAACTGTTAGTTTTGATAATATATATTTTTATTTTTTATTTTTTATTTGTTTCTGTTTTATTTTCGTTTTATTTTCCTATTAAAATTTTTCTTTTTTTTAATATAAAGTAAAGTAATTGATCTCTCAGTTTTCCTCTGGTGTTTATTATTTTTGACAAGGGGAAGTTTCTTTTGCTCGAAATATTAAATAAATTATTTTAATAATCATCCGGACAACACACAAACAGCTAACACCACACTTGCTGTTATGTAAGATTTTAAGAACAGATAAATAGTAAATCCCATTTCGATTTCGATTTATTATTTTTGTTCCTTCCAGCTTACATCCTACCCGGGACTTTGCATTGCCCTCAGCCTTTTAAAAACATACTACTATAGTATATATTTTTTATATATATATATAATTTTTTAATTTCATTTAAACCACGTGAACTGTTACGAAAAGCATATTCACACCATTTCTTAACATAACTATTGTGTGAGTCTGTTCTTCCTACCATTTGACATAGTTTAAATTAAGTCAAATTATTTCATACCATAGCTCTAGCCTCAGACTATTTAGCTACTACACTTGCTTGATATTATAAAATGTCTATTTTCTGTATAAAAGCTTTAAATATAAACACACATATATATATATATATGCATGTAGATATATATATATATATACATATACATATATATATACATATACATATATATATATATATATATATATATATATATATATATATATATGTCACAGATTTACCTTAATCCATATATGAGTAAATAAAATTAGGTATTTAATTTTAAATGATTTCCCCATTTATCTCTGTCGTTGTATTAAATAGTGAACATAATAATATTAGTATAAAATAGATAAAGTAATTTAATATATTAAATTACTAATTATCAAATTATTAAGATATATTTAATCTATTAACTTACTGAGTATGTACTACTTTAACACAGTCATTTCACTTTCATCTCATTGTAAATTTCCATTATTTATGGAGTCAATAATAAAAAGACAGGCATTACCTTGAGATCATTTTTTCTTTTAAATGTATCTGCGGATTTTCTTCTTGAATTTGAATAGTCATTGAAATAAATAATTAAATATCTATAATATTCGTAAGTGATATATTATTATAAGTGTAGAAAAATCAATATGTATATAAGATAACCCGTATCTCGATCTTCATAAGGTTATGTATGTTCATATGTTTATATATTTGTATGTACAGATCATTGTGAATTTTAACCCAATAATTGTGAATTTTAAACACAACTGATATGTATACGGAGTCCAAATGTAGTCTATATTTAGTTGGATTTATTTTAATGAAAGGGGGTTAAATAGATGTTGGAACTTTTTCGTCAAAATTCAGATACTCGCGATTTAATGTAAAATGATATGTGCAATAGGTAGGTTTCGAATGTGGAAAAGTTTGTAATAAAAGCGTTTCGTTTGTCTTATTATACCATGCAGGATATTTTTCAGTGAGAGATTTTCATTTCACCCCTTTCACGTGTTTAGTAATGTTTCATCTGATCAAACTATATAAACATCTTATTCAATAGAAATGTGTATGTGTTTAAACTGTGCAGAAATCATTTCATAAATAAAAATGTTATTTTAACAACTAACGTACTATATCACAGCATGTAAATATATATTAAAATCTGGAGGTATTTAGTAAGTAAATGCATATTTCAAGACCTTTAAAAATAGTCTTAATTCAGTTGAATAATGTTTACATCTAAAATATTGTTCTTGATAGGCAATATCCTACTTTGAAAATAATAACATCAAATATATGAAAATTAAACAGAATAAAGAATAACAGTCAAGTTTAGTGAAGATAAAATCAGATAGTGTATGTGCAGTTTGTGAATATTTTAACAATAGCTATTAGATATCAATTAATAAATATTCACCTAATTACAGTTTCTTTAGGGTATTTTCAATTTTTTATGTGGTCACTAATTACAAAAATCAAATGTATAAGGTCTTTATTAAATCGATCTATAATCATTGGACCCCAATTAAGAAAAAAATTCATGAATGTCAGAGTATTCTTTAGATTACTTAAGCTTAAGCCTTAAATTCTAAATATTTTCTAGAATCAAACTTATGTAATGGATTTTCATCAAAATTAGAATAAGGATAAGGATATTGTTTAATATACTTATATCTTGATTTTAGAGATAGAAAATTGGTGCAAAACTGTTCTGTTCGGAGAATTAAGTGTACCTATCCTGTGAGTGTGATTCTCTTAGTTTACAATTTATCTGAAATCAGAAGTAAAAAAACTTCTGATAAATGGTGACGTAGTTTTGTTTTCACGCATACAGGCACATAATCCTCATTATATTAACACAACATTTAAAGAATATTCCAATATTTTTAATAACCCTTTTTCTTCATTCCATATTCATGGTCAGAATACATCATTGATACGTACACAAGTATACCTCAATTTACTCTTCAGTCTTCGTCGCTAATGTAAACAGTAACTGTATTTCTAAACTTCGTCTTCTAGCACGCGTCTTCTGTTTGAATAGGACATTATCTATAAATTACTATTTTACTGTATTGTTGACCGAAATTGGGCAAAGCCGAGGATAATCGAATTGTTCTATTCCGAAACGAAACGAGAACCTGACGAAGTGACGAAAATGTAAACAGCGAATGTAATATTAATAGTTAATTGGGAGTAGATGTATGTACCATATATTGAGACTGGTCAGTACTTAGATGAGGAACCATTCAGAATATCAGATGTTTGAAACATTAATAGATCGTATGTTTATTTTGTCTGCTACGCTTTTGTTTATTTGTTATGCAAGTTAGACTTACGAGTAAGGCTTTGGAAGATCATGCTTGCTTTGCATAACGTCATCTTCGTTGGGCTGGTGCTACCAGATAAGGCTGTCTGAAAATACTGGCTTCCTGACGTAAAATGCACCTCACATTCCTGTTATTGTTTTTTCTTCTTATGCAAAACTAAATCATGTTTTGCAAAGCCAACATAAAAACAATGCTCCTCTACAAATCAGCACAACCAAACACCATGAATAAATATTTGATGATATAACTTTAACCAAAATGACCGGATTTGGCATTAAATAACCCGAAAAGGGTTGATATGCCGTAAAAATACAACTATCCTGCTTGTTAGTCGCGGCTATTCAGTAACCTACTCTATTGCAGGGTTTTACGCCCAACATCGAGAACAGCAATGCTCAGAGGTTGCATGCGAAGTCGGGGAAAGTTTGACCCATAACACACAAAGAAACGCCCCACTAGACACATTGCAACTTTCATTACATCGACGTGTGATTCCAAGCCTGACACATCTCTGCAGAAGCAGAGACGACTAGAGGACGACGGATCCTGATGTCGACTTTTCATAGATTTTCACTAGTCTAACTTTTTACGGGTAACAGTCTTATACAGGTTGGTGTCAACACAGATCTGACACTATTACGGTGCGACCACAGTGAAGATGGGTTGAAGTGTTAGTGGTTTGGTATCTGATAAGCTTGGGGAATGTGTCAATGTATATCTCCTCTCCTGAAGTCTGTGCGAAATATAACGGTAAACGAGACTCTCAAATCTTAGTTGGATAAGAATTCTAGAATAACAACTCGAGTTCTTCGCGTTTTCAACATATATTTCGCTTGTCTTAAACTTCTTTTTCCTAAATTTTACAAATATATGGTCAGAACAGAGATTGGATATTCATTTCTACTAATGAGACACCACTTATCAGGGCCAAAAGCAACTTGCGGATAAGAGTTGATGCATTGTCGGTTTAATTATGAAGAAGAATCTTATACAAATCGTGTTTCATTATAAACACCTCATCGCGCCGTTTCTAGGAGGTATCTATTGCCTCTCGAGATAGAAGGATGTTATTCAGTTATATAGCATTATCACTGCTGACTATGTGTTATAAGATTGAGCTTGTATTCAGGAGAGGTATAGCGTATTAGAACCTTTTGTGACTAGAATAACGTTTGATTCTCGTGAGAAATGCATGCAAGGGGCGCACTGAGCGGATAGTGTTACGTGTCAGCCATTGGATTAATGTGGATCATTATCTGGCTTCTTTCCTAAAAAAAAAGGTCTGCCAGGTAGTTCAAGCTTTCTTGAGTTCTTTATCGCTTGCCAACATGCCAACGAAGGTCGAGCAAGAATCGCGACGTACCGACAACTGCCCGTGCTTAAACATGCGGCGTTTCTTTTCTTTCGCGCCGATACGCCAGGCTATTCTTTCCGCGTGAGGCGATCGTGGAAATGCGGACACAAAAGGGGTATCAGCCTTTGTTAGAAGAATCGTTCCAGTGGTCCCGATTGTGAACCTGATCAACTGATAAGAACCCGGCCAGATCTCGTGTATCGCGTCCAAGCAACGTATCTCGGAAGATTTACATCTTGTTCCAGGAAATGCAAGTTGCATTTGTTTTCCTGTGTACAGCTTCAGAAAAATAGAAGAGCTATATGTCAATATTGGCAAACTGTATATGTATGATAAATTATCCGTATGTATATTGCGTACATATATATATATATATATATATATATATGTATGTATATATATTACCAATATATATATATATATATATATATATATATATATATATCTAAATATATATCTATCTATCTATCTATCTATCTATATATATATATATATAGATATATATATATATATATATATAACTATATATATATATATATATATATCAGCGTAATGCAAAACGCTATGCCTCGCCAATTGAGTGCTTTCGACGGATTGCTTATATGGCGAGAGAATTTGACCTATAAACGTTAATTTACTCTCCAATGTTCAGACCCCATTTTCTTCGAGGTGATAAAAATCGTACATATTTCCGGGCTAGAAGTCATGGTCCTGTGGTAACACTCCAGACTATCGACAATGATATCGAAGGTGCGATTCTTGTCTAAGTTAACCATGCTGATTACGGCTTATAGCCAGAAAAACCAGTGTCAATAGATTATGCTTACGTACGTATAACGTTTATAATAGCTCTCTCTCTCTCTCTCATATATATATATATATATATATATATATATATATATATATATATATATATATATAGATATAAATATTTATATATATATAAATATATATATCTATCTACGGACACGTGTGCTGTCGAGTAATGTGTCTATGGATAATTATATTAAACCAATATGTATGTATCTATGGATAATTATATTTCAATATATATATATGTATATATATATATATATATATATATATATATATATATATATATATATCACATCTTATCTGGGAGCATCACACTAGTAAGGAAAAGGTATTCCTAATTAGCATTTAGGTAGAGTGTTTAGCGTTGGAAACTATTGCAACCAAAATAAACAAATAAATAGCATCTACAAAAAAGCCGTATATTTAGTACTCGCGGAAATTGGCTCAGTGGTAAAGTTACAGGCTCCAGATTCTCGCTAGGTGCAGCCACACTGGTTTCGTATATCGACAAACCACGTGTTCTTGGATAATTATATTTAATATATATATATAAATATATATATATATATACATATACATATATATACATATATATGCATATAGGTTCTAAATTGTATGGTATATCCACGTGTATTCCTTGTAATATATATGTATATATAACTGCGAGATTACAGTAAAGAAAGTCGTATGAAGCGGCCGAAAATTCGTTTTTGAAACACACATTTTGTATCCATATGCGTCAACAAGTAATATCAATAATATATAAACGCTCATATATATATATATATATATATATATAGAGAGAGAGAGAGAGAGAGAGAGAGTAGGTATTAATAATTTAATATTTATTTATAAATATCGCATATATATATATATATATATATATATATATATGGGGTAAGGTACACGATAATTCATGAAATAACCCGTCGTGGTGGACAAAATGTGTGGAAAAAAATGACAAACGGAAAACAAGTTAAAGTGCAGGAGAAAAACAAATACAAGAGGTTTTGACCGGTTTCGTTCTGTTGAAGAACGTCTTCAGAAATGAAGATAATAAAATAGTTTTATTTTGAAGGCACATACATGGGATGAGGGGAGGATGATCTGATTGGACCATATGAAGAAGACATTAGGTCATCTTGAAATATGACGGGTGAATGGCACATTCTTTTATGTTTCTTATTCTTCTGTTTATATTTCTATTTATTTTCTTCCTCCTTTTTTATTTTCACACCTAATGAGCTAGTATGGAGAAGGTGGTGGGAGAGGGGGAAAGGCGACAAGAGGGGGATAGTACGAGTAGCTGAGCAGGGTGAACAAGTGGGAGGGGGCATGAAATTGATACATTGGACGCCAGAACCCAAAGATTAATCAGAATGAATCGGGGATAAGTCTGCTAGTTTATCACACATTAGGTTTTTAAAGAGTAATAAAAGGTCCTACACACGACAGTCTATATATATATGTACACATATGTATGTATATATATATATATATATATATATATATATATATATATATATATATATATATATACATATGTACACATGGAGTGAGATACAAGATAATTCATGAAAATGAAGTGCCGTGGTGGACAAAACATGTGAAAAATGAAACAAACGGAAAAGTAGGTTAGAAGAGTAGGAGAAAAGTAAAAGTATATATAGATTTCGAAAAATAGAAAATACGGGTTAAGTTTGAGAGAGATGTATTAAAATGATTTGATTATCAATGAGTGCTTGTTATAGTCACAGGTATATATATATATATATATATATATATATATATATATATATATATATATATACCATGTGACTATATATATGAATATATATATATATATTTGCAATATTTCTTATACACACATATGTATATATGTGTCTTCTCTGTCTTCTTTGGTCTGAAGAGGTTCCCTCTGTGTGAAGAAACCGAAACATGTATGAAGATATGTAGCCAATAATGTTTGTATAAATAAAAATGTATACTTAAGAACAGCTCTACTTGTTATTGAGCACTTTTTATAAACACTGGAGTTTCAACGGATTTACATCTACATAAGCTAATACAATACGTGTACAATATATATGTATATATATGTATATATATATGTATATATATATATATATATACATATATATAGAGAAACACACACACACACACACACATATATATATATATATATATATATATATATATGTATAGGGTCCGCCATATGTAACTATATATTATTTCAACTTAATAAATGTTACACGGAAGATCTACATTATAGAATGTAACAAAGGGTACACTTCAGTTTTTTTACATCATAAAAAAGCTTTTCACAAAGCTAAATGATTATCTTTCAGTGAGTAGGCTGCATACTTTGGAGTGCTTCAAAACGCAACTTAAAAATGTCAGCTCGGATTTGTTCTTTCGTTCATAGATGCTATATGTATATGCGATGGTCTTTTTCAAATTAAACATGAAATAGAAGAATTTCTCAAGTATAAACAAAGTAAAAACAAAATAAAATACATAATTACTTATGGCTGACCTTGTTTATACAAAATGTAAACATAATATTGCATTCTAGGGTGAATTAACAACCTCATAAATATATAGTGAAGGAAGATGTTTTCTTAAGCGTGGTTTGGTTGTGGATCGCATTTTCGGTGTCGAATTGTAGCGTGGACACCCTCGCTACGTCTAGCCATAATGATGAGTCGTATACGACGAAGCAGATTTTCGTGGATGACGATATTTTATATGTTATAGCTTGAGATGAAATAACTGTTTCGACTTAGCATAAAGCAATCATCTTGCGTAAAGAATACATTTATTTCGGTTACTGTTAGCGTTATAAAATATAAATAAACAATATATATATATATATATATATATATATATATATATATATATGTATATAGTCTACAGAAGCTTTGAGTTATTCCTAAACATGGTATATTATGAGGGGCCCTGTATGCCCAAAAGTGTGTAAGTCCACTAGTTTTTATTATGAGAGGGGTGAACCTTTTTGGTGTTCGGTGCAGATCGAAAGGACATACATTTTCGGACAAATACATTTGTCATCGAGATGACTAAGTCCAAAAAGTGATAACAGCTGGTTAGACCTGGCCGACTTTAAAAGTTTATGTTCAAAAAAGGTCAGACCAGCTCTGGTGATGATCTGTATGACAGGACAAAAGACTATGACGTCACTCGTTCTTTCGTGAGAAACTAAAGTTTAAAAATGAGTTACGAGTCTTGCAGCGAGCTGAACGGTCGACCTATCTGGTGGGTCCCGAAATGAAACAGAAGTGCTCAGGAAGTAGGGGCGGGGACTCGAAAATGTAATCGTTCGTCGTAATGACTGGATCCCTTGGAGATCTAGCAGCAACTCCCGTCGCATTTCCCCAGCGAGAAGAATGAAGGAGTGAATCGAGGAACGAATGGGCAAACCCCCACAACGAAGCGGAATAAAAGATAGAGTCTCTCGCTTAAATCTTGTCTTCGAGCGTGTTTGTCTCCGTGCATGGAAACAGAGTTTAACCACAAGACAGGTACACCACTACGATCACGAGCCAGCAACGGAGATGAGTGTGCAAGCAAACCCACGACCAACCGTGAAGCAGAAATCTGTAAGGTAACTTTTTTGTGCATAACATTTCGGGTCCTAATCTGTGAAACGAAAAGAACTAAAAATCGAAGGAAAAAGTGAGCAATGCTGAATTTGATATGCCCAACGAACAATGTTTAAAATGTTTAACGTGTTTAAATCAGATACAATGTTTAATGAATGGTGTTTTATGAGAAAAGAACTTAATTTTAAATGTTTGAAGAGAGAAGTGTTTTAATAATGAAAATGTGTTTAACGATAGGTATTGAAAATGGACCGACAGTTTGAAGGCTTAAAAGTGCCATAAAAGTGCCCCTTAAAGAAAATATATTAAAAGTGCCTTGCAGAAAAGAGTGTTGCGAAGGTTTGAAAACACTTCTAAACTTTCGTGTTTTGGGAAGCGCTTAATAGACTTTCGTGGCTATGATTTCCATCATTGATAACGTAACGAATGTTTGTTTTTGGTGGCTATGCAACAAACAAAGAAAACAATGCATATTCCTATAATTGTTAAACGGTGATCATCAGCTGTTTACCCGTAAGCTGTTTCGGTGATTTAAAAACAGAACAGCTATAAAATGCATGGCTCTCTAGTGGTACTGATCTAAATACCACTTCAGCAATAACTACATGTAAAAAAATCCAGTTATTATTTAATATATATATATATATATATATATATATATATATATATATATATATATATATATATATATATATATATATATATAAATACATATAATAATAATGGTAATAATCCAGGTAAAAAATATCCACAGGGTGGTAATCCAGAGAATTTTAACCGGGTTTATAAAATTGCTCAATATCAAAATAGAGCTTTATATATGATAATTTTTTTATTTACACAGACATGTACAAAATCTGAGACACTGGCATGTCGATGTTATCGATCAACAGTCACTATGAACTGAGATCTCATCAGGCAGATTTAGAATCCGATCTTAACCTCAGATCATATTCTCTCCAAATATGATCTGAAGTTAAGATCAGATTCTAACTCTGCCTGATGAGATCTCAGTTTATAGTAACTGTTGATCGATAACATCGACATGCCAGTGTCGCAGATTTTGTACATGTCTGTGTAAATAAAAATTATCATATATAAATGCATTTATATATATATGTATATATAAAATAATATATATATATTATATAAATTAGTAAAAAAAATAAACAAATAATAATAAAAAAATTACTCTAAACACTATAATGTGATATGGTAGTTGGCATATCAAATTAATAATACTACTACTACTGCGAGTAATAATAATAATAAAATAAAAATAATAATACTATAAGAACACTACACTTAAGAACAGTTCTACGATGTAATATTTAATATATAAAGTTATAAAGGATTAAGAACTGCATAATTTTTTTTTAATAGCTAAATTACTTTTGTTACCAGACATGGCTATATATATATATATATATATATATATATATATATATATATATAGCTATAATTATTTTTACTAATTAGAGCAATAGTATGCGCAACGGATATGGTGCTTGACAACGGATCGGATTTACATGTATCCAGCGGTTGGAGTTTTGTATCTCGGCGTTGATATACACATAACGTCTAGGTGCACAGTATATATATATATATATATATATATATATATATATATATATATATACAATATTTTTTAAGTAAGTACTAATTAGTATTACCAACAGGCATCTATGTCTCATACTTACGCAATTTTCAGTGTAGGGATGTTAATTATATTATATGGCCTTTATCGACATGTCAATGTTTACACCCAACTATATCTTCACAACCAAATGAATTAACAAAATAAACCTATATAATTTAAATATCTGTCCAGAAAAAATGTTTATTTATCTGTGCATATCAGAAGACGTATATATTTTTATTTTTATTTTTATTACATGTGTTTGCCCCAAACAACGCCTATTGGCACTGACACATAAGGGGATACTGCGCTAGGGGTCAGATTTATAATGGAATAACCTGAGTGGGGATTTTATCAAGATTTTTTTCACATTATACTAAGATTTCTGCTTGTATAGACGTTCAGGGATCAAGGAGAGAATTTCAAAGGACAACCGGTCCGAGGAAAGAAACTATAAGAGTGGAACATTTCTAGAATCTAGAGACATCTATAGTGAAGAGGTATAATCTTGCTGCTAGTCGGGTAAGGTCAGGTGAATTAATGTAGGCGGGGGGGGCACAAGTGCAGTAAATCTATCAGTGCATATCCCTATGATATACTTGTAAAATAAGCACAGAGATGCAACACAGGACGAGTCGACATAAACTTGGAAGATAGTTAGGGACATATTCGGTTAGAGATACTTTTTTACACTCTCTATAAGAGGGAGAGGCTAGTGGTTTGGACCAGTTTAGATACCGTAATACAATCGCATACACGGTTGTATCGTGGCTTTATTTAGAAGGATAGGATACTGGCAGGTGAGAAGTTTCTAGCTCGGTAAAGGAAGACTACATTCCATTCTTTGCAGCAGACCTGGCAACATGTGTTATGCACGTATTCCACTTCGTGTTGCCTGAAAATGTTTGATGCACAATAAGGAGTCTAAAACATTTTTTAGAGTAAAATATTATGAGGAATATGATAGCAGTATTGATGTTGTGTCATAGGGGTTTATCATAATATTGTGTTGACTGCGTTAGTATCAGACATCCATACAAAAGGTGTATATAGTGTAAGGAGATGCAGTACACAGGGGCTGTTCATTTATTTCCGGGTAACATTAAGGTTACCTGATTATATACTTTCACTTTATTCCATCTGAACAACTAAAAAAGGGATAACGTAATCCATGGGAGGATGATCTCATATCTACAAAACAGATACTACACTACACCTTCCCGAAAAGTGAAAGGATTAATGCCTGGGAGAATTATGACATTACAAACTAACATATACCACACTTCCCCCAACAAATGAGACAATGTCTGGAATGATGGGACCATAACGATACTACACTACCTATCAAAAAGGAGGTGGTAATGGCAGAGAAGATGGTATCATGGCAACAGAACATGATTCCCACTTGAATTGAGCATTGAAAGGTAATAAATTAGTATGTGATAGTATAGCGAGTTGAATTGATATGCAATCCTTGTCTTTTTACTAGGTTCTTTTTTACAGATTGTCTCTCCGTCTCTTCTTTTTCGGCTCGCATTGTTTAGAAAAAACTCACTTATTTACATTCCTGTATTCTATCTAACTAATTTACCGGCGATAGTCTTACACTCACTTATTTATATGCCCACGACATGAAAAAAGTAAATAGACAGCCCAGAGAATAATTCATACATGTTTACCGTTTTTGCTTGATTTATCGACAGCAAGCATTGGGGGCCGTACAAAACTATATAGACCCCTAAAGTCCACTCTTCCTAACAGTGGTATTGGCGGTGACAACGTGGTAGTGTAAGATTTACCCGGATAACAGGGCTCTGGTGAAAACCAGAAGTAGTCGATATCAGGATCCGTCGTCCTCTCGTCGTCTCTTTCTCTGCAGGTAGCAAACAAAGATGGGTAAGGCCCGAAATAGCAAATCAAGGAGTGAAAGTGGCAACGCTTTTTCTGTGTCATTTTTTTTTGTTGTTTTTCTGGTTCAAACCTCTCCTTACTACGCACGTAAACGTTGATCATTGCTAATCTCGGAGTCAAAGTTATCACTTGCTATGATGCAGTTTAACGCGTAGCTGTTAGCAATGAATACGACTTCATGCAGACATGATTACCCTGATGCACGATCTTTGCGAGCTCTATACAGAAGTCAGACTCGACTGAGAAACAAGCAACAGTAAAAGTTTGAATTATCGATATTGACATTTTTTGCCTGTCAGATATTAATATATCTATCATATTTCCGATCATTTTAGTATGGCACCGGTCAATAAAGCATTAGAATTCTCAAAGTCCAGAGGAGCTATATTATATGTATATATGAATTGAACTTTATGAGCACCAAATCGTTGCAAATGTTGGTATTCTACTTTCAACCTTAAACGAGGTTATTTTCCAATACATCAGCGAGGGAAAATAATCAATAGTTTCTTTACTTGGTCCATCAAGACCCTCTGACAGGAGTCTTCATTATTAATGATAATAAGGGTGTCCTATTTACTTCTTTCATGTCCGTGTGTAGTTTATAGTCTACGTAGATAGCACATTGTCAATGAGACGTCAGTATTAATAGGTTATGCTAGTGCTCAGGAGAGATGGTGAAAACTTATCAGTTAGTTGGATCACTCCTAACTACAAAAGCTATATGTTTTTTTCACTAAGTCATTTTGATTAATTAATATTAATATCGACAAAATTTTTGTGTAGATATATATAGGAATATAAGACAATTAAATTACAAATGAATAACACCAAACATTAATTTATTATAAATTGTTTAAAATAATTACGAAAATTAGGCATACAAATAGCTTTGTTTGGTCTTTGTTCCCTACTATATATACAGCATTTTAATACAGTATACTGTATCATTGATTTAAATCACTTTGAACTGTTTTGATTGTATATATATATATATATATATATATATATATATATAATATTTATAAAAAAATCTCAAATTATATTTACCTACAGACGATGTCGTTTCAAGTTTTTTTACTGTCATTAGTGTAGGGGAGTGATAATTTGAGACGGTCGTAAGGCGCACACCCGGTTCGAAGAGCCACGTTTGGTTCCGCGCGCTTTCACTCTATCTACGCGGCCGTAGTAAATTAGCTTGTGCTACGGAGAATTTAGGTTATATTTATGCCAATTACAGCGTAGACATCAACACAGACTAGATAACTCCATTAAATTACTCGGAGTCTTGCTTTGTAGCTAAGATAATGTCGATTTTAAATATCTCCTAACAGTGCTCAACTTTAATTTTCTTAAAGGGGCATTAATAATGATATTTGTGAATAAATATTAAATTATATTTATTTACAGACGACGTTGTTTAAGGCTTTTTTACTCTCATCAGTGTAGGGAAGTGATAATATAACAATATATATATATATGTGTGTGTGTGTGTGCGTGTGTGTGTGTGTGCATTGACGTGATAAATGTTATACTTGCAAACTAACCATGTAATATAAAAGTGTATTATGATGTAAAATTTGCAAAGCAATACAATGAAAGTACCCCTGAATGTCTACGTCCACCTTTAAATGGTCTAAGTGGGCAATGAACACGTTTTAAAACTTTAAATATATTCTATCTTTATGAAATATTATTTATTTGTAGATGTGTTTTCATATGTTTGTACTTAAATATGAGTGTGTCATGATAGATGTGTATATATTATATAAAATCGAGGGGTTTGCAGTATTTACAGGGTGTGGCCTGTCATGTGAACATTCTGGTAGGTTCATTGCATTACTTTTATTCATACCCTTAAAAGTATTAATCAATCTGTTTCTCCTACCAGCCATAGTATAAATCGTAGAATATCGCACAAACAAATTCGCTTGGAATTAATGCTAATTCCCATTTTGCCAATTTTTGAGAATTAATAACTAAAATGTCACTTAATAAAAAACATTTATATATATACGTATGTAATGTTTTTTATAATATTATATTGTGTTATTATTATTAATTTATAAAACACTTATCTAGTTTTTTTTTAATCCTCTAGACTTACGTGAGCTTCAAAGTCGGGCATTGACATCATACAAAACTCCTGCCTTAGTAATGTGTACTCTGCGTATTCTTTTGACTGTGTAATAGTATATATATATATATATATATATATATATATATATATATATATATATGTCTACGTTTGTTTACAAATATAACATTGACCTCGTCGATGATTTTACGACTAA
This sequence comes from Sepiola atlantica, assembly GCA_963556195.1. Lineage (NCBI taxonomy): Eukaryota > Metazoa > Mollusca > Cephalopoda > Sepiida > Sepiolidae > Sepiola > Sepiola atlantica. The sequence goes on along the minus strand of OY744532.1, from coordinate 79,334,600 downwards.
ATAAGGCCCGAATAACCTAATAAGTGTATTATTGTGATCATTCAGCCCACTGTTTTAATTTTGGATGTTACTTGCACAACATTCCTGGCCGATATACACTCCTACCTTCTTCAGGTGCGTATTGTTGAACTCAAAATCTATCTGTCGAACTCAGGAATATGTACAGATTTTCAGAACGGAACCTTTTACTTTATGCACGGTGTAGCTTGAATTAGATCCGTCAGCCATGACCGAGTAGACATGTTAATTAATTCGTAATATCATTCTTAGTATAGCCCGCAGTAAAGATTGAACCTTCAACATCTATGAGACTGTCACTTAGAAATTAGTATAATTAGCACTTTTATATATTAGGGCACAACTGAAACGTTGTGAGAATTACATCAAAGGTAAAAAGAGTTGTCCAAAAAATCCAAATCATCAATCCTCATCTCAAACATTCCGAAAATTATGAATCGTTTTGAATTCTCTGCAACGCTTGTAAAGTATATATATATATATATATATATATATATATATATATAGATATATAAAGTGGAGAACTAAAAGCGAACTTTTAGAAAGGTAACACCTATTGTGAAAAGTGCACATCTCAATATACAGGATAGAGCAGATAGAAAGGTAGATGGATTAAAAGGAATTAGAAAAGCGGAATATACCTTGCATTGAGCAACTGAATTGAAAAAAGATCTGATTTCGCTTTTCTAATACCTTTTCATCCTTCTACCTTATATATATATATATATATATATATATATATATATATATATATATATATATATACATGTATAACTGAATGTCTGTGTGTATTTGTGTGATGTTCGTGTGTTACCTATAGAAAGAAAGGTAAGAGAATCTATAGACAATCTAAAAGTGTATTTTCATGTGAAATTTACCAGTGAACACGGTAGAAGTATCCTCGATCTCTACGTCCACCCTTAAGGGTGCTATGATGGTATAACCCCTAGTAAACTTCAAACATATCTTATTTTTATTAAATTGAAATCATATGTATAAAATTTCTAGATAAAAACAATGGAGGTTGTCCTAATCTCTAAGTGCCATCTTAACCTAAGATAGCTATGGGAGGCGAGCCTCCTGTAAAACTCTAATACATCATATTTTCATGAAATTTATATCATATGTATCACATAAAAAAAAATGGAAGCTGTCCCGAATTTCTACGTTACCATTTATGTGACGAATATCTACGTTTCCCACCTTTAAGTGACACATACGGACAAAAACCTCTAAAACTTCATATACGTTTAGCCGATGTTAATGAAATTTTAACTATATGTATAAGACAGTAATTCAGAGAATGTTCTAACATTTCAGCTTATTTTGACTATATTAGGGGACTAAACAGTAGAAGGTGTTCAGTAAAACCAAATAAAAAGGTACTATGGTGTGATGGGTATTTTGTCTTATTTGTTTTTAGGTAAACCAAATCGATTGGACATGACAACATCGCGCTTTCCTTGAAGGAACTTTTATCAGGAATAATTCGTTAACTGCAGCGCAAAAGGCATTCCGATCTATTGAACAGAAAAGATGCCATTCGTAAGGCAATTGGGTGATTCTGCATAATGGCAACAAAATGGCGACGAACAAAATTATGTGCCTTATTTCTAGTGTATTGAATCGAAAGGGGAGATAAGTCAAATTATTTTTATAGGGAGATTCATAACGAAACGATCATATTCGAATTTTTTGTCACGGTAAACCGTAACACAGAAGAGAAGCATGAGAATTCGTCAGAAGAAACATTTACAAACAGTGTTTTTGTAATAAAATACATTAAGAAACGGTATTAAAAGGTAAATAAAATATATTGTTTTGAGTAAATTTAACATCATATAAAATATATTTGATTTAATAAAATGTTTTCAAGATTAAACGCATTGACGTCCATTTTCATAAAATTAAAGCAAAGAATTAAGACACTTAAAATAGTTCGAATTGTCTCCCCTTTAGATTCACTCCTCTAGATAAAAGGAAGGGAATTTTGTTGGTCGCCATTTTGTTGTCATAATGCAGAAGCATCGGAAATTGTTATTATTCTACATTAAATGATCCGTCGATTTATGAACAACTTTCGTAAAACTCTTTGAAAATGTGTGCATAATAACGGCAAACATTCGACTGATGTGACACTAAAAACGAAAGAAAACAAAGCGATATCATATTTGAAAAGATAAAGATACCCCTTTCATTATTCAAACGACAGAATAAAAATAGCATGATATGTGCATTTAGAAAATAAAAAAAGTTACTGGTTCAGAATATGACCCAGGCTAAAATCGACTTTGCATCGGTAGTTTCCGGATATTTACGTAGACGGTCGGAAAATCCTGAAGAGCTTGTACTTTGTTATGCAAACAGAAATTCACTACTTGTTTAGCGATATTAATTTTAAGAAAGCATTTTTTTTGTATGCAGAAAATAAAATAAAATGTAAAACCCTAACCCTAACCCTAACCTTTAACCCTAAGCTTAACATCGTTTTAACACGTTTTCAGTTACCCAAACAATAACCTCTTACCCTAACCCTAACACCGTTTTTACACTTATGCATTGATATTTTTCTTAAAAAATAATGTATGTGTAAAAATATATATTTTATCATCTATTTAGTTTTAATTTTCTTCACATACAAAAAATATTTTTCTTCGTTCACAAAATAAATATTTCTTTTATACAATTTGACTAATTGTATTATTTGATTAAAACCAATCTATTTTGTTTACTATTTGGATTATTGCTTTAAATGTTAGTTATTTTTGGACGCAGGCAACCGACTTTTCATTTGGCCTTTTCCGGCCTTCTGCGTAAACATCCGGTAACAACCGATGCCTAGTCGATTTTTGTTTGGGTCTTAATCTTGACCAGTAGTAATAAAAATACTGTAAATAATTTATTCTAGTATACTGTTATTAAAGCTTACAAATGTGTTATGCCTTGCTGTTTCACCCTATGTTCGAGTTAAGTTCTTAGCCAATATACATGTATCCTTTTATTGCAACTCTGTTTACGCCTGCGTAATATTTTAGTGTGTGTCTCTGGTTGCGTATGCATGCGACCATAAATGTGTTGTGTATACGTGTGTCGTTACTTGTGTGTGTCTTTGTGTGGGTATGTGTGTAGGCGCACGAGTGAGGTATTGACTGACACAGAAAGAAAATCAGAGACAGAGAGAACAATGCAGAGGGGGAACATAGAAGGGACGATGTTTTTTGGCTGTTTGGCTAGGAGCCAAGTGTGGTGTCTGTTGTCATACTACACTTCATCCTTAGTAAGTGAAGGCAAAATCATTTTAGACTGACGCATTTTAATATATGTCTGTATTCAGAGTACCCTTTTTGGGGAAGCTGAATTTTCCCGACATTAGAACGCCACCTTGTGTATAACTTCTGGCGAGGTAATTAAAGAAGGGGCAAAGAAAGAGAGAGAGATATACAAAGACTCACAGGCAGTAAAAAGATACAATGAGAGAAAGACAGAGTCATAGATATAGATATATATATATATATATATATATATATATATATATATAATATATATATATATATAATATATATATATATATATAATATATATATATATATAATATATATATATATATATATAATATATATATATATAATATATATATATAATATATATATATATATATATATATATATATATAGAGAGAGAGAGAGAGAGAGAGAGAGAGAGAGAGAGAGAGAGAGAAAGAGATATGCATAGAAGCAGCGATAGAGATGAAGATAGAAAATGATTTAGATAAAGATTCCAAAGCGAGTGAATTTCTGGTCAGTATCATCCGATCAACAATGGCGTCTCTGTTATCTTCGGAATGAAACGCTTCCTGGCGTGCATTGTGTATTCCATCTTCTCCATTTCCTCGGGGCCATTTCGATTTATTCGACAAAGAATTTTCAAAAGCAAGATCCGGCATTCCGTTAATTAAACTTACAACTCTCCACAGAACAACGACCCCTAATCAGTTTTATCGATCTACAAAGTAATTTCGCGATAATAACGTCCTAGAAATATGGAACAGTTATTAATCATAGGTTATCTAGAGGAGATCGAACGTTTTAGTGATCAATAATAATTAAGGGTTAACAATGTTTGTTCGCTTCCGAAGACTGCTTACCAATGAAACGCAACTAAGAATTGGTAAGATAACACTGAATACTAGTAAAATAATAATAATAATAATAGTAATAATAGTAATAATAATTTTATTATTATTATTATTATTTGTGCTAACTAGGAGTTATCACACAAGTCATCGTCAGTGATTGCTCACCGACAACAGCCGGTGGTATTCCCTGTAGTCTGAGTGACGAAAAGCCTCCCCAGATTTCCAGTACTCTCCACCTCTTTTTGATAACCACCGCAAATGAACTTGCCCTATCGCAACAGCCGCTTACGAATTGATTTCTCGCTGGCAAGAACTATTGATCTCTTCTGAGATTTGGATGGCAATAAGCCTCCCCAAGTTCCCAGAATTTTTCGCACTCTTCCAGTGGAGGTCTGGTTTGTGCTGTCCCTTGTCAGTCTTCTCATCCTCCTCAACCCTCTTCAAACATTTTGTCTCGTGTCAGCCTAGGCCGGCACCTTATTTTTGGGGAGAGGGGGGAGGGAAGGATGAGAGCTTATGGTGTTTCTTGTAATTTCTGTTCCTTGGTTAATTTTTGTCTGGTGTTAGCTGAGGCCGGTGTAATTTATTGGGGGTAGGGGGAATTATAGAGGTTGTGTTTCTTGCAGTTTCTGTTCCTTGGTTCGTGTTGTGGTGTTCTTTGTGTGGTTTTGTTTTCTCCCTGTCGTAAATTCCTTGTGACTGGTTACCCCCTGCAGCTTATGCGGGTTGATTTCCACATTCAAGAATTGTCCTTAAGAGTTCAGCTGTTTTTATCATTGCCGTCCTTTGTATGGTTTCGATGGTCCCTTTCATTCCAATCTGTCCCAGTCTTTTCTGCAGGTGTTTGTAGATTGTTCCTAGTGCTCCTACGATTATTGGCATTATACTAACATTCTCTATGCTCCATATTCCTTTAAGTTCTCTGGCTTGTTCTGTGTATTTGCTATTATTATTATTTGTAATCACTAGGAGTTCTGACACAGATCATCGTCAATTATTGCTCACCGACAACAACCAGTGGTATTTCCTGGAGTCAGAGTGACAACAAGCCTCTCCAGATTTCCAGTATTCTTCACCTCTTTTCGATAACGATGCGGTATCGCAACAGCCTTTTACCATTGATTTGTCGCTGGTAAGGGCAATTGGTCTTCTCTCGGATTAGGGTGGCAATAAGCCTCCCCAAGATCGCAGCATTCTATGCACTTTTCCAGTGGAGGTCTGGTTTGTGCTGTCCCCCCTCGGTCTTCTCGTCCTCCTCGACCCGCTACAAATATTTTGTTTGGTGTCAGCCAAGGCCGGAACCATTTTTTAAAAAATGAAAAAATTATAAAAAAAAATTTTTAATTTTGTAAATTGAAAAATATTTTTAAAATTATTTTTTTTATTATTATTATTATTATGGAGATGGAGATGGAGATGGAGATGGAGATGAAGATGGAGAGAGAATGGACATAGCGTAGAGGCAGAACAACATCCAGACATATACTATAAGACAAAAAACAACGTATGTTTTATGATGGCTTGTCTCTTGATACATTTATAACTCATTATATAGAATGTCACTTGAACTCACTCGCGCTTGATTGATTAACAAGAAACACACGCGACTTCTTTTGATGGAGGATTTATAAGCCTGACAATTTTTTTTTTACTTTGTATTCTCCTCAAACAAAGCACATCGCCTCTGAGACGTAATGGGCGCATATGAATTATGGGGAGTCATACCTACATGGGCATCCTAGGTTGAGAGTTGTGCTGCGAGATGTTTGTTCACATTACATTTAAATTTATGCACGTTGGTAAATTCTGGGAAACAGTGAGCAGGAAAATAGTCCTCTTTATATACTTTGACTCGTTGTCCGGTATATTACCCCGCGACCGACACCAATTAGCACGGAAATTAGGAGAAATCAAACTCTATGAATGCCAAATCGGCGAGTGCTATAGAAAACAGAAAGACAGTATTCAATAACAACAACAGAGATTGGGATATGGTAGTTAAGCCGTAGTATTACTACTTATTATTAAATTCTCTCAGAGGCACCAGTAAAGGGGGCTTTAACAATATTTTTAAGTAAATATTGATTATTATCACCTACAGACATTGATGTTTCATCCTTACGCAATCTTCAGTGTAGGGATGTTTATTCATGTCGGTCGGATATGAATATATATATATATATATATATATATTTATATATATGTTAACCCTGGTCAGTTACTCGGACAATCTCCCCCTTTGTCGCCTTTCCCCCTCTCCCACCACCTTCTCCACACTAGCTCATTAGGTGTGTATGTAAAAAAGAGAAAGAAAATAAATAAAAATATAAACAGAAGAATAAGAAACATAGAAGAATGTGCCCCCCACCCGTCATATTTCAACATCACCTAATGTCTTCTCACATGGTCCAACCAGATCATCATTCCCTCATCCCATGTATGTGCCTTCAAAACAAAACTATTTTATTATCTTGATTTCTGAAGACGTTCTCCAACAGAACGAAACCGGTCAAAATCTCTTGTCTTTATTTTTCTCCTGTACTTTTACTTGTTTTCCGTTTGTCATTTTTTTTCACAGACACATACACACATATATATATATATATATATATATATATATATATATATATATATATATATATATATATATATATATATATATATATATATATATATACATGTATATATACGTGTGTGTGTGTGTTTGTTCTGCTAAAGATGATAAATTTCTGTACATTTGACAAATAAACAATAGCCTTATGGAAAACATAAAAGCGTGTAAATTATAAGTTTAATTATAATTTTTTATTTTAATATTTCCAACAGTGATTTCTGTTTTATCAAAAAAATTTATTTTCTGATAAAAATGAGATTAATATGAAAATATAGACTTTTTTAATTTTGTAAAACGCTCATGTCTTCGTTTTATCGTACAAGTTATTAAAAGTATTATATTCAGTTTTGTTTCCTTCATTATATTTCACTGTTTTATTTAATCATTACTATTTGACGGGACAGGTTTATAATTGATCGAGATTAGTAGAGAATTAAATAAATCAAACATTCAAAGTTTTCTACTGAGTTTCTAATCAGCGTTCGAAAAAAAAAGATCAAAATCGTAAATTTCATTTTTCGAAATGCAATGCACTATATGCACCGTACAAATCGGAACCGGAAAATTAGTGACGTAAAACTCAGATACTTTAGCAATCCGAACTAATTAGCTCATAGAAAATGAAAATGAAATGAAATCTTTTGAGCATAAAGTACTTATTTACCTGTCATAATTGAACCTGCAGAAATAACATGGTGTTTTAAAATGTTGCTTATATATTTCGTCACTGTCATGACATGTAAATCTTATGTAATACTAGCGGGGCGTGGATCGTAGTAAGTAATATATTTCTATCAATAACAATTGATTTGCTACTCTTGTAACGAACGTGGTAAATCTTACAGTAAAAAATGAAACAACTAATCAACCTAAACCTTACCAAAAATAAAACAACAAACAGGCGAGTGAAAAAGTACGTACGAAACAATTACACGAGTGAAAGAGTATTTACTAAACAATTACGCTAGTGAAAGAGTATTCACTAAACAATTACGCGAGTGAAAGTGTACTTACTAAACAATTACGCGAGTGAAAGCGTACTTACTAAATAATTACGCGAGTGAAAGCGTACTAACTAAACAATTACGCGAGTAAAAAGCGTACTTACTAAACAAATACGCAAGTGAAAGCGTACTTACTAAATCATTACGCGAGTGAAAGCTTACTTACTAAACAATTACGCGAGTAAAAGCGTACTAACTAAACAATTACGCGAGTAAAAGCGTACTTACTAAACAATTACACGAGTGAAAGCGTACTTACTAAACAATTACGCGAGTGAAAGCGTACTAACTAAACAATTACGCGAGTGAAAGCGTACTTACTAAACAATTACGCGAGTGAAAGCGTACTTACCAAACAAATACGCGAGTGAAAGCGTACTTACTAAATTAGTACGCTAGTGTAAGCGTACTTACTAAACACATACGCGAGTGAAAGCGTTCTTACTAAACAAATACGCGAGTGTAAGCGTACTTACTAAACAAATACGCGAGTGTAAGCGTACTTACTAAATTCATACGCTAGTGAATACGTACTTACTAAACAAATACGCGAGTGTAAGCGTACTTACTAAACAAATACGCGAGTGAAAGCGTTCTTACTAAACAAATACGCGAGTGTAAGCGTACTTACTAAAAAAATACGCGAGTGTAAGCGTACTTACTAAATTAATACGCTAGTGTAAGCGTACTTACTAAACAAATACGCGAGTGAAAGCGTACTTACTAAACAAATACGCGAATGTAAGCGTACTTACTAAAAAAATACGCGAGTGTAAGCGTACTTGCTAAATTAATACGCTAGTGAAAGCGTACTTACTAAGCAAATACGCGAGTGAAAGCGTACATACTAAACAAATATGCGAGTGAAAGCGTACGTACTAAACAAATACGCGAGTGAAAGCGTACTTACATAACAAATACGTGAGTAGAAGCGTACTTACTAAACGAATACGCGAGGGTACGCTTACTAACTGAACAAAAACGCGAGTGAAAGCGTACTTACTAAACAAATACGCGAGTGAAAGCGTACTTACCAAACAAATACGTGAGTGAAAGCCTACTTACTAAACAAATACGCGAGAGTAACTTTACTTACTAAACAAATACGCGAGTGAAAGCGTACTTACTAAACAATTACGCGAGTGAAAGCGTACTTACTAAATAATTACGCGAGTAAAAGCGTACTAACTAAACAATTACGCGAGTAAAAAGCGTACTTACTAAACAAATACGCGAGTAAAAGCGTACTTACTAAATCATTACGCGAGTGAAAGCGTACTTACTAAACTATTACGCAAGTGAAAGCGTACTAACTAAACAATTACGCGAGTGAAAGAGTACTTACTAAACAATTACACGAGTGAAAGCGTACTAACCAAACAATTACGCGAGTGAAAGCGTACTTACTAAACAAGTACGAGAGTGAAAGCGTACTTACTAAACAAATACGCGAGTGAAAGCGTACTTACTAAACAATTACGCGAGTGAAAGCGTACTTACTAAACAATTACACGAGTGAAAGCGTACTAACTAAACAATTACGCGAGTGAAAGAGTACTTACTAAACAATTACGCGAGTGAAAGCGTACTAACTAAACAATTACGCGAGTGAAAGCGTACTTACTAAACAAATACGCGAGTGAAAGCGTACTTACTAAACAAATACGCGAGTGAAAGCGTACTTACTAAACAAATACGCGAAGATAAGCTTACTTACTGAACAAATACGCGAGTGAAAGCGTACTTACTAAATAAGTATGCGAGTGTAAGCGTACTTACTAAACACATACGCGAGTAAAAGTCTACTTACTCACAAAATGCGTGAGTGAAAGCGTACTTACTAAACAATTACGCGAGTGAAAGCGTACTTACTAAACATATACGCGAGTTAAAGCGTACTTACTAAATAAAAATGGGAGTGTAAGCGTACTTACTAAACATATATTCGAGTCAAAGTGTACGTATTAAACAAATACGGGAGTGAAAGCGAACTTACTGAACAAATACGCGAGTGAAAGCACACTTACTAAACAAATACGCGAGTGAAGGCATACTTACTAAACAAATACGCGAGTGAAATCGTACTTACTAGACACATACGCGAATGAAAGCGTACTTACTAAACTAATACGCGAGTATAAGCGTGCTTACTAAACTAATAGGCAAATGAAAGCGTACTTTATAAACAAATACGCGAGTGAAAGCGTACTTACTATACAAATACGCGAGTGAAAGCGTACTTAGTAAACAAGTACGCGATTGAAAGCGTACTTACTGAGCAAATACGCGAGTATAGACGTATTTACTGAACAAATACGCGAGTGAAAGCGTACTTACTGAACAAATACGCGAGGGTAAGCTTACTTACTGAACAAATACACGAGTGAAAGCATACTTACTAAATAAATACGCGAGGGTAAGCTTACTTACTTAACAAATACGCGAGTGAAAGCCTACTTACTAAAAAAATACGACAGTATAAGCGTACTTACTAAACAAATACGCGAGTGAAAGCGTACTTACTAAACAAATACGTGAGTGAAAGCCTACTTACGAAACAAATACGCGAGGGTAAGTGTTGTGAAGTTGTTCCACAGTAAATAATAAATAAAGGAAGTCAAGTCGAGGGTTGGTTTAACAAGTGTATTAACAAAGTAAGAAAGTGACTAGCTCTTGGCTAGACAGTTACAAGACTGTGTTTTGTCTTCTGGTTACTCGCACTATTTATAGTGACAACCAATGTTGTTTGTCCTGTGTAAGAACGGCCGGTGTAACACCCCCTTTTAAAAATATCCCTTCTGGGGATTAATAACGTTTTTGTTTGGGAATCACCATCATCAACTCAGTCGATTTCCGTTTTCTATTTGATCTCCTAATCTAAGGAGCAGTCTCTGGTATGGGCACCTGAAAAGTATCAAACACTACATCCAAGATCTCACCCTCGTCGCCAATCTGTTGTGAAGTTGTTCCACAGTAAATAATAAATAAAGGAAGTAAAGTCAGTGGTTGGTTTAACAAGTGTATTAACAAAGTAAGAAAGTGACTAGCTCTTGGCTGGACAGCTACTAGACTGTGCTTTGCCTTCTGGTGACTCGGACTATTTATAGTGAACACCGGTGTTGTTTCTCCTGTGTAAGAACGGCAGGTGTAACCGTAAGCTTACTTACTGAACAAATACGCGAGTGAAAGCGTACATACTACATAAATATGCGAGTGTAAGCGTACTTAACAAACCAATACGAAAGTGAAAGCGTACATTCTGAACAAATAGGCGAGAGTAACCTTACTTACTGAACAAATACGCGAGTGAAAGCGTACTTACTAAACAAATACGCGACTATAAGCGTGCTTACAAAACAGATACGCGAGTGAAAGCGTACTTACTAAATGGATACGCGAATGTAAGCGTACTTACTAAACAAAAACGCGAATGAAAGCGTACTTACTAAACAAATACGCAAGTGTAAGCGTACTTACTGAAAAAATACGCGAGTGAAAGCGTACTCACTAAACAAATACGCGAGTGAAAGCGTACTTACTGAACATATACGCGAGTGAAAGCGTACTTACAAAATAAATATGCGAGTGTAAGCGTACTTACTAAACAAATATTCGTGTGAAAGCGTACTTATTAAACAAATACGCGAGTGCAAGCGTACTTACTAAACAGATACGCGAGTGTAAGCGTACTTTCAAAACCGATACGCGAGTGAAAGCGTACTTACTTAACAAATACGCGAGTGAAAGCGTACTTACTAAACAAATACTCGAGTAAAAGCGTACTTACTAAACAAATACGCGAGTGAAAGCGTACTTACTAAACAAATACTCGAGTAAAAGCGTACTTACTAAAAAATACGCGAGTGTAAGCGTACTTACTGAACAAATACGCAAGTGAAAGCGTACTTACTAAACAAATACGTAATTGTAAGCGTACTTACTTAACAAATACGCGAGTGAAAGCGTACTTACAAAACAAATACGCGAGTTAAAGCGTACTTACTAAACAAATACGCGTGTGAAAGCGTACTTACTAAACAAATACGTGAGTGAAAGCATACTTACTAAACAAATACGCAGAGATAAGCTTACTTACTGAACAAATACGCGAGTGAAAGCGTACTTACTTAATAAGTATGCGAGTGTAAGCGTACTTACTAAACAAATACGCGAGTAAAAGTCTACTTACTAACAAAATGCGCGAGTTAAAGCGTACTTACTAAACAATTAAGCGAGTGAAAGCGTACTTACTGAACATATACGCGAGTGAAAGCGTACTTACTAAATAAAAATGCTAGTGTAAGCGTACTTACTAAACATATATTCGAGTCAAAGCGTACGTATTTAACAAATATGGGAGTGAAAGCGAACTTACTGAACAAATACGCGAGTGAAAGCACACTTACTAAACAAATACGCGAGTGAAGGCGTATTACTAAACGAATACGCGAGTTAAATCGTACTTACTAGACACATACGCGAATGAAAGTGTACTTACTAAACTTATACGCGAGTATAAGCGTGCTTACTTAACAAATACGCAAATGAAAGCGTACTTAATAAACAAATACGCGAGTGAAAGCGTACATACTATACAAATACGCGAGTGAAAGCGTACTTAGTAAACAATTACGCGAGTGAAAGCGTACTTACTGTGCAAATACGCTAGTATAGACGTGTTTACTGAACATATACGCGAGTGAAAGCGTACTTACTGAACAAATACGCGAGGGTAAGCTTACTTACTGAACAAATACACGAGTGAAAGCATACTTACTAAATAAATACGCGAGGGTAAGCTTACTTACTGAACAAATACGCGAGTGAAAGCGTACTTACTGAGCAAATACGCGACTAAAAGCGTACTTACTAAACAAATACGCGAGTTAAAGCGTACTTACTAAACAAATACGTGAGTGAAAGCCTACTTACTAAACAAATACGCGAGGGTAAGTGTTGTGAAGTTGTTCCACAGTAAATAATAAATAAAGGAAGTCAAGTCGAGGGTTAATTTAACAAGTGTATTAACAAAGTAAGAAAGTGACTAGCTCTTGGCTAGACAGTTACAAGACTGTGTTTTGTCTTCTGGTTACTCGCACTATTTATAGTGACAACCAATGTTGTTTGTCCTGTGTAAGAACGGCCGGTGTAACACCCCCTTTTGAAAATATCCCCTCTGGGGATCAATAACGTTTTTGTTTGGGAATCACTATCATCAACTCAGTCGATTTCCGTTTTCTATTTGATCTCCTAATCTCAGGAGCAGTATCTGGTATGGGCACCTGAAAAGTATCAAACACTGCATCCAAGATCTCATCCTCGTCGCCAATCTGTTGTGAAGTTTTTTCTACAGTAAATAATTTATAAAGGAAGTCAAGTCAGGGGTTGGTTTAACAAGTGTATTAACAAAGTAAGAAAGTGACTAGCTCTGGCTAGACAGCTACTAGACTGTGCTTTGCCTTCTGGTTACTCTGACTATTTATAGTGAAAACCTGTGTTGTTTCTCCTGTGTAAGAACGGCCGGTGTAACAGTAAGCTTACTTACTGAACAAATACGCGAGTGAAAGCGTACTTATAACATAAATATGCGAGTGTAAGCGTACTTAAAAAACCAATACGAACGAGAAAGGGTACATTCTGAACAAATAGGCGAGAGTAACCTTACTTACTGAACAAATACGCGAGTGAAAGCGTACTTACTAAACAAATACGCGAATATAAGCGTGCTTACAAAACAGATACGCGAGTGAAAGCGTACTTACTAAACAGATACGCGATGTAAGCGTACTTACTAAACAAAAACGCGAATGAAAGCGTACTTACTAAACAAATACGCAAGTGTAAGCGTACTTACTGAAAAAATACGCGAGTGAAAGCGTACTGACTAAACAAATACGCGAGTGAAAGCGTACTTACTGAACATATACGCGAGTGAAAGCGTACTTACAAAATAAATATGCGAGTGTAAGCGTACTTACTAAACAAATATTCGTGTGAAAGCGTACTTATAAAACAAATACGCGAGTGCAAGCGTACTTACTAAACAGATACGCGAGTGTAAGCGTACTTTCAAAACCGATACGAGAGTGAAAGCGTACTTACTAAACAAATACGCGAGTGAAAGCGTACTTACTAAACAAATACGCGAGTGAAAGCGTACTTACTAAACAAATACGCGAGTAAAAGCGTACTTACTAAACAAATACGCGAGTGAAAGCGTACTTACTTAACAATTACCCGAGTAAAAGCGTACTTACTAAACAAATACGCGAGTGTAAGCGTTCTTACTGAACAAATACTCGAGTGAAAGCGTACTTACTAAACAAATACGCGAGTGAAAGCGTACTTACTAAACAAATACGCGAGTAAAAGCGTACTTACTAAAGAAATACCCCAGTAAAAGCGTACATACTAAACAAATACGCGAGTGAAAGCGTACTTACTAAACAGATATCGAGTGTTAGCGTACTTACTGAACAAGTACGCGGGTGAAAGCGTACTTACTAAATTAATACTTAATTGTAAACGTTCTTACTGAACAAATACGCGAGTGAAAGCGTACTTACAAAACAAATACGCGAGTGAAAGCGTACTTATTAAACAAATACGCGAGTGAAAGCGTACTTACTAAACAAACAAGCGGGTGTAAGCGTACTGACTAAACAAATACTCGAGTGAAAGCGTACTTACTAAACAAATACGCGAGTTAAAGCGTACTTACTAAACAAATACCCGAGTAAAAGCGTACTTACTAAACAAATACGCGAGTGTAAGCGTACTTACTGAACAAATGCGCGAGTGAAAGCGTACTTACTAAACAAATACGCAATTGTAAGCGTTCTTACTGAACAAATACGCGAGTGAAAGCGTACTTACTAAACAAATACGCGAGTGAAAGCGTACTTTGTAAACAAATACGCGAGTGAAAGCGTACTTACTAAAAAAATACGCGAGTGAAAGCGTACTTACTAAACAAATACCCCAGTAAAAGCGTACTTACTAAACAAATACGCGAGTGAAAGCGTACTTACTAAACAGATACGCGAGTGTAAGCGTACTTACTGAACAAGTACGCGAGTGAAAGCGTACTTACTAAATTAATACTCAATTGTTAGCGTTCTTACTGAACAAATACGCGAGTGAAAGCGTACTTACACAACAAATACGCGAGTGAAAGCGTACTTACTAAACAAATACGCGAGTGAAAGCGTACTTACTAAACAAATACGCCGGTGTAAGCGTACTGACTTAACAAATACGCGAGTGAAAGCAACTTACTAAACAAATACGCGAGTGAAAGCGTACTTACTTAACAGATACGCAATTGTAAGCGTACTTACTGAACAAATACCCGAGTAAAAGCGTACTTACTAAACAAATACGCGAGTGAAAGCGTACTTACTAAACAAATACGCGAGTGAAAGCGTACTTACTAAACAAATACGCGAGTGAAAGCGTACTTACTAAACAAATACGCGAGTGAAAGCGTACTTACTAAACAAATACCCGAGTAAAAGCGTACTTACTAAACAAATACGCGAGTGAAAGCGTACTTACTAAACAAATACGCGAGTGAAACCGTACTTACTAAACAAATACGCGAGTGAAAGCGTACTTACTAAACAAATACGCAAGTGAAAGCGTACTTACTAAACAAATACGCTAGTGGAAGCGTACTTACTAAACAAATACGCGAGTGAAAGGGTACTTACTAAACAGATACGCGAGTGTAAGCGTACTTACTAAACAAATACCCGAGTAAAAGCGTACTTACTAAACAAATACGCTAGTGGAAGCGTACTTACTAAACAAATACGCGAGTGAAAGGGTACTTACTAAACAGATACGCGAGTGTAAGCGTACTTACTAAACAAATACCCGAGTAAAAGCGTACTTACTAAACAAATACGCGAGTGAAAGCGTACTTACTAAACAAATACGCGAGTGAAAGCGTACTTACTAAACAAATACGCGAGTGTAAGCGTACTTACTGAACAAATACGCGAGTGAAAGCGTACTTACTAAACAAATACGCAAGTGAAAACGTACTTACTAAACAAATAAGCGAGTGTAAGCGTAATCATTGAACAAATAAGCGAGTGAAAGCGTACTTACTAAACAAATAAGCGAGTGTAAGCGTAATTATTGAACAAACACGCGAGTGTAAGCTTTGTTAAAGAACAAATACGCAAGTTAGACTGTGGTCATCTGTTTCTAAACTTACAAACAATGACAAAGGTACTAAGGAAACTATGGCGAAGTTACTAGATTATAACATGCAAAATAAGTTTTTGAAAGAAAAATGAAGAAAAGCATTATTGTAGATAAAACTTTTATAAAGCTATAAGTTTACATAGAATATAAAGAACAAATACGTTAGTGAAAGCTTACTTAAAGAACAAATACATGAGTGAAAGCTTACTTTACGAACAAATACGCGCGTGAAGGCTTACTTAAAGAACAAATACGTTAGTAAAATCTTACTTGAAAACAATACGCGAGTGAAAGCTTACTAAAGAACAAATACGCGAGTGAAAGCTTACTAAAGACCAAATACGCGAGTTAAAGCTTTCTAAAAAACAAATACGCGAGTGATAGCTTACATAAAGAGCAAATACGTGAGTGAAAGCTTTCCAAAGAACAAATACGCGAGTGAAAGCTCATTTAAAGAATAAATATGCGAGTGAAAGCTTACTTGAAAACAAATACGCAAGTGAAAGCTTACTAGAGAACAAATACGCGAGTGAAAGCTTACATAAAGAGCAAATACGCGAGTGAACGCTTTCTAAAGAACAAATACGCTAGTGAAAGCTTATTTAAAGAACAGATATGCGAGTGAAAGCTTACTTAAAAAAACAAATACGTGAGTAAAATCTTATTTGAAAACAAATACGCAAGTGAAAGCTTACTAAAAGAACAAATACTACGTTTTATTGTTTGGTCACAACTTTTATTGTTGGGTCAGCACTTTTATTGTTGGGTCCCCACTTTTTATGACTGGGTCACCAGTTTTTATGACTGTGTCACAACCTTTTATTGCTGGGTTACTACGTTTTATTGTTGAGTAACCACTTTTATTGTTGGGTCACAACTTTTGTTGTTGGGTCACCACTTTTTATTGCTGGATCACTACGTGGAATTGTTAGGTCAACACTTTTTCTGACTGGGTCACTACGTTTTATGGTTGAGACAGCACTTTTATTGTTGGTTCACCACTTTTTATGACTGGGTTACAACCTTTTAAAGCGGGGTCACAACGTTTTATTGTTGGATCACCACTTTCATTGTTAGGTAACCACTTTTTATTGCTGGGTCACTACGTTGAATTGTTTGGTCACCACTTTTTATGGCTGGGTCACCACCTTTTATGGCTGGGTCACTACGTTGTATTGTTGGGTCACAACTTTTTATAGCTTCGTCACCACTTTTATGCTGGGTCACTACGTTTTATTGCTGGGTCACCACTTTTTATGGCTGGTTAACAACGTTTCATGGTTAGGTCATAACTTTCTAATGCTTGGCCACCACGTTTTATTGTTGGGTCACCCTTTTTTATAGCTGGGTCACTACGTTTTATTGTTTGGTTACTACTTTTTATGGCAGGGTCACCACTTTTTATGGCTGGGTTTATCACGTTTTATTGCTGGGTGATCACTTTTTATTGCTGGGTCACTACGTTTTATCTTTGGGTCACCACTTTTTATAGCTGGGTCACTACGTTTTATTGTTGGGTCACCACTTTTTATTACTGGGTCACTACGTTGTATTCTTGGGTCACCACTTTTATTGTTGGGTAACCACTTTTTATTGCTGGGTCACTACGTTGAATTGTTGGGTCACCACTTTTTATGGCTTGGTACCTACGT
Organism: Sepiola atlantica; assembly: GCA_963556195.1. Classification (NCBI taxonomy): domain Eukaryota; kingdom Metazoa; phylum Mollusca; class Cephalopoda; order Sepiida; family Sepiolidae; genus Sepiola; species Sepiola atlantica. Next base: position 79,316,963 of record OY744532.1, on the reverse strand, counting down.
TTTATTGTTGGGTCACCACTTTATATAGCTGGGTCACCACTTTTTATGGCTTGGTTACTAGGTTTAATTGTTGGGTCACCACTTTTTATGTCTGGGTCACTACGTTTTATCTTTGGGTCACCAATTTTTATTGCTGGCTCACTACGTTTTATTTTTGGGTCACCAATTTTTATTGCTGGGTCACTACGTTTAATTGTTGGGTCACCACTTTTTATTGCTAGGTCACTACGTTTTATTTTGGGGTCACAACTTTTTATTGCTGGGTCACTACGTTTAATTGTTGGGTCACCACTTTTTATTGCTGGGTCACTACGTTTTATTGTTGGATCACCACTTTTTATTGCTGGGTCACTGCGTTTTATTGTTGGGTTACCACTTTTTATTGCTGGGTCACTACGTTTATTGTTGAGTCACTACTTTCATTTTGTGACACCACTTTTTTAAGGCTGGGTCACCACTTTTTATTGCTGGGTCACCACTTTTGATGGCTGGGTCACCACTTTTTATGGCTTAGTCACTACGTTTTATTGTTGGGTCACCACTTTATATAGCTGGGTCACCACTTTTTATTGCTGGGTCACCACTTTTTATGGCTGAGTCACCACTTTTTATGGCTTAGTCACTACGTTTTATTGTTGGGTCACCACTTTATATAGCTGGGTCACCACTTTTTATGGCTAGGTAACTACGTTTTATTGTTGGGTTACCACTTTTTATGGATGGATCACTACGTTTTATTGTTGAGTCATCACTTTTTATTGCTGGGTCCCCACTTTTTATGGCGGGGTCACCATGTTTTATTGTTGGTTCATCACTTTTTATTGCTAGGTCACTACGTTTTATTGTTGGGTCACCACTTTTTATTGCTTGGTCACCACTTTTTATGACTGGGTCACCACGTTTTAGTGTTGGGTCACCACGTTTTATTGTTGGGTCACCACTTTTTATTGCTAGGTCACTATGTTTTATTGTTGGGTCATCACTTTTTATTGCTAGGTCACTACGTTTTGTTGTTGAGTCACCACTTTCATTGTTGGGTCACCACTTTTTATGACTTGGTTACAACCTTTTAAATCGATGGCACTACGTTTTATTGTTGGGTCACCACTTTTATTGTTAGATAACCACTTTTTATTACTGGGTAACTATGTTGAATTGTTTGGGCACCACTTTTTGGCTGGGTCACAACCTTTTATGGATGGGTCACTAAGTTTTATTGTTGGGTCACCACTTTTTATTGCTGGGTCACCACTTTTTATGGCTGGGTCACTACGTTTTATTGTTGGGTCATCACTTTTTATTGCTGGGCCACCACGTTTTATTGTTTGGTCACCCCTTTTTATAATAGCGTCACTACGTTTTATTGTTGGGTCACTACTTTTTATGGCTCGGTCACCACATTTTATGGCTTGGTCATCACGTTTTATTGTTGGTTCACTACGTTTTATCTTTAGGTCACCACATTCTATTGCTGGGTCACTACGTTTTATTGTTGGGTTACCACTTTTTATTGCTGGGTCACTACATTTATTGTTGAGTCACAACTTTATATAGCTGGGTCACTACTTTTTATGGCTTGGTTACTACGTGTTATTTTTGGGTCACCACTTTTTATGGAGTGGTCACTACGTTTTTTTGTTGGGTCACCACTTTTTATTGCTGGATCACCACTTTTTATGGCTTAGTCACTACGTTTTATTGTTGGGTACCCCACTTTTTATTGCTGGGTCACCACTTTTATTGTTGGGTCACTACTTTTTATTGCTGGATCACTACGTGGAATTGTTAAGTCACCACTTTTTCTGGCTGGGTCACTACGTTTTATTGTTGTGTCACCACTTTCTATGGCTGGGTCACCACTTTTTATGGCTGGGTCATAACGTTTTATTGTTGGGTCATCACTTTTTATTGCGTGGTCACTACGTTTTTTGGTGGGTCACTACTTTTTATTGCTGGGTCACTACGTTTTGTTGTTGGGTCACCACTGTTTATAGCTGAGTCACTACGTTTTATTGTTGAGTTATCACTTTTTATTGCTGGGTCACTACGTTTTATTGTTGGGTGCCTCGTTTTTTTAGCTGGGTCACTACGTTTAATTGTTTGGTCATCACTTTTTATAGCTGGGTTACTATGTTTTATCTTTTGTTCACCACTTTTTATTGCATGGTCACTACGTTTTATTTTTGGGTCATCACTTTTTATTGCTGGGTCACTACGTTTTATATTTGGGTCACCACTTTTTATGCTGTGTAACTACGTTTTATTTTTGGGTCACCAATTTTTATTGCTGGGGCACTACGTTTAATTGTTGGGTCACCACTTTTCATTGCTGGGTCACTGCGTTTTATTGTTGGGTCACCACTTTTTATTGCTGGGTCACTACGTTTTATTGTTGGGTTACCACTTTTTATTGCTGGGTCACTACGTTTATTGTTGAGTCACTACTTTCATTGTTGTGTCACCACGTTTTTATGGCTGGGTCACCACTTTTTATTGCTGGGTCACCACTTTTTATGGCTGGGTCACCACTTTTTATGGCTTGGTCACTACGTTTTATTGTTGGGTCACAACTTTATATAGCTGAGTCACGACTTTTTAGGGCTAGGTTACTACGTTTCATTGTTGGTTCACAACTTTTTATGGATAGGCACTACGTTTTATTGTTGGGTCATCACTTTTTATTGCTGGGTTACCACTTTTTATGACTGGGTCACTACGTGTTATTGTGAGGGCACCACTATTTATTGCTGGTCACAACTTTTATTGTTGGGTCACCACTTTTTATTGCTAGGTCACTACGTTTTATTGTTGGGTCACCACTTTTTATTGCTAGGTAACACCGTTTTATTGTTGAGTCACCAATTTATTGTTGGGTCACCACTTTTTATGACTGGGTTACAACCTTTTAAAGCGGGGTCACAACGTTTTATTGTTGAGTCACCACTTTTATTGTTAGATAACCACTTTTTATTGCTAAGTCACTACGTTGAATCGTTTGGTCACCACTTTTTATGGCTCGGTCACCACCTTTTATGGCTGGGTCACTACGTTTTATTGTTGGGTCACACCTTTTATGGCTGGGTCACTACGTTTTATTGTTGGGTCACCACTTTTTATGGATGGTTCACTAAGTTTTATTGTTGGGTCACGACTTTTTCTGGCTGGGTCACTACGTTTTATTGTTGGGTCACCACTTTTAATGGCTGGGTCCCTACGTTTTATTGTTGGTCACCACTTTTTATTGCTAGGTCACTACGTTTTATTGTTGGGTCACCACTTTTTATAGCTGGATAACTACTTTTTATGGCTGGGTCACTACGTTTTATTGTTGGGTAATAACTTTTTATTGCTGGGTCACCACGTTTTATTGTTTGGTCACCGCTTTTTATAGCTGGGTCACTACGTTTCATTGTTGGGTCACCACTTCTTATGGCTGGTTCACCACTTTTTATTGCTAGGTCATCACGTTTTATTGTCGTGTCATGACTGTTTATTGCTGGGTCACTACGTTTTATTGTTGGGTCACCACTTTTTATTGCTGGGTCACTACGTTTTATTGTTGGGTTACCACTTTTTATTGCTGTGTCACTACGTTTTTTGTTGAGTAACTACTTTCATTGTTGTGTGACCACTTTTAATGGCTGGGTCACCACTTGTATTGTTGGGTACCCCACTTATTTTGTTGGGTCACTACTTTTTATGGCTTGGTCAATACGTTTTATTGTTGGGTCACCAGTTTATATAGCTGGGTCACCACTTTTTATTGCTAGGTTACTACGTTTTATTGTTGGGTCATCACTTTTTATGGATGGGTCACTACGTTTTATTGTTGGGTAACCACTGTTAATGCTGGGTCACCACTTTTATGGCTCGGCCACTACGTTTTATTGTTGGGTCATCACTTTTTATTGCTTGGTCACTACGTTTTATTGTTGGGTCACCACTCTTTATTGCTGGGTCACCACTTTTTATGACTGGGTCACCACGTTTTATTGTTGGGTCACCACTTTTTATTGCTGGGTCACCACTTTTTATGACTGGGTCACCACGTTTTATTGTTGGGTGATTACTTTTTATGGCTGGGTCAATACTTTTTTTGGCTGGGTCACTACGTTTTATTGTTTGGTCACCACTTTTTATAGCTGGGTCACCACTTTTTATGGCTGGGTCACTACGTTTTATTGTTGGGTCACCACTTTTTATGGATTGATCACTACGTTTTATTGTTGGGTCACCACTTTTTATTGCTGGGTCACCACTGTTTAGGGCTGGGTCACTACGTTTTATTGTTGGGTCACCACTTTTTATTGCCGGGTCACTACGTTTTATTGTTGGGTCACCACTTTTATTGTTGGGTCATTAGTTTTACTTGCTGGGTCACTACGTTCTATTGTGGGGTCACCACGTTTTATTGTTGGGTCACTACGTTGTATTGTTGGTTCACGACTTTTTATGGCTTGGTCACCACTTTGTATTGCTGTGTCACTACGTTTTATTGTTGGGTCACCACTTTTTATGGCTAGGTTTCTACGTTTTATTGTTAGGTCACCACTTTTATTGTTGGGTCACTACGTTTTATTGTTGGCTCACCACTTTTTAATCCTTGGTCACTACGTTATATTGTTGGCTCACCACTTTTTAATTCTTGGTCACTACGTTTTATTGTTGGGTCACCACTTACGTTAATTACATTATTATTAGTTTTTAACACATTTTACCAAGAGAAGAATTATATAGGAAAAAGGGAAATAGAAGGTTGAAGGAGGAGAGGAAATAATGAGGACCAGGGAAAGAGAGACGACTAGAGAAAGAAGAGAGATTGAAGTTTTTATACAAAGATGTTACACACACTCTTTAATTTAGTTTTTTTTATCGCCCCGGGCAACGCCGGGTAGCCCTGCTAGTTTTTTATAAAGACTAAGTCTTCTTTTTTTTGCACATAAACATTTAATTTTCATATGTTATAATTGAAGCTAGTCGGGCACTCATGCGTTCACTTTTGGCATATATGATTATAATACTTATTTGAAATCATTGTAAACGATTTGCACCTGCTGCTCACAGAAAAAGGAGAGTAACTTGAAAATAGCACCTTATCCGAAAATCCAACGTCAGAACACGTCGACCTTATATTCCTGGGAAACATGAATAAGAATAATTACATAGAAGATACTACCAAGTCTGCTGCAAAGAAGGTAGGCTTCCTCTACTAAGCTAGAAATATTCTCACGTCTATCAGTATTCTCCTGTGCATGGGATAGTGTTGCCACACTAAATTTGATACTCTAATTAATATGCTCTCTCACTCTCTCTTTCCCCCTCTCTCTCTCTTTCTCTCTCTCTCTTTCTCTTTCTCTCTTGGGTAGGTTGCCGAAAAGAATATATAACCTTATATGCCCCGTACTGTCTGACAACCTCCAGCCTTTGTCGCATGTCAACAATGTTGCATCCCTGTACTTTTTTTACACATACTTCCACGGAATGTGCTCCAATGATCTTACTTCACTCGTACATCTTCAACGAATATACCCAAGATTGATCCGATGAGCAGAACATAAATGAATATAGATGTCCCTAGATGCTGGGAGACTTTCTAGTCCAATTGCTTTTATTTCTCAGACCCCTTATCTTCGGAATTCAAATCATGCTCCTTGTTTCCCAGACCGTAAAAACATGAATACATTCAAATGTCATGTTTACAAAAAACTGTTTATCAGTATCCCTATAAATCCCGCTCCTTATCACAGCAGCGCCTTATGTTTAAGTGTCAATATGCCTTTTTAAGCGTGAACAAAGTAAAAAAAAGACATTATTATTTTTAGGCATTGTATGTCTAAGGGAAATAAACAAATCTTTTCGGAAAAATATAAACTCAGTCAGAGTTCTGTGTTCCCGGCCATATGCCATATGCCATATGCGTTGATGCGAAATTTCGTGAACAACTAATGAAACAATTTTTAGAAAATCAGAAAACTAACAGGAAGAACGATAAACAAACTACACGTACAGTTGCACGAACATAACTCCTTTCCAGACCAATAAAAACAAAACCGGTTTTAATTTGGAGTCGTTTCCATGGCGATATTACATGACCGTTCTCATTTAAAAGTCTACAAGATGAATACGAGCAACAGTTTTCTAAGCACACGGAATGAAGTCGATAGCTTGAATCTTGAAACGACAAAGTCAAAAGTGTATTCAACAGTAAAGCCTAACACTGTATACATGTGAAAAGAAATCGAATTAAATATAAACTTTAACACAGAATCCAATCATTACACAGGGTTATCCAAAATGTTGATTTTATTAACGATACCATAGCTATTAACCTAAGCTTCTGGAGTTATTGTATGTAAAATGGAACAGGCAACAAGATATTTCGGAATTAGTTAAGATGAGGATGTATAATTTGTGTTATTTGTATTTCGCAACTTCATCATGTATTCTAACAATGTTTCGGCCCATGTAACCTCCGACATTCTTTAGGCCCGTTTGATCTAATACATGAATCTTTATATCAAACGGTCCGCAGGGACCCGTGGCTCAACGGATAAATGTTCTAAGTAAGAATCAGTTCTTCTATAAGTGGCAATCCTACGTACTAAGAATACAATTAAGAATTAATTGACACCTACGCAGTCATGACTGACAGAACGAAGCCAAGCAACCTTAGTTGATTAAATAAAGAGTTTCGTCTGAAATTCCGTGCAGATGTTAGAGTTCGACAAGACGCACCTCAGGAAATCTGGAGGTTACATCGGCCGAAACATTGTAGGAATAAGATCCATGATGGGAATAGTAACGAGATATTCCGCCTAAGAGAGGATCAAGACTGTAGAGGAACATATTAGTATGCCAATTCAATCTTGTTTTCGTCTGACCGTGTCTACGCCGATTAAATCCTCGCCCTAAGATGAATTCTCGTGTATCGTTGGTTCTTACAGCAAAGGACAATCATCTTTTTCAGTGATTTCGCTGCTGAATTCCACTCTGTCGACGTGGCACCTTTTCGAAAGTTATGCAAGCATATGGTAGTCCGCCTAAACTTCTGTGATCTCAAAAGCATAGTACTGATCAACATGATCCCGACAACGGTGAAGTTTCGGGGCACTTCGAAATACGGCCTGGCGTTCAGCAAAAATGTGCTATTTTGACAACACTTTTCAATTACACCATTGACTGGGTTACCTTGAATGCTTTAAAAGAGTTTCCCGTTGTCAGTGTTGATCGCAACTTTGCCGTCGATGACTTGGACTATGCAGATGATATCGCGCTACATTGTGAAACATGAGTTGATGTCTTGGCTTATATTAATGAGCTTCAAAATGTGTTATCGCAGATGTGGGTAAAAATAAATGCCTCGAAGACATAAATACTCGCTGCCGACTTCGGCCCAACAGATAAAACCCATCGTCATCAATTGTGATGTTCTTGAAAAGATTAAGATTTTTAAACATTTTGGCGCAATCATCACAAACATAGATCAAGATCGAGCTGATATAAAACGCAAATTGACTTTACATGTCATGCCTTCTGCCGGCTCAATTCTCAGCTCTGGTCACGATCTGACATAAGGCCTAACACTACAGTAAGGATCTATCGAGCGCTGGTGTTAACAGCGCTCCTTTATGACAGTACATCCTGGCTAATGAGAGTGGAATAAGTTAGAGGATTAGAAAGTTTCGATCAGCACTGTCTGCGTCGCATCCACTGTGTCCGATGACAGCACTTCCTCTTAAAGCACATTGTTTATGTGCTTAGCACTGACTACAACAGTGACATTAGCAGAAAAAAACGAGACTCAAGAGAATGGGTTTCTGTTTGCGAATGCCACTATGAATCTATGGTGTATTCTATCTTTAAAAAGTGTATTTCTAGAGAGAATGATGCTCAAACACTTTTTACTTGTACATACTTTAAGCACTTTACTCAGAACTGCGGAGAAAATATAAGTGCAGCTTCGCATCTGGGGACTTTATGTATTTCCATTATTTTACACGTATACAACTTCTTTAATAATTATTAATAAAATTAGAATAAGATTAGAATTGTATTATCAATTTCACTGCATATCATTTTCATGATTCAATTGCGACCTCGAATCTATAGCTACCGAATGCAGAATGATACTACCTGCTGAAAATCACCGGACTCTACAAATGTTAAGATTATAAACAAATTGAAAAAGGTCACCTGTTTAATATATAGATGGGCAGGAGAGGTCAGTTCTCTATGTAAATTTAACGTAAATAGATTCCCAGGTGGTATGAGGTGACATACTCTCGTGTAAGTCATCAATTTACGTTAGAATAACCTAGTAAATTGGATCCACCCCGTGATCCCTCTAAAAAATAAATGGGTAAGTTTTTCAAAAGAGTTTTTTATAACCTTAAACGTTGTTGCCGAATTGAGTGTACTGTAAAATAATGTAATTTTTGGAATTACAAAAATAAAAACTCCTAATACCAAAAAAGTATAATTTAATACATTTGCCATAAAATGTATGTGTGTGAATAAAGTTTTCAAAGGTAACTGTTCCCGCTTTTTATTTTAACCATTAATAATTTTTGGGCAGAAATATGAATTGGTTAGGGACACAACGGGTATTGACGGACGATAAAGCTAATGTATACTGTAATTTAAAACAAAAAATTAACAAACACGTGTATATATATATATATATATATATATATATATATATATATATATATATATATATATATATATACAGGGTGGGCCAAAATAAGGGTCCTATCTTTAAATTTGAATAACTTGAATTTGAATAACTTCCACAAAATAAAAGTTAAACTCACCAAACTGTATGTGTGTGTAGACTGACCCTTCCGAGATTTTTTGAAATAAACAAAACAAATTTTAGCCGAAAAACACTTCTTAAAACTTACAAAAACTAAAGTATTGTTTTTTACACTGTTTTGAGTTTTTTAAGCAAAAATAATGTTTTCTAAATGAGGGTACGTTCCTTAGGGCTAATACGGCTCATGCTTGCTTCGGAAGGGGTCCTTTACTTATTCTAAAAAAAAAAATTAAAAAAATCAATAAATAAAAAAGTTATGAATTTTTAAAAATAGGACCCTTATTTTTGCCCACCCTGTATATATATATCACTTGTCCTCATTTTACTACAGTGTAAGTTCTCATAAATCAAGGGACCCCTTCCTGCAGCTAACACTTAGATTCTATATGAGATACATTGCTATCCGAGTGCTCAATGAAGATGCTTCGCTATCTCTTAAATGTTGAGTTAGTAAACCAGTGAAGAATACCTATTTTCTTTTCCCTAATTGACCACTTAACTATATTATAGTTTATATTTATTGTGTGTTATTTGGGTTTTGCCCGATTCCATTACAATAATTTATCTGGTCTGGTGGAGTATCCAGCTAAGTGCTGTTACTTGAGGTAGCATCACTAGGTGAAGTTAAACAATTCAACGCATGCGTCAGTTTTAAGCTGTGTCGATGGAACATTTTTCAGATACTATGTTATTTTGAATATTTGCTCAGGGTTTACTTGTAGGCTAAATTATCCTCATGTGAAGTTTTCCTGACAAACCCTATGTACAAAGACACCGAAGACCATTTAGGACGGTGTTTAGTAAGTATTCAAATGTTCCCAGTAAGCATTCTACTTCTACCCAGTAGGCATTCTAATTCTACCTAGTAGGCATTCTAATTCTACCTAGTAGGCATTCTAATTCTTTTCTATAGAAATTATGTATTTATTTTCCTGTTTCATTTTACTTCAGTCGAAGCTTTCAGAAATGAAGGGACCGTTCCTGGGGTGGACACTTTATCTCTATATGAGATACATAAGTATTCGAATAGTCCATTAAAGTTCTCCTTAACTAGTGAAACGTTGAGTTAGTAAAGAAGTGAAAAACATTAATTTTTCTCTTTCCAATTGACCAGTTAATTATATTATAGTATATCTTTTTTGTTGTCTCTTGGTCTAACCGGATTACAGGACAATAATTCATCTAGTCTGGTGGAGTATCCAGCTAAGTGATGTTACTTGTGGTAACATCACTAGGAGAAGGTGCACTTTTTCTCGTCGGGGCCAGTGTATACCCATGTTGCGAGGCTCTTATTTGGGCTTCGAATACTATGTTATTCTGAATATTTGGTCAGGGTTTACTTGTAGGGTGATGGTTCTTTATGTCAATTTGTCCTGATAAACCCTTGTACAGAGAGACTGAAGACACTCGAGCAGTGTGCTTAGTAGATAATTACAACTCTTCTTCTCTATATATATTTGTGTGTATATGTGTGCATGTGTGGGTACAAATATTTACAATCTCACACAATATATAATCGAATATATAATCGAAATTATCGTAAATATTTAATGGTCTCGAAAGTCTATTCTTATACTGTTAGTTATAATTTATTTTTGTAATGTACAACACTTGCGCTATATTTACATTTATTAGGTAATTATTTTAAAAGGTTATTATTGTATTGCAATACTATCCAATTGTGTGGTATATTTAGATTTGAAAGAACTATTACCAATGGACTTCCAGCTATGTTAAAACAACCGCCATTCATATTTCAAAACGCTACTAATTATTTAGTACCTTTTTCGTTATTCTCTTTGGTAAAGTAGTTTAACCTAAGGAGTCTTAAGACTGAGATATCATATTTACTTTATTAGTTCAGTCACTTTTCTTTAAGCGCATTTAAATTCGTATTTAATTTCATATTCCAATTCGCTATGTCTAGCTACTTATGCTCCGCATTGAGTGCAATATTTTATAACTTGTGCTGTTTATATACCAGAAGTACCGTAGAATAACAAATAGGTTGAGACATGATAACAAATTTACGTGCAAGTAAGGTGAAACGATGGAAAGAGTTGATAACTCAGATGCAGAGAAAGTATATTTGGATGGCGACGTTATCGATGTTGTTCAGAAGTTTTGTCACATTATTGATAACATCGGAGAACGAGTTGGAGCAAGTGCTGGTCTGATTACAACAATTACGGATTTTGGACTAAGTTCTTGAAACTTCTGTATTACTAACCAGCAGAGCGTTCCTAGTATCAACCGGGGTCGGAATCTTTCAGGCATGTGTACGCAGTGTGATGATGTATGGAGATTGGACTTGCTCAGTGGTGGTTAAGAAACTGCGTTGCATAGAGATATATGATATGAGAATGATACGGTTGATACGTAATATAAGTCTTAAATACGGGCTTTGATCTGATGACCACAAAGAAAGGTTACATTTAGACTTTATAGGGATATGTGTGCAGAACAGTCGACTTACATGATATGGCTACGTTAAAAGAATGCATACGCGTTTTAAGGGGTAGGCGTGGGAAAACATGGAAGGGATTAACAAGGATCAATTTAAGAGAAAACGGGATAAATTAAGAGATAGATGAGTTTGAGTGTCAATTTCTAAAAGCCGACCGACAGATGCCAGCATGTAAAACAGGCTTTAAATAGATGATGATGATGATGATGATGATGATGATGATGATGATGATGATGACGATGCTGCTGCTGATGATGATCATCATAATCATGATGATGATCATGATGGTCATGATGACGACGACGATGATAATGATTATGATCATAATAATAATGATGATGATGATGCTGATGATGATGACAGTTAATTTATGAAACTCTTCCATTTTTTTTTCCTGCCTTGAGACTAATCATAAAAGAGGAATAGATTCCTTATTGTCTTTTGTTTTCTAGAGTGTCACGTGGTCTTGCGAAAATAATCCAATAACAATACTCGAATAATGTAGGACGGACGATGGATTTTATTGACCAACACGTATTACCGAGATATTTGTGTTTTTGCTTTGTTCTAAATCGAAATCTATTATTTCTTTTATTCCTGCTGACAAACACGGGCAATATATTTATTGGATAAACACATCCACAATCAAAGAGGAAGGTCTTGTCAAAAGTCAATATCGCCATAAATACCATGCTAGTGATCAGCAAACATGCTAATAAAACAAAGACGAATGCCTATATATATATATGTATATATATATATATATATAAATATATATATATATATATATATAAATATATATATATATATAAATATATATATATATATATAAATATATATATATATATATATATATATATATATATATATATATATGAGTATCTTTATTTACACAGACATGTACAAAATCTGCGACACTGGCCTGTCGATGTTATCGATCAACAGTTATTATAAACTGAGATCTCATCAGGCAGAGTTAGAATGCGATCTAAACCGTAGATCATATTTGGAAAGAACCAATGTCTGTGTAAATAAAAAATAATCATATATAAGAGCTCTATTTGATATTGAGTACTTTTTATAAACCCGGTAGAAATTCTTTGGATTACTACTCTGTGGATGTTTTACCTGGATTATTATTATTATTATTATTTACTCACTAGGAGTTATCACACTGGTCATCGTCAGTGGTCACCCACTGCCGACAACCTGTGGTATTCCCTGGAGTCCGAGTGACAACAAGTCTCCTCAGGCCTCCAGTATGCTCCACCTCTTTTCGTTCATCACCGCTGATGACCTTGCAGTAATCGCAACAGCCACCTACCAGCGATTTCCCGCTGATAAGGGCCATTGGTCCCCTCTGGGGCCCGAGTGGCAACAAGCCTTCCCAAGGGCCCAGAGCTGTCCGCGCTCTTCCAGTGGAGGTCTGGTTTGCGCTTTCCCTCCTCGACCCTCTGTCCATAATTTTGTGGCGTCAGCCTATGCTTGCTCCTCTCTCGTGCGGTTGTATTTTCCCCGGTTCTGCTGTCATATTCCCTTTGTGCTAGCTTGCTGCATTCACTTATTATATGATTTATCGTTTCGTCTCTTTGTCCACACAATCGGCATTTGCTGTTTTCCTGGGTTTTATCTATCTTTGCTTTAATAAAGTTTGTCCTAATCGCATTGTTCTGTGCGGCCGTCAGCAGAGATTCCGTTTCTCTGTTCAGGTGTCCTTTTCTTAGCCATGCCCAGCTGTTTTCATTGGCTTCATCGCTTGTGAGTCTTGTAAAGCGTCCATGTAGTTGTTTTTCTTCCCACTTTTCCTTTCTTGTCTTTTTGTTTCTGGGTTCAGTACTTCCGGGGTTGTTTGTTGGGCTGGTGTCTCTTATTATTATTATTATTATTATTATTATTATTATTATTATTATTATTATTATTATTATTATTATTATTATTATGATTATATATATATATATATATATATATATATATATATATATATATATATATATATATATATATATATATATATATATATATATATATATATAAACGCGGGAGCCTATGTGTAGCTAGATTGCCATAAATATATTTTTATAACTTATTATATATATTTATATATATATATATATATATATATCTACCTATTTAGCTGACTATCTATCTATTTATATAACCCTTTTTTCATTCGATCTATCAATTTCAGAAATGACCAATTTTTTCCAATCTCTCTCTCAATCAACCGCCCGTTTTTAGTTTCTTTTTAAATCTGTTAATCTATAAATCCATTCTAATGATATCCAGTTTTTTCTCATATATATATATATATATATATATATATATATATATATATATATATATATATATATATATATGAGAAAAGACTGGATATCATTAGAATGGATTTATAGATTAACAGGTTTAAAAAGAAACTAAAAACGGGCGGTTGATTGAGAGAGAGATTGGAAAGAATTGGTCATTTCTGAAATTGATAGATCGAATGAAAAAAGGGATATATAAATAGATAGATAGTCAGCTAAATAGGTATATATATATATATATATATATATATATATAATAAGTTATAATAATATATTTATGGCAATCTAGCTACACATAGGCTCCCGCGTTTCATCTCCGGGGGGGATCTGTAGGCTAAAATGCATGGAGTTACTTTTCCCGGGTGTTTTTATATACACGGCTTGCCAGTTAACCAATTAGGTTCTTTGTTGCTCTCTCAGCCAATCGTTGGACTTCCTGCGAACAAAGGCTTTGTTGGTTTCTTTTCCCTATACCCTATTGTCTTGTTATCAATGAATTAGCCTATATCCTGTTTCCTTTGTTGTGTCCATATAATGGGTGAATTTATTTTAGCACGTGGTTCCTAGTATTTCTATTTTAGATTTTGATTTTTAAATTGTTAAGTTTTTTGTTTTCTTTTGTTTTTTTATTTATTTATTTATTTATCGTTAGCGTAAGGTAACTTTATTTCTATGTAAGCAGGTGTGTGCTATTTCACTTCTAGAGTTTAATAGATTACAGGGATCTTTAAAATTTAGGATTTCAAATTTTTCATTCAGGCATAATCTACACAGGTCGTCTAAATTTCTACATGTACTGGCCTGTCTTACTATTTTCCATTCGATTATTGGTGAGTGTCCATTATCTTTGAGCTCCCAATAGTGGTTTGCTAGTGCTGTTTTAGTTCGACGTTCTCTGTTTTTAAATGTGCTTTATGGTCATAGTATCTGGTCTTAAAATCTAGGGAGATCATACCCACGTAGTATTTCTTGTTATTTGGTCTTTCCTTGGCAAATATCATTGCTTGGTATACAATACTTTTTGTTAGGCATTTATTTTGTAGTGGACACAGTTTACGATTCATGCAGTTACATCTTTTCTCTTCATTGCTAACTTTTTCGTTTCTATTCGGGTGGTTATTATTGGTGTTTTGTTTATTTCTATTAGTATTGTTTATATTTTTGTACTTCGTAGTGTTATTTTTGTTATATTTTCAACCTTTTTTATGTAGGTTGTTATTTTTTCTGTTCTCTGTTCTGTATTTTGTTATTGTGTGCCTTAATTATCATTACTAGGTTTTCGTAGCAGCTGTAGGATAGTTTTAGGTTATTTTTATTGAATATTTTATGTAGGGGATTGGTTACGGGGAAGTGTTTTTCAATCAGATTTAGGAATTGTTTGCCTAGTTTAGTTTTTAGCATCTGGTTATAGGACGGGGTATAGTAGATTATATTTCTAAATAGATTTTCCGAATAGATGGAAAGAAATTCCAGTTTAAGCAAGTAGAAAGATTTTATTAGAATAGGAGCAAGTTCCAGTAGAAGATTATTAAGTAAAATGATTGGAACGTCAGGACCAGTTGCCTTGCTGACATCAAAGTTTTTCATGAGTTTGGCAACATCCTGAACCGATATGTGAATCACTAAGAATATTTACAGTCATAGGTGGGAATTCCGGAAGTAAATAGCCCTGATCGTAAGAGATGGAATTGGCAGATAAGTTCTTTGCAAAAGGTGTGGCTTTATCAGATGTTGGAAAAATTATTTCATGTGCATTAATGATCGTTGGGACAGATGTCTGACATGCATTCATTAACATGTCTCTTATTTTTCAAAATTCGCGAGAATCAATCATCTACTTAGAACGTCTTGTGAAACAGATTGGACATATGACACTTTCGCGTTTCTATAACTCATATGTAGCGACTGTGATCAATTTTAAAAGCGGCTTTGGTTTTAAGGTATCAATTCTGTTACAATAATAATGATTCCATAATCAACACACTAAAGAGTGAACCATAACTGGATACTTGGTCTCTGTTGGGATTGTTTAAATTGTATAATACAATTCGGATGTATCGCAAGCAATACAGGACACACAGGAATTCCCGAGATCAAAGATGTAAAGCTATCTGAATTAGCCGTTCAGTACCGGTACATTCTGCGAAAGAAAAAAGGAATAAGCGGTCTTCTTGAGCTTAGATATGATCCTAATGTAGACAAGAGACTAATCATAAAATCCAAGATGAGATAGAAGAATAGATGTACACTGTTCAGAACAGTTGGCAGGAAAAGACAAAGAAGGCTTGCAAAATGTCCATCATCATCAATTACCCAAGTGGGTTGGTCTAAGTCTTGTGTCAGCTGATAGGCAAGTCAACAACATTACAAAACCTTCCTTCATCATCAGTCTTGAGGTAGGCTTGATATTCAACAGTGTGTACATTAAAATAACTAAATATTTTAATGTTGGCGGGAGGATAATTTAACAGAATCTCCCAATTTTTTTCTGAAGATAACCTCAATGACAGTAGCTTGGTCGTAGTGAGGGACGATAAAGGGCAAAGAGGAAAAAGGCGGCTCTTTCATCATTCATCCATCACATTCACTTCAGTAGTCACCAATCATGTTTATAATATCTACCAGTCCAGTAAAACTATTTAAAATGTTGTACAATTAAAGTTATAAACTAAAGTTTGATCGTGACTGATCGAATCTTTTTAATTATACCATTTCCTTCTTATTAAAAATTGCACTTTACATGATGCTACAAACGTGTATAAAAATTACTGCAGCACAAAACGCTATAGACGAATAATCGAAAGGAAGCTTCACGAAGCGATGAAAACGTTTACGTCGTAGTTTTAAAAAGTGATTCTACAGAATTTGGACAAACTTGTGCCAAACTGAACTTTAAACTTAGAGCTAAAATTAAAATGGCCACACTCACGTAATCTTATGCAAATAAATCAAAATCAAAATAAGACAAACTATTAGTTATCGTAATGCACATTGATTTAAACGTTTACGACAATCGTTGTAAATATAGTCTGCGGGGATTGTATGTATTCTGATAATATGCATCTTTAAACGTGGAAAGACATCTCTTAGATATATGCTTTTCTATGGAAATCGCTCCAGAAAAGGCAGGAAGACACTTGACTTAAGGAGCTAACCAAAACAAAATATGATAATCGCAAAGACAGAAGATGCCTATTAGCCTTAGTCTTGAAAGGGGAGAGCGTTCCACAAGCTTTCAGTTTTTGGAAAGAAGTTGCTGGAATAGTAAGCTGTATTACAATGCGGTATCAAAACAGCTAATTAATGAAGACCACTAGAACAACGAGTAAAACAAGCTTGAACAAAGGAAGCAGAGAATTGATCACACAATTCTGAAGAGCACATGCCATAATAGTATTCACAGAAAAGATCCAATGAGTTGTACTATTCTCCCTTATGAAGCTTGGAAATCGGAGATATAAGATGCTACCAGTTAGTAATTCGGTCGAGTCAACAATTAAACTATATTTTAACGGTGGGTAGGTTAATAAAATGACTAAATAGTCTTTTCTTGCGGGTAGATTATTTTTTTAACTCCAGTGACAGTGGAGGTATATGGTACTAACCTTTGTTTAATTGCGACCAAGTAAGAAAACCCGGATGTATGTACATCTCCTGTGGCCGTAATATTTACAATGACGCTTCAAACTTCAGAAGTAACTTCTTATCAAACAACACCGTAATAAACACTAAAAGATGTCTATCAATAACGCTTTCTCTCAGGTGTCACAAAATTCGACTCACCCTCTGCACTTAAGCCATATTGTCACTGGACATGCAATGTGTTGCTTACGGGTGCAAATATATTCCGACTAAAAAATTCTACAATCATAAAAACGAGTTTTTTTTTATATTACTCTGGCAGACAGTTGTCTTACACGTGAATCATCTAATACACTTTGACCCTGGTGAGTATTCGTTTTCGTCTCTGTTCTTTTGTATGGTTTGCGTCTTTGTTCTCCTTTAAAAAATGACACTCGTCAAATATGTTGGTCTTCACAGTGTCTCTTATTAACCATGGTGTAAGGTAATCCCTCGTCGGCAATACGGCTGGAAGAGGATACCAAAAAGCATTCTATCATTCGATTTATTTGAAAATTAATTTTCAAATATCTTGAATAGATTTTCATCAGGTGTTTAGCCATTAGTAATTAGTATGGTAAAACGAATATAATAGTTTCTACTCGTTACATTAACAGTACAACATTTCAAATATCTGCCGTTCTTTTTTTTTTGTTATGTGCGCGCGAAAGCTGCGTCGTGCATTCAGAGGCGTTGATTAGTTTTTTTTATTATGGACGGTATTCTTTGCTACTGAAATACATTTCAATCTCTTTGCAGGTGTACAAGTAATTAACTTCATGACAAATTCTGGATCAAGTCATTGAACGCATACAGCTTTTCTAAACAATCTTGTTTGTGTTGTTAACTTAATTATAACATTCGTATACGTCACAGCAATTAAATAAGTTTAACTTCATCCAATATTGAAAATTGACAGGAAATAATCAAGTTTCATTTCTTTGTAGTACTCAGTATATATATATATATATATATATATATATATATATATATATATATATATATATATATATATATATATATATATATATATATATATGGGGTAAGGTACACGATAAGTCATGAAAATGAAATGCCGTGGTAGACAAAATATTTTTATAAAAGACACACGGAAAACAAGTTAGAATGTAGGAAAAAAACAAAAAAACAAGAGATTTGACCGGTTTCGTTCGTATTATCGATATTACGAACGAAACTGGTCGAATCTCTTTTTTTTTGTTTTTCTCTTGCATTTTTACCTGTTTTCCGTTTGTCTTTTTTCAAACATACATGTATATATATATATATATATATATATATATATATATATAAGTAAATATTAATTATTTTAACTACAGACATCCACGTTTCATGCTTACGTAATCTTCAGTTTACGGATATTAATTCACGTCGGTTGGGGGGACGCGGCTTTAACCCGATTCTTACAAATCGACATTAATTTGTAGTCCGGTATCGTTCCCTTCGGCCGGCGAGAATTCATATGACATTGAGGAAGGATTTAAATCTATAAACGCCACATCGGCGATCGGTTATAGTGAGCAGTTAAAAGTGATTCTACAACAACAAACGGGGTCTGAATCTCGCTTTGAAGCAATAATATTACTGCTCGTTTATAAAGTTTCTCAGAGTACACGAATCCTAACATATATATATATATATATATATATATATATATATATATATATATATATATATATATATATATATATATATGAAGGTTTATAACTAAAATATAACTTTTAGAGAAGTAGACCTATTGTGAGATGAGGAAAGCTCAATATACTGGATAGAGAAAAAATAAGGTGAGTCAATGAAAAATAGTTAGACTTGTAAATGGAAACAGATCAATATCTTCAGTTGTTGAAAGGAATGCAATTAAAAGAGAAGAAGAAGAAATATTTTTATTTACTAAATGCTCCTTGTTCTGAACAACTGAAGATATTGATCTGTTTCCATTTACAGGTCTAACTATTTTTCATTGACTCACTTTATATATATATATATATATATATATATATATATATATATATATATATATATATATATATATATATATATATATAATGTATTGAGAAAACTGAAAGCAATGCAGAGAGCCGGGTTGATAAGCTGGAAAGAACAAAAATAAACAATCGAACAGAAGGACTTACAACTATTTTTTTTTCTTTTCAATTATAAAATAAAAGTAAAAGAAAAAAATAAACACACATTTGGGCTGTCAGCATTTCAAATTATTTCGACCTAGATATTTCTCATCAGATGCGTGAACAGCCACATTTAGTTCCTATATGTGGCTGTTTATGCATAAACATTCTACATAAAACTGCTCATTGTTAAAGCAAGATGAAGTCAAGTTGAGGCCAACCACTGTCGAGGAGTTTCCTTGTGATGTGTTAATCGTCATTAAAAAGCACAATTTAACTGTGGACTGAAGACTTTTAAATTCAATTGCAGAATCTGACGGAATAATAGGTATTGTAGAAAGGAATGTCGGTTCCCCCTTTGCCAAACGTGTTAGTATGACAGTTTCTATAACATGAGGTTGCATACGTTTAATACACAATCACGTTCCATTGAATAGCCTTGGAGCATTAAAGTTCAAGTGTAAAATGATTGGGCATCCAGATTTCAGCTTGTATCTGTGTGCTGGCATACCAGCTAATTCTCATTAATCTTCCAATTCTGTCGAGTATTTTACAGCTAATTTTACATGTGTGTGTAAATATACATATGAAGTAGTAATTATATATATATATATATGAGAACGGAAGGATGAGAGTAATCCGACGTAATGGGGAATGAAAAAGGAAAAACCAAGAGATATTTTGTTATATATTCATCAACGTTTCGTCTTTATTGTAAGACTTCCTCAGGATGATAATTTTAAGAAAAATATCATGCAAGTACATCGAAATATTTGGTATGTAGGTAGTATCATAGTTTTAGAAAAAGATTTGAAGAAATGAAGTAATCGGTAGTAGAATCTAAAGAACTAAACGTTTGTTCCTTACCTGGAATTTCATCAAGCAGCATTTTTGTTCCATTCCATTTTTAGCAGCTTTGATTGTTCTCTTCGTTAGTCATTCATGATGCACATAGTTTTCGGCTATATTTGGATAAACTTTGTCACTAAGTTCTGTGAGTGATAAAACAATTGATCCAATACCTGGAGTAATAAAAATTGAGGTTTTGGAGTAGAGAAGCAAACTCACCAGCCATTGAGTATCTTTTGATATGCGCACGCATGTTTGTAGATATGTTACAGTCTTGATCTACTTTCACAAATACGACAAGTTGATGCAAGCATTGAGCTCTTCAGCAGGACGTTCAAGTGGAACAATAGGAAGTGTTTGTCGAAAGTCACCTGATAATAAAAGTTGTATGCCATCCATCACAAGATAACGTCTCTTGAAAGCACGCTATTTTTTATCTAGAGCTTCAAACGCTTTTTTATATGTCATTCATGACACACGATCAAAGAAGAAAAATCTGTAAAACTTTAGATGAATTCGATCCTCTTTCCATTTGACATTTTTGTTAAAGATAATAGAAATTTTAATGTCGAGTGTGCTGTTTCAAAACCAGGAATAAGAGTGACTGCTATGTACGAAACTAATAAACGTGTGTTTGTTGGGAAAACTGAATTTACTTTATATGTAAGAAGACTAAAGAAATAAAATAAAAAATAGGATACAATCAGAGCTGGATGTGTAGCGCAGTGAATGGGTGAAATTATAAATGATCTATTCATTCAATTCAAACATAAGGGGGTTCAATTAAATCAACCGCAGAAAACAATAGTAACGGTAATTTTATTTAATTTTGTCGATTACATGTCAACAACCTAAAAAATAAAATAAAATGCACAATTTTAGATTTTAGAATGAGAGATCATTTCCCTATATAAATTTAACATTTATTTCTTAGCTGACGATTAAGTTTATAAATATTTAAATTTTTAAATGAAATATTACTATAACTCACTAAAAGACGGTTAACTCAAAATTTATAATATGACGGCAGTGCTATTTCCTAGTTTAGTCATCGAAATCAATTTAGTAGTACATTTTAAATCTGAATAAGAACACTTTCTAATTTAATAAATATGCTAGCGTTATCGGCTTATTTCCTATCCGACGATATGTTTCATTGAAATAAGTAAAATCTTTTAGTAACTTATATAAAAAGAATTAATTAAACAATTTATAAAAGTAGTTGTTTAAAAACACAATTCTTATGTGTTTCGCAACAGTAGTTTAAAAAATAATGAAAACTTTGAAATCTAAAATAAAGTTTTCTTTTTACTTTCACATTGAAATACTCAAGTAATCTGAGTATACACTACTCCGAAAGAAATAAGTTTATGCATATTTTAATTAAAAAAATATTTGGATAACTCACTAAACCACTTTTAACTCCAAATGTATTATATGGCGACAGTGTAATTACATAATTTAGTCAGCGCGTAAATTTTGACCCATTTCTGTATATAAAAACATATGTAATATATGTTCTGATATGACACGTCATTTGTTGTCCTCAGTTAAGGAAAAAAAATCTTACAAGACTGAGATGTGTAAAGAAAAAGGTTGCAAGACATTTTAAAAAAAAAAAATTTTATATTTTTAAAACGCGAAGAGTGGTTAAAATAATTTAGTATTCATTGCTTTAAATAAAATAAAATAGAGTTTTACATCTCCCCTAAATAACATGATAAAATCCTATTTTAGTTATTGAATTACTTACAGTAAAAATAATAAAAATTACCACAGTACAAGAAAAAAAGGAAATGTGACAAAAAACTAACAGAAGTATTAGTAATAAAGAAACTAACTAAATAAATGTTGCACGCATTTATATAGCAACCGTTCAAACAGTATAGAAACACTACTATTCATATATTCCATAGAAGTAAGAACAATAATTATATCGATTGAAAATAAACGATCGAGAACAGAATGAAACAGTAATGTAAGAAAGTAATTAAAAACGGCGTTCTTTGTATTATTATCTGTTGTGAAGTAGTCCAACAGTAAAAAGAAGAAGTCAAGTCTAGGTTGGGTTAAGATAATAAGTGTATTAACATAAAAGGTACAAGGTAAGGAAACTCACTGGCACTTGGCTAGACAGTTACAAGTATGTTCTTTTTCTCTCTCCCGTGACTCTGGTGACTCGCACTATTTATAGTGAGAACCGGTGTAGTTTCTCTTCTGTTAGAACGGCCGGTGTAACAGTATAAAAACACTGTTCTTCCTATATTCCATAGAAGTAAGAACAATCATTATTTCGATTGAAAATAAACGATGGAGAACAGAATGAAACAGTAATGTAATAAATTAATTAAAAACGGTGTTCTTTGTATTATTATCCATGAGAAAATAGGCCACAGTGTAACTGGTGGCGAGCGTAGTAGATAAATAGACTTGAGTAAAAATTGCAACCACCTTCTCTTTGGGAGTTTTATTTGGGGTAATCTAGAATAAACTTTAAAACATTTCAAGGGAGACAAAATGAAAGCATTATATCTGGATGGAAACCCCAATGAGATATTTGACTAATTGGATGGCGAAACTGTGGTACGATAATTGGCGATCTTTTATGCTGAGATGGATTTTCTCTACATTGAAAACCGACCTTGTGCCTGACTTTCGTATCTTTGAGAGGCGAGCAACTAGACAGAGAGCTACACGCGCCATTAACCACAGTGCGTCTTCAATCAACATTTCACTGACTCCAAAATTACAGTTGTTTATAATACCTATGTTGACGGATGCATTGGAATGGTCAAGAGTCAAAACCCCTGGTAGCTGACGCCGGTGAACTTGAGAATGCCAACAAGTGGATCTTGTTTTTGTTTTTTTCGCTCTATCTTTTTTTATTATGTATTCTTGTTTCTCTCTGTCTTTTTGGTGGAATGTCTGTTTCTCTCTTTGCTTCCACGAGGGAGAAACCAGCAGTCGATGATATTTCTTCACACAGAGTAGACACTTGCGATCCCAGCGCTACTGACTCCTGTTAATTACTTTTTTTCCGAAATACAATGATAAAAATGTTTTTATTTCATATTAAATGCTTGTTTACACTCGAGATGGCGATGTGACTTTCGTGGCCCCCAGGAGTTGATTAGGTCGTGCCCATGACGATTAAATTCCATCCACAGATGTTCCCAGAGCGCAGACACACCAAGGTACACCCCACGGGCGACTATATTATCACATATAGGTCCCGGAGTGACAAAACGAAATGCTTTTTTCTGATAGATGACTTTTCGAAACTATATTAGTATACAGGCATATATGACATTTAAACACATACACAAAACAAGTATTCATGTAACACCGAAAGATGCATTTCTATTCGAGTCTCCACGTTTGTTGTATTTATATCGAATGTTTTCGTAACCATTGATTCCCTTCTCTAAAATAGGTTGATGTTGCTTCTAACTCCGCAAAACGAGGCTTCTCTCCGTTCACTACTAACGTTCGGGTGCGATTTGCCCCAGTCGAAATGAATAGTTCTCTCCCTATATTTTGATAAGCTCCCGGGACTGACTTTCACTCTATATATAAAATGTAAGACCTATGTCCAATCTGTTGCTAAGGTAGGTGTGAAAGTAGCTTGATCATCATACTGTTAGATGGCGAGGTAGGTGCCTCGGGGATGAGCGCCTTAAAAGGAGGGAGGAGCATAGAAACGGAAGTCGAGAATCCCGTAATTTCCACTCAGGAGAGCTATTTGCTCTCTTTAGCCGGTACCAACGACCGACCTAGACGATAGAATCGAGAGGTCCCTGCATATGACACGGGCTGGAGGAGATGGGTCGCCGCATAGCGCATTAAATACATTATTTTAGACTTCTCTCTTTGTCTTTACCTCTCTCATACGAACCAATTCCAGTTTCTGCCATGATCTTGCTTAAAATAAACTCTTATAAAAACCAAATCAACGTTGAGATACACAAGCCAGCAGCGACGAAACCTGGGTACACACTCGCGGAGGTAAGCAGTATCTAACAATATTGATCCAGAAGGTACCTAACTCGTCTACCTATATACATCCTAAGATGGAGTATGCTATCACACTTGGAAAGATGCTGCTCAGAGAAATGGCCGATGATCGAAATGGCCGATGATCATTCCTGTTTCTTGGATACTTTTTCTCACAGAGGAATTCTGCTGCCTTTCTTTACCCTAACGGCATTACCATGGAAGATGCTTGGCTGAGGCCCAAGCTCATTTCTCCTTGAAAGACATGGGCAGCAAGAACTCGATTGCTTACCACGACAGAAATGTGTCTTCTTCTTCCATGTGCCTAGTGTCAGGCGGAATTTCCAAAAAAAAAGCTTAATTTCAAGGACTTTTCTCTGTGGAACAAATTACCATGACATTGCTACCAACCAGATTATAACATAGTCGTCTTAAAATTTTGTCATAAAATACTTGTCATAAAAATACTTGTCATAAAATAATTGTCATAAAAATACTTGTCATGAAAATATTTGCCATAAAATATTTGTCATAAAATACTTGACATAAAATACTTGTCATAAAAATGCTTGTTATAATTACTTGTCATAAAATACTTGTCATGAAAATACTTGTAATGAAAATACTTGTCATACAATACTATTCATAAAAATACTTGTCATAAAATACTAGTCATAAAAATACTTGTCATAAAAAGTTTCTATAAGAAATCAAACTCCGTTCATTTTATTAATTATTTTCAGTATTTTATAATATTCTCTATTTCCAGCTGACAATCACTTCATTGTCAACATGGATGGTTGTTTAAAAACGTTGTATAGACCGTACTAGACTTTATTATTAGTAGTAATGATAGTAATACTATGATTTCATGATGACTGGCTCTGATGTGTGTGTAACATCCTTACCCTCTTGTTGCTGGTACCCACGTGTCGTCTCGTCTTCGCGTACACACCCTCTCTCTGAATCAATATTCATCCTTAGGCAACATTCACAGAACTGAAATTGTAATAAAATCTAAAAAAACAAGAATCTGAACGGCAATATGGTGTTATACGCTGGAGGCACGAGTGAATATGGTTCCTCATTCAATCCAGGGCAACATTTATCTTGCGGCAATAAATCTATATTATAGCTGCCATAAATGTAATAGTCATTAACGACATAAACATCAATGACAGTTTTTTTTTCTAGTTAACAACGAAGGAGATTATCATCGAGTTTTCATAAAAGTTAAATTATTTAATACGATGCACAATGCATGCATCATTATGTTAGACAACGTACTTGAAATCTCGGATATCTAAAAACACATCAGTTTTGATTGCTAAATCTAGATTGGAATTTTAAATTAATTAATTTAACACGAGAACAAACAAAAACATAAATCAGTCGTGAGATTGCATAACTATGTCTTCTAACGTAAGGATGCGCAAAAGTATACAACTAAACCTTAATTCTCCATATTGTATGAAGTATTGCGTTGATAGTTCACAAAAGATTTCTCTTATCAGACTGATATTGTGTATCGTCATTACCATTATCAAAGAGCATAAGACCCATATATCAAATTTGAAAAATATGTAAGGCTAAAATTTCGATTATGATTGAATTATTTAAGTTAAAGTTTCAGGTCATTATCAATCCTCATTTAAAAACAAAATCACCAGAAATAAGCATCTACATGTCAGAGTTTTTTTTAGTTTAGTTAAAGAAGCAGTTGCTTGAAGTTGAAATCAAAGCCCGATAGTTTTATGAATGAACACATGCTTCAAAAGAAGATCAGTATCAGCTGCCGAGAGTTCTCGATTCTTTTATGAATAACTATTAGTTTTAGCTTGCTTAAGCAGGACATTTCTCTTTTACCATAACAAATCTAGTTATCAAAAACATGCATGTTTCCATCTTGTTATCACTAGAATAAAACTAACGCGTTTTAATCTGTTATTTAGTGGAATCATTATCTTTATAAAAAGAATACCACCTACACTAATATGACAGAATAATTGACGTCAATGTGTGACTGGCCATATTAGTTTGTTTAATTAAAATTAACTTGAATTAATTAAGGTAATAATGTATGTTATTATTTTTATTCACCCTAAACAAGGCATATAGTCACAGAAGCATGAGAGAGAAAACAAACTATTACTTAAATACATAAGATATATACAGGGTGGCGCAAAAGTCGCGCATTGGTTTGTTTAGGTGAGAGAAACTACAACATTTAAAGTAATTTACTAGGCTTTTCTGATAAATAATACATTTACTAGGTAATTTTGTTGTAGTAGTTTTTAAAAATAATATCCTTTAAATGGCCACCATTTTCGGCCTCACTAAGACGGACTCTAACTAGGGCATTTTCCATTACACTCCTTAGAATAAGTGGCTCTAGTTCTTTGAAGTGACCTTCTGGACATTCCAATTTGGGTGTCTCGTCTTCGAGTTGAGGTGTCTGGATTTTCAGCAATGCTATCCTCAACGAGTGCTACATTTTCCGCTGTCCGTACTGAACGTGGTCTGCCACATCGTGGAAGATCACTGACTGAACCCTACTGCTGAAACCGTGCCACAAGACGATCAATTGTGGTCTGACTCTTTGGGTTAAGGTTATTCAACGATTGTTTCCGAAGTAAAGTTCAATAATTTTGGTTCGTTGTTCGGTGCTATATTTTTCCATGATAAATTATCAATGTTTATATCTGTAATATTCTGAAAAATAAGGAGAAAATTTGATTAAATGCTAAAGTTGTTATATATATATATATATATATATATATATATATATATATATATATATATATATATATTGTATTCGTGTTTATGTATATTGTATCTATGTTTATGTTTTTGGGAACCATCTGTATGATCCTACGGCAAGAGGTTAACCAACCGTATAAATGGTTGACACCCTTATGCGGCTAGGTAGGTAGACTCACCGCGGCCTGTTTTTAGCCACTCAGACGCACTAAGATAGAAGCGTCTCTACTGGCCAACAACGGACGGATGGGTTTACAGACTCGCGGATGGATCCAGGAGGACACGACGCAACTCTGCTCCGACATTTGCAACCAATACAGTTGCCTAACTCTCTACCACAAGGAGGTGGTGCATCCTTAGGAGAGTTTGTAATTACCTACAGGATAGTTTGAATTATCTACTAGACACCATCCTCGAGTGTCTTCGATTTCTCTGTACCAGGATTTGTCAGGAACCCCTGGCATGATGATATTAAAACCTACAAGTTAACCATAAATAACTTGGAAAATTACATAGTATTCGAAGCCCAAATAAGATACCCTCGACATGGCTATACACTTGCTTATAGGAGGAATGGTTCACCTTCCCCTATTACTTTAAGTAAAACAACTAAGTCTTATATTCCACCAGATTAAATGAATTCTTGTCCTGGAATCCGGTAAGATCAGAGACCACAAGAAAGATATACTATAATCTATTTAACTTGTCAATTGGGAGAGGAAAAATAATGTTCATAGCTTCTTTACTAACTCAACGTCTGAGAGATAAAGAACTTTAATAGAATATTAAAATATCTATGTATCTATAGAGATCAACTGTTGACCCAGGAAGAGGTCCCTTGATTTCTGATAACTTCGACCATAGTAAAATTAGACAAGATAGAAAATTATATATATATATATATATATATATATATATATATATATATATATATATATGACGTACACTTGACTTTATTTTATCTACTTTTATTTCATTCGAGAATTCATCTGTGATATATCTTTTTAGACATTTTTCTTGCATAATAATAAATATATTTACTTCGACATTTTGCAGAATTGGAAAATCAATTGTCTCGTCAATCTGTTTTAGCCATTTATGGTGGATTTTCCTTATGTTTATAAGCGTTCCTATTACAACGGGAATCACCTTTACTTCTTCTTATTACTATTATTTTTATTATTATTATTATTTTATGATTTATTATTCTTTATTTGTCTTGTTACTTTTCAGAGTTTTTTGTCATGTAATTTACATGCGTGTGTGTAGTGTTTACAGACACACGCATTTAAATTAGATAACGTATTTTTTTAAATGACGCTCATTCTGTAAATACACAGTTTTTTTCAAAGTGATTTGCAAAATATTGGTATTGTCATATGTTGACGAAATCTTCTCCTAATCCATTAATGATGGCTAGGGTAGACGTATTACAACTTTAACAGATTTGGCATAGGACTCAGTCGCGTTTTCTTTAACCCATTTTCAGCAATGGTGAGTAGTTTTAAGGGCGTATTTTCTAGAAGGGCATCGATTTCGTTAGAAAGCACTTCAAATAATGGTTTCTGTGTGAGATGGCTGCGACACACATGGATGTAACACGGCTAGCTGTTTTCTCTCTGTTGGACTTTCTTGGGGTATAACACTCGCAATGCTAGCGAGTAACTAATAAAATATATCGAAAATGAAGTGCAGATGAATTTAGAAATTAAAGAGATATAGATATCTATATAAGCTCTTGGATATCGATACACCTTGCGAAATAAATAACATCAAAGTTATTGGCAAAAATAGCAAAGTGCAACAAGCCATGTAAAAAGACAGTAAGAGGATATGTACGTCAATATACAGTCTAAATGTTTAGCCAGAGCGACTTTAAATCTGCCTATTATAGGCATCGCAACTACATTTTCTGGTAGCTGCCTCAGCATAGCTGAAACAGGAACAGATAATTGTGTATTTCTTCTAATCAGCTGATATTTCGTTTTTTATTATTTTACGTCAGTGTGAGTTTTCAGAAATCAAGTAGTCCGTTTTAGGGTGAACACTTGATTTCATTTTCGAAATACGTAGATATCCGAGTGTTCAATCAAGTTTAATTTCTACCTGTAAAATGTTTAGTTTTGAAAGCAGTTAAGAACACCAATTTTACATCTCCCCAACTGACACCTTAGCTCTGTTATAGTATATCTTTCTGGTGGTCTCTTGGAGGTGTACCATTTCTCGTATGAGCCGGTGCTTAGCTATGCTAAAGGGATCTTATTTGTGCTTAGAATACTATGTTAATTAGAATATTTGGTCAGGGTTCACTCGTAGGTTGTCAATCTCCTGGTGTAGAGAGACCTTACACACCCAAATATATTGTCTAGTGGGCATTCAAATTTTCTCCAGTAGGCATTAAAATTCTCTCATGTAGACATTCAAATTCTCTCTTGCAGGCATTCAAATCCCCTCCAGTAGGTATTTAAATTCTGTGCAGTAGACATTAAAATTCTCTCCAGTAGGTATTCCAATTCTCTCCAGTAGACATTTAAATTATCTCTTGTAGGTATTCACATTCTCTCTAGTAGACATTCAAATTCTCTCCAGTAGGTATTCACATTCTCTCCAGTAGAAATTCAAATTACCTCCAATAGTAATTCAAATTCTCTCCAGTAGGAATTCAAATTTCGTCTTAATGAATACAACTGTGTAATTGGATGTTCTTAGAGAAGAAGATAGAAAAATAGATGTGCGCTGTTCAAGGCAATTTGTCAGATAAGATCAAGAACACTTGCAATCAGAATCGCGTACGTAAGTGGGTTGGCTTTGAACGAAGAGAAATATATATATATATATATATATATATATATATATATATATATATATATATTAATAAAATAATATAGTGTGCCTGTTCATTACGATTATTGATTTGTGTCTGTAAAATTCAAAAAATGTCCACGTTCAATAGAAATTTTAAAAATGCTTAAGTATCAGCAAAATTAGAAACATAGGCTAATCTAGAGTTGATTTTGGTACACCCTGTAGATAATAAAATACTGTCAGAAAGTTACATGGTTGAAGTTTTATCATTTCCACAAAGTTTCATCTGTAGTAATAATCCTAGTAACATTAGTGTTATATTCCCTTCAACTCGAAGTGGTCATCACTGTAAGGGTTGAATATATTTGTTAAGTAGAAGTAGGCATGTGTATGAGATAACACTAAATATGCTTGCATATATATATACATACATATATATATATATATATATATATATATATATATATATATATATATATAGTTGCATTCCAATGATCATAGGAAAAATCAATCTAAAATAATAAACTTCATTTGTCCTTTTTCTTCGTCTCACAAACACATTCTTTTATTGAGTTGTTTCCAAATTTAATATTTTTTCTATATCTTATGCGCGTTTCACAGCAAAGTCAAGATAATTATATAGTAGTTTGTTTAACATTGCTGATCATCAGAGCAGTAGTTTATTTAATGGTAATAAGAAAAACGTATTATTGTAAAGACATCAGAAAGAAAGATAGGAAATGTTTCAGAGGAAGTTTTGACAATAATAACGGCAACCCAAAATACATGAAAAAACTCACATGAGAAATGGCGAAAATAACGCCCCCCTCTTCCAAAAAACTAACTCCTGAAACGGATAGTTGCCGAAATATGAAAATAAAGTGATTGAAAGAACAAATGTAAAATGATGGATTTCGATTAATTTTTACTATAGTCATTGGGATGCAACTATTAAGTATATATGCTCTGAAACTTGTAATACAACTTCATTGAGCTTGCAATTTGAAAATTTTTCGGATATTATAAATAGTATATACTAAAATGTATACTTTTATAAGAACTTATAATATATATATATATATATATATATATATATATATATATATATATATATATATATATGATAAAAATGTTATTTGTGTAAAGGTTCAGCTATATATTAAGACACGTTTTAACTGAAGCTTTTGCAAGCTCATTATCCTTAGTCCTAAATAAAAATAAATGCCCCTTCCTAACATTTTCATGTCTAAGTGCATATAGTTATTTTCTTTGCCTGAGAACTCTGACCTTGTAATAGTTTGAGCTGAAACATGTATTTATATGTAATCAAATGTTTTTTTATAAATAAAACTTGTATTATATAAATCGCTATATTTATTTCTGAACACTATTATATAAACACAGTAGAGATATTCCGGATGTTTATCCTGTGGATAAATACTTAACCTGGATTACTATATATATATATATATATATATATAATCGATGTACACGTGTTTCGCTGTATCTACAGATCATCATCGTGACTGACTATGACAAGATTCGAACACTCAACCACATGGTTTGATACCGCTGAGCTACGAAGTCTGGCTTGAAATATATGGCGTTTGTATTACTTATAAATGCTTAGTTATTTTGTTTTCTTTTGCGATAATGACAATTTATGAAAGCGATCTACAGTTATTCACTTCCTAATCACTTAGGAAGTGAATCACCGTAGATGGCTTTCATAATCTGTCATTATTGGCTAAAACAACTACAAAAATAAGTAAACCCATATATATATATATATATATATATATATATATATATATATATATATATGTGTGTGTGTGTGTGTGTCTGTGTCTGTGTGTGTGTGTGTGTACAAAAAATGACAAACGGAAAAACAAGTTAAAGTGCAGGAGAAAAAAAAACAAATGATTTTGACCGGTTTCGTTCTGTTGGAGAACGTCTTCAGAAAAAAAACGAAACCGGTCAAAATCTTTTGTTTTTGTTTTTCTCCTGCACTTTAACTTGTTTTTCCGTTTGTCATTTTTTCACACATTTTGTCCACCACAACATTTTTTTTTCATGAATTATCGTGTACCTTACCGCATATATATATATATATATATATATATATATATATATATATATATATATGTATATATATATATATATATATATATATATATATATATATATATATATATATGTATATATATATATATATATATATATATATATATATATATATATATATACGGATATAATAAAGCAAGATAGTCAGCCGCCTCTAATTTTAATACGTCTCAGTAAGAATCCGGGATGATTGACAAAATTTCAGCTCCACATAATATATATCTTAAATATATTTTCTTTACAGGACCAATCCGTTTCGAGTAGTGTGTTTCTTTGAATGCGTATCTATTAAATTCTACCGTTAGCATGCTGTGTCTGTCGACGTTTCTTTAGATAACCCAGACCACATTCACAACTAGCGAAATGCTCATACTCCATAAGTCACGCTCTACTTCAGTTGTGTATTTAGAAAAACTTGAAAAGTTAGGTCAGTATTGAAACAAGGAATTAAGCTGTTCCTCCCCCGCGAGCGATTTTAAGATGTTCTTTTCTATTCTTTATGCTTCCATGACGTTATCTACCTACATCCCACAGCAGTAAGATTTGACACAAGGTCGGAAAGTGGGATTTTATAAGTCAGCACTCTAAAGGACGAGCCCCTGTGACCCTTAAAAATTGCCTGGGAAGCCCCGTCAGCATTTCCCGATAAGGGCGCCTCAGGCGATTAGCAATAAACTAACCCCTTTTCAAAGGGTGAGAAGGCAAAGCCTGGG
The DNA here is from genome assembly GCA_963556195.1 of Sepiola atlantica. Lineage (NCBI taxonomy): Eukaryota > Metazoa > Mollusca > Cephalopoda > Sepiida > Sepiolidae > Sepiola > Sepiola atlantica. Next base: position 79,284,369 of record OY744532.1, on the reverse strand, counting down.
AGGGTGGCCCTCCTATAACTGCCTAGAACAAACCCACAGACAGCCGTCATCAAGCCCCGAAGGGCAAGACAATATCGGTCTGTAGGGTGTAGTATCCATCGGAACAGATACTACACTGTGATCTTAGCCAAAATGGTATCTCAGTACAAACATATTTTAGGGCTGGTGTGAGGACACGTGTAAGTGACAATCATAATGAATCGAAGCTAAGAATACTGGTATTCTCTGGAAACGTACTCGCAGGAACACTACAAAGAAACTGTTTGTTTCTCGATCGAGCCGTAACTGGAAACGACTGGTGTGAGAACTCATACTGAATTAGACATCATAATGATAGGAATGCTTATTATTAGGACTAGCGGGGTCCAAGCTAAGTCCACTGTCGGAGCATCCATCTATTGTATATTGCTACCGTTCATTCGATTAATGACGGACGCAAAAGCAAACCATATGATATTATTGTACCACGTTTGTTCAAACTGAGAATTATATTGCAGCACATTGCTTAATTTAAGTGCATAATATAGTTGGCAATGGGTTCTACTTTTAAGACACTTGTAGGAGTGTGTGACATGTTTTCATTTTATAGACATACGGCGCGAACGCAGACCCCAACCATATTATTGTACCATATTTAGAGAGAACAGATCACGAAGGTCACAAAAGTGTATTTTAGTTCGCGTTTGACGTTCGACACAGCAGTATCATAAGATTAATGCTTTTTAATTACTTTCTTTTTCATTTCAGGTTATCCCATTTTTATCAAATAAAGGTGAAATGTAATGACGTACGGACAAACATATAATTGCTTTAGCGTATTATTATATAGATTATAACAGTGTAATCAACCTGCTATTATCATAGAAGAGCTATTGAGGCAGTTTGTACGTGAACACTAAGAGTATCGGATGATGATGATGATGATGATGATGATGATGATGATGATGATGATGATGATGATGATGATGATGATGATGATGATGATGATGTGGCAGCCTGATACTAAGAGTATTGGATAATAATAACGACGACGACGACGACGACGACGACGACGACGACGACGACAACAACACTAATACTACTACTACTAATAATAATAATAATGATAATGATAATGATAATGATAATGATAATAATCATAATAATAATAATAATAATGATAATGATAATGATAATGATAATGATAATAATCATAATAATAATAATAATAATAATAATAATAATAATACCAGATTCTTTATTTTACTTAACTAATCGCTCCCAATAATGTTCATGTCTGACAATACTTACCGTGAGATAAATAGGTTACGCAAAATTAAAAGAGTTCACAAATTTAACTTACGTGTCGAGAAACGAGTGTTGATGATAGGATATTAGCAAATAAAATAATCAAAACCATAAGAAATTATCTTCATTGACAATTTGTTTATACAATGAAAAATTAAGAGTTGGTAAAGATTAAGAGTTCAGAGTGTCCGAGAACGTTCTGTATGAAAGAAAATGTATTATTTGTGTTGAGAAATTGAGTACACATTTTTATTCCAGCTCTCGGCGTTTGCGTTTACATGTGTGTAAATGGGATAGCCATGGTGATGTGCGTGTATATTAGCTTGCTTATTCTGTTAGCGAGAGTGTGTTGGAACTTGTGTGCAATAGAGTTACGTTAACAATATATATATATATATATATATATATATATATATATATATATATATATATATATATATATATATATATATATATATATATAGTGAATTTTACATGTCCAACCTTGAAAACCTAACATTCAGCACAATTGAAAAACCTCCTATTTACGTTAGATATGTTGACGATATACTAATTCTAGCCAATAACACTGAACAAATTAATAAACTTAAAGACCTATTTCAAAAAACTCTGTCCTTAAATTCACTATAGAATTAAACACTAATAATAAAATCCCATTCCTAGATGTACTAATTGACACTTCTAACAATACTTTTAACACCTCTACCTATAAAAAACCAACTAGCAAAAACTCCAGCCTATTAAATTTCAAGAGTGAATGCCCCCACCGTTATAAAATAGCCATCATAAAAAATTTACTAAACCGAGCAAAATTGATTTTCTCCTCTAAAAAAACACCATTAATCGAACTAAAAAATATAAAACAAGTATTAATTAATAATGAATTTCCCAACTACCTCGTCGACGAACTAATTAAATCAATGATAAAAAACCTTACAACCACTAATATAAATAATAATATACAACATAACAACTCCAATTACATAAACATATATTACCGCAACCAAATGCAGCCAAATTTCAAACTAGAAGAAAAAGCTATAAAGAATATTTCACATCGATATATATCTCCAACAGATAAAAAAAAATTAAATTAATTATTTATTATAAAAGATTCACAACGCAAAACCTTGTAGTAAAAAACAACCCCTCTCCAACTCCCAAAACACTAGAAAGAACCAATGTAGTCTATAAATTTAAATGCCCTTTAGGAGGATGTACCTCCCGAAATAATAATAGCTACATTGGTTTTACTACAACTACTCTATCCCGCCGCCTCACTATGCACCTCGCAAACACTAGTTCAATATACAAACACCTACAAACGCACAACTGCCCTACATCTGAGTTGAGACATATATTAGTAATGAACACAAAAATAATACATTCCGAAACTAATTTTTAAAAATTAAAAATACTTGAAGCCATATACATAAAAACGCAGCAACCTAAAATCAATAACATTACATACGAGACAAGTAAAACTATTTTAAAATGCTTAGCCTAGTTTAGTGATATCAACCGGTGTCGCCTAATTCAATCAAAAAAAAGGTACATCTTATTAAAATTACTTACTGCCTATCTCCCCAATTTTCCTTCTCCATAATTATTAGACAAGACAAAATTAAATCAGCCACTATTTTAAATTAAAAATAATAAGAAGAAGAATAAATAAAATTAATAAATAAACGAAGAACTGTTTCAATTGTCACATTTTAAAATGTAGACGTGCGTATTTTACGCTAACGGTTTGCCGGCGTATTTTTTAAGAAATTCCATTCTTTCACTCGCTTTGTATTCATTTTAGCCATTAAAGACCTGAAGATGATTCCGGAGAGAATCGAAGACGTTAGTCCAACACATGGATCCTTCATCAATTCATTCCATCTACACGTCAAAAAGATCATTCGATGAATGGAAAAAATAAAAAAAGGAATCACTAAACAGAAGATTTCTGTCGTCTTCAATCACACATGCCTGAATGAAAAAATGCTGCCTAAATACACACAATATATATATATATATATATATATATATATATATATATATATATATATATGATGATGTTATGTTTAAAAGTGCATAAAAATCTCTGTTAATGTCTGCCGATGGCCTTCGACCAGGGGTCAAGATTAGCTTTGACTGGTGAAGAAGAAACAGAAACAAAAATGTGTGTGTGCTTTTATAGTACGCGCGAATATATGGCAGTGAATATTCTCGCTTCTCTGATTGGCTGAAGGACACTATCTCTCCAAGCCTAAGCAACTGAAGACATTCTCTCCCTCTCAAGACTTAAACAAGTGAAAACACTATTTCTCTAAGCCTAAGAAACTAAAAACGCTATCGCGGTAGGCCTAAGTAACTGAATACACTATCTCTCAAGACCTAAGCAAATAAAGTCACTATATTTCCAAACCTAATCAATTTAAGACACTATCTCCCCAGACCATAGAACCTGAAGACACTATAACTCCAGACTTAAACAACTTCAGACCACCTTCTCCACAAGCTCGCTACAGAGACTCCTCCAACACCCGGTGACGTCACAAAACGAATCCGGCTGAAACGTTCCTGGACGGAGGAATTGCAGGCAGCAGATAAATTAAGGTTGCACAGATTTGTAGAGGACCCGGATAACTTACCAGGCATAGACTTCCCTCGTCGGCAGTGGACAATGCTCAACAGCCTCAGGTGTCGGCCGTTTCGCCGCGACCATGAAAGGATGGGGACTCAGGGACTCGGCTGTCTGCGACTGTGGTCACTCTGAACAGACAGTAGACCACATCATCGAGTCATGCCTTAAATATCGACCACCGAACGGCGAAGCCAGCATAGCTACGCTAGACAACAAAACATTAGCATGGCTTTCCTCAACCGAGCTGGTTATCTAACAATAAGATGTTGTGAAGCAAACGAAAGAAGAAGACACTGTCTTTACAAACCTTAGAAACTGAACACACTATTACTCCATACCTCAGCAACTTAAAGCATATTCTCTTTCCAAACTTAACCAATAAAGACACTATGTCTCCAGACGTAGAAAACTGAAATCCAACTTGTATATTCACATGATTAAGCAAAGCAATTAGCCATCTGTATCTTAGATGGATTATAGCTTACACAGCGGTACATTGTCCGTCAACAATACCCAATAACACATCGGACAAAGCAAATATTACATTTACTAAACGTTTAAGCAAAGAGTGTACAATAGACTTTTCGAATCGCAGGTGTTATTAGGAGTTTCCCTTCTCCTAGTCATATTCCCCTAATAAGGTCTCTTAATCTAGCATATCCTATTAGTTTTCCATAATCGAAATTTAATAGGTGGTCCTAGACACGACACTAAACTGCTTCGGAAGAAACTTAGTAAAAGTGTCTATCCCTACAACGCCAAACAGCCTAACACACAACTTCCACATTTGTTATCTACTCTATCAAGTATTCAAACTCAATCTACTACCGAGAAACCTAGGCATGAGACAAAACTGAATCAGCTATTCCATATAGGAATTAAATAAAGTCTGTTGTTTACCTATTATTTATTTACAAAATATCCGCTTAAAAAATAACTTGATCTATAAACCCTTCAGATACAAAAACGACATTTACGGCAAGAATAATCAATATAAATATATAAAGAACTCGAAATATAAATAATGACTGACTTTAACAGATGACGACACGAATATGTCGATATACCATAAAATACCACCAAGCATAGAATTAAATAGATACCACAAACTTACGAGTAGATTATATGGAATAACATATATATATATATATATATATATATATATATATATATATATATATATATATATATATATATATATATATATATATACATATATTTAATTATAGATAAAATTGTTATCCAGGGACACGTGTTTTGCCGTTACTGCAGCTCATCAACTTGGCTGACTATATATATATATATATATATATATATATATATATATATATATATATATATATATATATATATATATATATATATACATATATATGTGTGTGTATGTGTCTGTGAAAAGATGACAAACGGAAAATAAGTCAAAGTGCAGGATAAAAACAAATGCAAGAGATGTTTTTACCGGTTTCGTTCGTGGAGAACGTCTTCAGAATATGAAGATACGGAAATAATTATATTTTGAAGGCACACACATGGGATGAGGGAAGAATGATCCGATTGTATCATATGAGAAGACATTAAGTGATTTTGGGATATGATAAGTAGGTGACACATTCTTCTAAGGCGGTGGGGAAGGGGAAAGGCGGCAAAGAACCTAACTACGGTGAACAAAAGGGGTGGGCATGAAATTGATACACTGGAAGTTAGTACCTAAAGATTAATAAGAAATAAACAGGGATGGGTCAGCTAATTTGTCAACAATAGGTTTTTAAAGAGCAATTCAGAAAAATGAAAAGCCGAGGTGGACAAAATGTGTGAAAAAAGAAAACAAACGGGAAAGACAGGTTAAAGGTTAGGAGAAAAACAAAAATATAAATGGGTTTTAAAATTAGAAAAATAAGGGTTAAGTTAGAGAGAAATGTATTAAAATGATTTGATTATCAATGAGAGCTTGCTATTATCACAAAAATATATTTAAAAAATATACACAGACATACACACGCACATGTATATATATAAACATATACACACATATGTGTGTATATATCCACACACATACATACATATACACATAAAACATTTTCCAATATATATATATATATATATATATATATATATATATATATAATTATGTATATATATATATATATATACTTTGTCAGGGGCGCAGTGGTGCAATATATTGCATTGTTTTAGTGCAGCTTTAGCCAAGTCTCTGCTTAGGGTATAAGATCCGTGCCTTAGGTTGAAGTTTGAAGGTGATGAAAGGAGAATAGTCGCACTTTCAATGCATTTGCGATGTGAGAGAGAGTGTTCGTTCTTGATGAGAGTGCAGTCTGAAAGGTTTAGATTGTGGAAGAGAGTGTTCATGTGTATCACTACAGCATCAGTGGAAATGTCGTGTTTGAGGCCCCGCTTATGTTCGAGATCTCAGATGTCAAAGGACCTACCAAGCTCTAAAATACCCTCATTTCTTTCATCCTTAACGCTAAACAAAAAGCTTCCAACATCCACAAAAAAGACCGACCCCACAAAAATATCTCCTCACAAAATAACAAACACAACGGAAGAAAACAAATCTTACATAGTTCTCCCCAATAACCCCATATCTATCTCCCGACAGAAAAACTAAAACCCGACATAAAAATAGTAACATCCACCTCAAAAACTATTAAAGACCTACGTAATACGAAACCCCGTTCCCAACCACCCCCCAAAGACACCTCTTACTCTGCCGGCATCTACAAGATAAAATGCGCCGTATGTCCGATGTTCTACATTGGGGAAACATCTAGAAACCTGAGATCTGCTCAGGAATTTTTCTAGGAAATAGTTCGCTTATCCTAGTACGTTGGCTTCTCAAAACCACACATGACCTTGTGTCTAACCTCCTGACAAAGAGGTAAACAATATATGTATAGAATACATAGAAATGTTGATCACATCGTGTGATAAATCCTCCAAAAGAATCATACCCCGTTTTTAATGTAATATAGGTAAAGTAGATGTTTCCGCGACCCGTTGGGTCATAAACACAACCACACATTATGTTACTTTGATTTAATTCAAAGATTCATAAACTGTAACATGTATGTTAATAAATTCTTCTTGCATAACTAGAATAGTAAGCCTATTTACGTAGATGTTATTTGGACTCACTAGGAGTTCTCACACAAGTCATCATCAGTGATTGCTCACTGACAATGGCCTGTGCTGTTCCCTGAAATCTTAGTGACAACAAAACTCCCTTGATTTCCAGTAATCTCAACCTCTTTTCGATAACCATTACAAATGACTTTGAGGTATCACAACATCCGCTAACTATTTATTTCTTGCTGGTAACGACCATTGGTCTTCTCTGCGATTTGGTCGCGGTAATAAGCCCCCTAAGGTCCCAGTACTATTCGCACTCTCCCAGCGATGATCTGGTTAGTGCTATCTCTCCTCAGTCTTTCTAGCCTTCTTGACTTTCTTTCAATCCTCATTGACTCTTTTTAAATCCTCTTTTAATCATCATTATTATTATTGGTAGTAGTAGTAGTAGTAGTAGTAGTAGTAGATGTAGTAGTAGTAGTAGTAGTAGTAGTAGTAGTAGTAGTAGTAGTAGTAGTAGTAGTAGTAGTAGGGGTAGTATATAGAGATAGTTTTTCTTGCTAATAAGTCACCGTTCATCAAGTGGCGGTGGCCACTCGAGAATAAGGGTTAAAGGTATCGTCGGTAGGACGATGACTGCCACCACGAGAAGACCGGAAACAATGATTGGGTGAGCAGAAGATTACTTAAGAGGAATTGATTTTCCGAGAGTGCTTCTCATCAATTATTTTTTTACATTAGACTTGACGATGACCATGTTTTAGTCAGTTGGGAAACAGTCTCGTGGTGTCTTGTTCCACAGATAGAATGTTATTAGAAAGAAACTTTCTTAATGTATATTTTGTCTGGTTTTTTTTTTGGTAAAGAGAGAGAGAGAAAGGGGAGTTCTTTGTTGTGGTTTTAGATATGCGTGTATTTGCTCTGAATTTCTTACACGGGGGGGGGGGGGCGGGGAATGGAGTTCAGTCGATCACCTACCATGAACATATCGATGCAGTAGAGAGAGGCTAGCAATATCACTTATGTGTGAAATAGGCTGTGGAGACGAGAAGAGATCATCACCTACAAGATGGCGTAATCCGTTTTGTAGACCGTCAAAGCTGGAAAGAGTGCTTTGAGCGGCAGAAGTAGTCTCCAGTCTTATTATGTTTATATAGAAATAAAATGGCTTATTGTTTACCCATTTAATTAGTTTTAAAAGTTTCGCAAAAAGTAATATTTAACACACGATCGCTTATCGACAGACTATATCTGGTCGCTGCTGTCATTCGGAGTTGTCCATCTCTTGGGTTTTTCTTACGAGGTTTCAGTATATAGTATATATCAAAATAAATTTTAGCTAATGAGGCACAACTTATCAAGGCTGAAAACAACTAGAGAATAAGGGTTAATGAGATGAGTAGATTTTTATATGATGTATGGAATGAACAATATTTGATTATTTTATGAGAACGGTTTCTGACAAGTATTTGTTGACAATGGATTTGATAATGATGACCATTTTGTAATGTTTACACATATATGGAGGTAATAACTCTCCCAATATGTATTAGACTAATTGTGTGTAATTTTATCCAAACACAACGCTGTAGAAGTATTAATAAAGCATTGTTTGTATATGTAAACAAGTGTTACATATACCTCTCCTCCGAGGGGAGGTCAAATGTCTCGTCAATCACAATCAAACACTATACATATTTGTTACAATACAAACAATATACATGTTTGTTATCAATTCAAACCATTAATACTAACAGCATCATTAAATCCTACATCGTGTTGCCCGCTACTCCGATGACTGAGGTCCTTTGTTCCCGATCTTCTCAATGGGGGAGGAATTATCGATGAGATTAAAGTTAGACCCAACAACACGCCGACACTTGTTGGTTAGTTTATAACAAATGTTTATTCAAAAAGAACAGAACATAAACTCCACATGCGAAACCAGGAGAAGGAGATAAAGAAAGAGAGATAGATAGAGATAGAGAGAGGGGTCGAGCACGCGAGAGAGAGAGAGAGAGAGAGAGAAAGAGAGATGAAATGAGATAGACAGAGTTCACTACATTCGTCGCCCAACGCACGCTGTCCTCGCCTTCGGGCAGCTCGCAAAACACGTCCTCACTCGTGAAAGTCTCACAGACTGAGAGAATGAGTTGAGTCCCACCGGAAGTCATATGATTGGAATAAACTCCGCCCGATGTCACTCTCTGACCCCTTTTGAATCTTAAACCTTTCCATTCATCTCCTACACGACTAACACTGTGTAACACAAAAAGCAGACGACAACTGACCTTTTTTTTAATTACAAAGGTTTTAATAGTGAAAGTTATAAACCAAATTTGATAGAAGAAAAATGTATACAATTGAATGATTTACTTGTATTAAAGAAAAACAGGACATTTAGATTGAGGGAAAATGTATATATTTACATATTCATTTTACAATGTACTCATATATCTTACTACAGACGTGTATTTTGCTTTACCAATTAACTAAAAAATAAAGACAGAGCAAAGGAGATATACACCAAGGCACTGTTGCTTACCTCAGAGGCAATACTCTTTTTCATTAAACAAAACGAATCTCCCTTGAAAAGTACAGATATCAGCGAAATTAATATTTTCGTTTGGAGTAGAAAGGTCGCAGATATAAAATTGCATGGAAAGCACATGACACATCCCGTCTTACATTTATGTTTCTTCTGTTTTAAGAATGCTTCTGCTTAAAAAACGTATTTCATATTTTTAACAAGTTCATATGCATGTGTAAATTAACTTTAATAATTTTCCTGTTTTGTGGTTTAGCAGCGTGTGTCTTATTTTTCATACTTATATTTCATAGTATATTGTCTTCAAAAAAGCAATTTCAACAAGCCGCGCATGCGTGGTCGCCCTTTGTATGTGACCCGATGTGGCGAGTGTAAAATGCAATAAATTTGGGCAATTTGGGGCATTTCTGACACCCATTGTACACCCTGGGGGCGCGAACCAGTATTTTTCTGAGGTTAAGGATGCTTATTTTATATCCAGAACAATTGCCTCTACATTTTGGCCAAGTTTCAGAAAAATTTAATGGATGGATCAAACGTTATGGGAGAAAAGGGTCATTTTTTGCCATTTTGGGGGCTTTTGACACCCTGGAGGCGCGAAGCAGATGTTTACCAAGGTCAGCGATACTTATTCTCTATTAGTAATAATTGCCTCCATATTTTGGCCAAGTTTCAGAGAAATTGAATGGATGGATGAAAAGTTATGGGGCAAAAAATATCATTTTTTGCCATTTTGGGGCCTTTTGACCCACTGATATTACCCTATTGTTATACCTACATCTGGAATGTAATAATGTACACAAACATACGAGTAGACGAGTTTGGAATCAAGCAGAAAGTCGGTAATATAACGCATGATATATTTCAAAAGAGGATTTACAGACCGCTTAAAATGCGTGCGGTAATATAGGTAACATTCAGAATGAAAACACGAAATGTTAAATAATATGTTTCTAATAGACAGGCAGTTTAATAGGCTTGTAGATTTATTTCTCATATTGTTTACTCCAAATCAATGTATTTACATATATCGATTCGAGATTAACGTTTGGTCGATTGAAAAACAAAAACCTCTCGTAGACGATTTAACTAGAATGAATTCCGATATGAAAATCATGGTGGGCGGCTGATTTTCTTTATAACGATGAATATTTTTTTTCATGATCGACAATGGAACTATCAATTGAAGCCTTTCTTAGATTATGTTTTAATTTATTTTATATACAAAGAAACAATGCGAATTAAATAAAAGAACTACGCCGCCATCATTTTTCTTATTATGTTTCTTAATAATTCGGTATTTAAAAATTAGATTTAAATTTCTTGAAAATTCAAAATACTTTTTTTAATCAGATAAAATCTTAAATAACTCGTGACATGTTTCCTTGCGCTTTATTTTCTGAAGTAAATCCAAATGAATGGTAACCCATTGCTTTTGAATAAGAAAACATATTAAAGATGTTTACGTTGTTGTCTTTAGATCAGGCTACATCCAGAGTGTTTATTTTGTGTGCTTCTGTGTTTCATTTGTTTAGGTCCTTGACTCTAGATACAGATACATCCAAAGTGTTTATTTTGTGTGCTTCGGTGTTTCATGTAAACCAAAGAGTGTATTTTGTGTGCTTCGGTGTTTCATGTAAACCAAAGTGTTTATTTTGTGTGCTTCGGTGTTTCATGTAAACCAAAGAGTGTATTTTGTGTGCTTCGGTGTTTCATGTAAACCAAAGTGTTTATTTTGTGTGCTTCGGTGTTTCATGTAAACCAAAGAGTGTATTTTGTGTGCTTCGGTGTTTCATGTAAACCAAAGTGTTTATTTTGTGTGCTTCGGTGTTTCATGTAAACCAAAGAGTGTATTTTGTGTGCTTCGGTGTTTCATGTAAACCAAAGTGTTTATTTTGTGTGCTTCGGTGTTTCATGTAAACCAAAGAGTGTATTTTGTGTGCTTCGGTGTTTCATGTAAACCAAAGTGTTTATTTTGTGTGCTTCGGTGTTTCATGTAAACCAAAGAGTGTATTTTGTGTGCTTCGGTGTTTCATGTAAACCAAAGTGTTTATTTTGTGTGCTTCGGTGTTTCATGTAAACCAAAGAGTGTATTTTGTGTGCTTCGGTGTTTCATGTAAACCAAAGTGTTTATTTTGTGTGCTTCGGTGTTTCATGTAAACCAAAGAGTGTATTTTGTGTGCTTCGGTGTTTCATGTAAACCAAAGTGTTTATTTTGTGTGCTTCGGTGTTTCATGTAAACCAAAGAGTGTATTTTGTGTGCTTCGGTGTTTCATGTAAACCAAAGTGTTTATTTTGTGTGCTTCGGTGTTTCATGTAAACCAAAGAGTGTATTTTGTGTGCTTCGGTGTTTCATGTAAACCAAAGTGTTTATTTTGTGTGCTTCGGTGTTTCATGTAAACCAAAGAGTGTATTTTGTGTGCTTCGGTGTTTCATGTAAACCAAAGAGTGTATTTTGTGTGCTTCGGTGTTTCATGTAAACCAAAGAGTGTATTTTGTGTGCTTCGGTGTTTCATGTAAACCAAAGAGTGTATTTTGTGTGCTTCGGTGTTTCATGTAAACCAAAGAGTGTATTTTGTGTGCTTCGGTGTTTCATGTAAACCAAAGTGTTTATTTTGTGTGCTTCGGTGTTTCATGTAAACCAAAGAGTGTATTTTGTGTGCTTCGGTGTTTCATGTAAACCAAAGAGTGTATTTTGTGTGCTTCGGTGTTTCATGTAAACCAAAGAGTGTATTTTGTGTGCTTCGGTGTTTCATGTAAACCAAAGAGTGTATTTTGTGTGCTTCGGTGTTTCATGTAAACCAAAGAGTGTATTTTGTGTGCTTCGGTGTTTCATGTAAACCAAAGTGTTTATTTTGTGTGCTTCGGTGTTTCATGTAAACCAAAGAGTGTATTTTGTGTGCTTCTGTGTTTTAATTGTTTACGTCGTTGTTTTAGATCAGACTACATCCAAATAGTTTATTTTGTGTACTTCTGTGTTTTAATTGTTTACGTCGTTGTTTTAGATCAGACTACATCCAAATAGTTTATTTTGTGTACTTCTGTGTTTTAATTGTTTACGTCGTTGTTTTAGATCAGACTACATCCAAATAGTTTATTTTGTGTACTTCTGTGTTTTAATTGTTTACGTCGTTGTTTTAGATCAGACTACATCCAACTAGTTTATTTTGTGTACTTCTGTGTTTTAATTGTTTACGTCGTTGTTTTAGATCAGACTACATCCAACTAGTTTATTTTGTGTACTTCTGTGTTTCCTTTTTTTTACGTCGTTGTCTTTAGATCAGACTACATCCAAAGAGTTTATTGTGTGTGCTTCTGTGTTTAATTTGTTTAGGTACTTGTCTTTAGATACGCTACATCAAAAGACTTTATTTTCTGTGCTGCTGTGTTTCCTTTATTAAGGTCGTTGACTTTAGATCAGGCTACATCCAAAGAGTTAATTTTGTGTGCTACTATGTGTCATTTGCTTATGTCGTTGTCTTTAGATCAGGAGGCTACATCACAAGAGTTTCTTTTGTGTACTTCTGTGTTTCCTTTGTTTAGGTGGTTGTCTTCAGATAAGGCTACATCCAAAGATTGATTTTGTGTGCTTCTGTGCTTCCTTTGTTTATGTCGTTGGCTTTAGATCAGGCTAAATCGAAATAGTTTATTTTGTGTTCTTCTGTGTTTCATTTGTTTACGTCGTTGTCTTTACATCAGACTACATCCAAAGAGTTTATTTTGTGTGCTTCTGTGTTTCATTTTATCAATTAGAGTTTATGCAAAACAAATTTACATTTCTAATAATCATTGTATTCTAATATCTTATTCATAACTATCAGGAAGAAGCGACGTGGCTCATGATTGATGGAGGGTCACAACTATATACACTGATCCCCGCCCCTCGTTTATCCCCCTAAAATGTCCATTGTCTTCTACGGTTAATTCTACATAAGAATACATTTTTAAATATAATGTTTATTCTCGAACCTTATTTTTACATGAGGAACACAAACATTATACAAATAAGCATGGATACGCAGAGATATTGAGTTTTTTATTTATAAATAATGCCATCATATTTGTTAATCGTACAAGATAAAATCAGTTCTATCTTTTATCAGTAAAACTTGATAAACTAGCTGAAGTATATGGTTTACACGATAAATTTATTTTTATGAGTGACGATAAGAAATGATATACACGATAAGAAATAATACCAAAGCGCTCATAATATAAACGATAAGAAATCAAAGGAAAACGCTTATGATATAAACGATAATAAATAAAATAAAAACGCTTATGATATAAACGATAAGAAATGAAAGGAAAGCGTTTATGATACAAACACAGGGAAACGAAAGTAAAGCGCTTATGATATAAACGATACGAAATAAAAGGAAAGCACTTATGAAACACTCGATAAGAAATGAAAGGAAAACACTTATGCTATAAACTATGAGAGATCCAAGGAAAGAGCTTATGATATAAACGATAAGAAATAAAAGGAAAGAGCTTATGATACCAACAATAAGAAATAGAAGAAAAGAGCTTATGATAGAACCGATAATAACATGAAAAAAACGCTTATAATATAAACGACATTAAAAGAAAGGAAAGCGCTTATAATATAAGCGATAAGAAATGAAAGGAAAGCGTTTTTATGATAAAACATGAGAAATTAAAGGAAAGCGCTTATGATATAAACAATAAGAAATGAATAGATAGCACTTATTAAACAAACGATAAGAAATGAAAGAGAACGCGCTTATAATATAAACGATATAAAATGAAAGATAAGCTCTTATGATATAAACGCTAAGAAATGAAAAGAAAGCACATATTATATAAGCGATGACAAATAAAAGGAAAGCGCTTATGATATAAACAATAAGAATGGAAAAAGGAGATTATGATATAAACAATAAGAAAGGAAATAAAAGACCTTATGATATAAACAAGAAGAAATGAATAGAAAGCGCTTATGATACAAACGATAAGAAATGAAATGATAGCGCTTATGATATACACAATAACAAATGGAAGAGAAGGGCTTATGATACAAACGATAAAAAATGAAATGCCAGAGCTTAAGATAAAAACGATATAAATAGAAACAAAAAGCGCTTATTATATAAACGATAAGAAATGAAAGGAAAGCGCTTACAATATAACCGATGATAAAGGAAAGCGCTTACAACATAAACGATAAAAAAAGAAAAGCCCTTATGATATAAACGATAAGAAATGAAAGGAAAGCGCTTACAATATAACCGATGATAAAGGAAAGCGCTTACAACATAAACGATAAAAAAAGAAAAGCCCTTATGATATAAACGATAAGAAATGAAAGGAAAGCGCTTACAATATAACCGATGATAAAGGAAAGCGCTTATGATATAAACGATAAGAAATAAAAGGAACGCGCTTATGATACAAACGATAAAAAATTAAAGGAAAGTGCTTATTATATAAACGATGATAAATGAAAGGAAATAGCTGATAATATAAACGATAAGAAATGAAAACAAAGCGTTTATGATATAAACCATGAGAAATAAAGGGTAAGCGCTTATGAAACCAAACGATTAGAAACGAAAAGAAAAGCGCTTATGATATAAACGATATAAAATGAAAGGAAAGCGCTTATGATACAAACCTAAGAAATGACAGGAAGGCGCTTATTATATAAACGATAAGTAATGAAGGAAAGCACTTATTATATAAACGTTAAGTAATGAAAGAAAATCACTTATCATATAAACGGTAAGAAAAAGAAAATTAAAGCGTTTATGATATAAACCATGAGAAAAGAAAAGGAAAGCGATTATGATACAAACGATAAAAATTGAAAGGAATGAGATTATGATATAAACGATATAAAAGGAAATGAAAGCGCTTATGATATAAACATTTATAAATATAAATAAAAGGAAAGCGCTTATGATGCAAATGATAAAAAAATGAAAGGAAAATGCTTATGATATTTACGATAAGAAATCAAAGGAAATCGCTTATGATATAAACGATATAAAATAAAAGGATAGCGCTTTTGATATATAGGATTAGAAATGAAAGGAAAGCGCTTATGATACAGACGATAAGAAATGAAAGGTAAGCGCTTATGATAAAATGATAAAAAATGAAAAGAAATTGCTTATGTTACAATAAACTATAAAACATAAAATGAAAGAGCTTATGATAAAAACGATATGGAATGAAAGGAAAGCGCTTTTGATACAAACGATAAGAAATGAAATGAAAGCGCTTATGATATAAACGATAAGAAATAAAAGGAAAGCGCTTAAGATACAAACGATAAGAAATTAGATGAAAGCGCTTATGATATAGACGATATAAAATGAAAGGAAAACGCTTATGATATAAACGATATAAAATGAAAGGAAAGCGCTTATGATGCAAATGATAAAAAAATGAAAGGAAAATGCTTATGATATTTACGATAAGAAATCAAAGGAAATCGCTTATGATATAAACGATATAAAATAAAAGGATTGCGCTTTTGATATATAGGATTAGAAATGAAAGGAAAGCGCTTATGATACAGACGATAAGAAATGAAAGGTAAGCGCTTATGATAAAATGATAAAAAATGAAAAGAAATTGCTTATGTTACAATAAACTATAAAACATAAAATGAAAGAGCTTATGATAAAAACGATATGGAATGAAAGGAAAGCGCTTTTGATACAAACGATAAGAAATGAAATGAAAGCGCTTATGATATAAACGATAAGAAATAAAAGGAAAGCGCTTAAGATACAAACGATAAGAAATTAGATGAAAGCGCTTATGATATAGACGATATAAAATGAAAGGAAAACGCTTATGATATAAACGATATAAAATGAAAGGAAAGCGCTTATTATAAAAAGGATTAGGAATGAGAGATAAGCGCTTAAGATATAAACGATAAGAAATAAAAGGAAAACGCCTATGATATTAACGATAAGAAATCAAACGACAGCACTTACGATACAAACGATAAGAAATCAAAGGAAAGCGCTTATGATATAAACGATAAAAAACCAAAGGAAGGCGATTATTACATAAACGATAAGAAATGAAAGGAAAGCGCTTATGATATAAACGATAAGAAATGAAAGGAAAGCGATTATTACATAAACGATAAGAAATGAAAAGAAAGCCCTTATGATATAAACGATAAGAAATGAAAGCGCTTATAGTATAAACGATAAATAACAATGATGATTTCGTTGGTTGATTCTTCTGCTCTGATTTTTTTCTCGCTCGGGAATTCTTGTACGCTGGAGTTTTATCTTCCTGAGAGATCTTCCGTGTTCGAGGCCGGATCGCCGTCACTGGTAATAATAAAACATGAAGCAGTTAAAACCCAGAGTATGTAAATTTCATTATATCCCAAGATACATTTTCACCGACTGTTTCGAACACAAATAGACAGGGACACAAAGACTTTACGACTGGCTGTCATTTCCAGTTTCTAGACCTACGTATTGTCACATACTATCTTTGGTGATCGATTTAAGGATAATGGTCAACAAGTGTCTTGTAGAGATTCAGAGCGAGTTTTGTCTCCCGATAATTGCCAAACAAGACACATATCTTCTGGATGATTCTTCATTCTATCGTTGCCTGGCAGGTTTGTTGTTACGTATACTTTACTGACACAAAAGCACTAGTAACAAAACTATATAGTTCAGAGAGTAGAGAGACAAGGTCGAACACTGACTACTTTTCGGAGCTACATTTTATATGTGCATTCGTTTAGCCTTTAAAAGAATTATATCTCCTTGCATTGTAATTGGTTCTTTCTTCATATGCGTCAAAGCAAAGATGCAAAAAAAGTTTGTGTGTTTGTGTGTTTAAGGTGTACCAATACAGTTCATGCAAAAAAAATAACTTTTTAATAATCAGTATATTCTTTTTTATTACTTATTATAATGCCAGCAGGTTTGTAAGCCGTTCAAGAAAAAAAGTTCATTTTTAATAAACAAGGAATACTACAATAGCAGAAGTATCCGTTTCGTATACTGACTTTGTTTTTTTTTTCTGGGTAAAGATAAGAGACTAAATAGAAGCGATGATGAAGATACATCATAGAAAACTATGATGATTCACGTGGTAATTTCTTCTGGGGTGATGCATTCTTCAGCTCAAAACATCTATTCATCGAAGGAATTCATCAGCCGAAGTTTGTCTTATGAATTCCTTCGATTGAATGAAACACAAACGTTTCAGACGCACCAACAAAACTGATAGTTCAAACTTTAGTGCCAGAGGTCATCGGAAATATTTAAAATTTAGTGTGACAGAAATGAAACTTCGGTTTAAAACTTACGCTTGTTAGACATACAAAAATACGTTTTCGGACTTTAGCGTGAGAGTACGAGGCAAATGCTATTTAAGATTACGCCTGGGAGACTCACAACTATGATATATAAAGGTTAAGCATGCATACTTACACCAATGCTGTTTAAAAATTAAACCTTGATCAACAAATAAATTCAATTTAAGATTGATCATTCATACCAACGCAAATGCTATTTTAAACATAAACCTGGAAAACTTACAAAAATGTCATTTAAAATGTAATCCTTAATACCAACGTCAATTACATTTGAAACGTAAGCCTGAGAGAGCAAACAATGCTATTTCAAATTTACGCCTTAATACCAACGCCAATTACATTTGAAACGTAAGCCTGGGAGAGCAAAGTCAATGCTATTTAAAATGTAAGCCTTCATACCAACGCCAATTACATATGAAACGTAAGCCTGGGAGACCAAAGCCAATGCTATTTAAAATGTAAGCCTTCATACCAACGCCAATTACATTTGAAACGTAAGCCTAAGAGACCAAACCCAATGCTATTTTGAATTTAAGCTTTCATACAAACGCATTACTATTTTAAACTTAAGGCTAAAAGACTAACGCCAATGCTAATCAAAATTTAAACATTCATAGGAACATCAGTAATATTTATAACTACAGCCTGGAAAGCCAAGAAAAATGCTATTTCAAATTTAAGCCTTAATACAAACGTCAATGCTATTTAACACGTAAACCTAAGATACAAACGCTAATGCTATTTAAAATCTTAGTATTTATACCGACACAAATGCTATTTTAAACTAATCATAATAAACTAACGCAAATATTATTAAAAATGTAGCATTCACACAACGCAAATGCTATTTAAAATTAAACCTAAGAAACCAACAAATCTGCTATGTGAATTTTAAACATTCATAGCAGCGCAAATGCTATTTTAAACTTAAGCTTTAGAGACGAACGCTAATGCTATTGAAAATGTAAGCATTAATAGCAACACCAATGCTATTGAAAAACATAAGCCTGAAAAATCCAGAAAAATGCTATTTAAAATGTAAGCTTTAATGCCTAACGACAGTGTTATTTTAAACTTAAGCCTAATAGACGAACGCCTATGCTATTAGAAATGTCATACTAACACATATGCCATATGAAATTAAGCCTAAGATATCAACAAAAATGCTATTCAAATTTTAAACATTCATAACAACACTATTGTTATTTTAATCTTAAGCCTGAAAGACTAACAAAAAATACTATTTAAAATCTAATCATCCATCCCAACGCCAATGCTATTTATAACCTTAATCTAAGAAACAAACAAAAATGCTATTTAATTCTTAAGCTTAACTGACCCACAAAAATGTGATTTCACACTGTAGCGTGACATATTGTAGAAAGTGTTATTTTAAACTTAAAAATAAATTATTATTCTTGGCGGATCTTTGCTGTTCGCAGTTGGGTTGATGTTTTCACCAATGATAAAACATCAGGATATTTAAACCAGAAATATGTGTATTCCCTTCATATCTCAGGATACATTTTCCTTTGACTGCGTTGGGCAGTTAAAGAAAGAAAGAGAAACAGAGACAGTAAGTGAGAGAGAAAGAAATTATCAATGATGGCTTTGTCTCTTTCCTAGACCTACATATTACCGAATACCACCTCGATTAAAGTGTAACAGACTTCATACTGACTGTAAAAATTTTATTATAAATGAAGTCTTCGAAAGTCCTACTTCTGATTCGTTGGCTTCTGTTCACCGCGGGACTAGACCACGTCGTTGATGGGTGATACTTCATGATGTTAATGCCTGGTCGATTAGTTGTTAAATACATTTCACTGACATAAAGACATGTTTAATTTAAAACATATAGTTGTTTATTTAATTCAGGTACCTTTTTGGGACAGAGAGATATATAAAGAGACAAGGAGTCTCACACACTGGCTACATTTTAAGAGCTACATTTTACACGTGCGTTTCTTTTCGCCTTTAAACAAATGTTATCTCTTCGCAGTTTAATTTTGCTTTCGTTTTTTTTTGTATCTTTAGTTGCAATACGTCAAATTAAAAGTCTAGATCTTTTGACGATATACATCTTGTCTTCCTTATTCCGAAGGTCATGTGAAAATATAACCCTATTATTAACTCTCCAGTTATCTGCTTCATGTTACTCTCGTCAAAATAAACACTAAATATAGACAATCTACGAAATCTCGTCGCTATCTAATTGTCTGGTAATCTCAATTTGTGATCTATGACCCCGGTAACAGAAATCTAAAACTGCTTGTCACCAAATATAGTTCAACTTCTGCTGTAAAGCCTTTACAATTTTACACTAAACGTATAAATGGATACCAACCCTGCTGGAAAGTATAACCAGTGATAGACTTGCGTACTGTAACTGTAATAGTTGAGTGAAAACGTTCCACTTGACTCAATAAGCTACTTGAAATATTCACTCAGCTTATGGAAAAGCATGTCAGAATGAAAGAGCTTGCAGAAGATTGTTTACAAAATTTAGAAATGAAAATTTCTCAGACGTAAGGTCGAGCATGAGGAAGAGTTCCTTGTGTGATCACTTCGACAGAAATTTACAGTATCAGTTGAAGAAGTAGCATTGACGTTTTCGCAAACCATAAAAGTGTTCATCTTTATCTTAAACATGTGAGAAAATTTCCTAAGTTTAAAAAAGGTGCCTTTTTAGTTTGTCAACAGACCTAAACTCACTATTTACGGCTTCTTTGACGCATAAATATTGATCTTCAGGTAATCAGACAATGTGGTGAATCGGACAGGCTTGAATAAGAGGTTGTCATATATACATATTAGTGACTGATTTGCAAACAAGTGGAATCCTCAACTCTCTAATAGAGGGCAATGTTTATAAATATATATATATATATGTGTGTGTGTGTGTGTGTGTGTGTGTGTGTGTGTTTGTGAGTATGTGTGCGTGTGTGCGCGTGTGTGTGCGCGTGTGGCCATTTGTAAACCGGGTTCGAGCCCTACGAACGACGTGACTTAGCATCCCTTACACTGAAGATTGCGTAAGCATGAAACATCGATAGCTGTAAGTAAACGTAATTAATATTCACTTTAAAATGTAATTAGAACCCCCTTTAAAAGGATTAGTAAACTCTGAGAGAATTTCGAACGAGCAGTAATACTATGGCTTAAAAGCAAGATTTCAACTCCGTTTGTTGTTGTTGTTGTTGTTGTTGTTGAATCACTCTTCGCTGCTCGCTGTACACGCCCGCCGATTTAGCGTTTATAAATTTAAATCCCTCCTAATTTTCATGCTAGTTTACGTCGACTGCGAATCAGTGGCCAGTTGTAAATAAGGTTCGAACCCTCCGACCGACGTGAATTAGCATCCCTTACATTGAATATTGCGTAAGCATAAAACATCGATGTATGCAGATAAAAATTAATATTTACTTTAAATATATATATATATATATATATATATATATATATATATATATATATATATATATATATATATATATATGGGGGTAAAATGCACGATATATCATAAAAATGAAATGCAGTGAAAGACAAGATGGGTTTTTCGTTTTTTCTATGATTTTTTCCTGTATTTAATTTTTTTCCGTCTGTCTTTTTTCATATATATATATATATATATATATATATATATATATATATATATATATCTTAATTTAAATTAAATGATGTGGGATATGTTTGCAAATGTTAACTATGGGATATATGCTTATAAATGCTTATGAATTAAATAGAATTTGAAAATTAAATTATTATGTTAGCTATGGAATATATGCTTACAAATTTGATTGAATTTGAAAATTAATTAATTAAATAAGTAATTGATTAATTATATGTTAATTTAAATTAAAAGATGTGGGATATGTTTGCAAATATTAGCTATTGGATATATACGTATAAGTTAGATTTATTTGAAAATTAATAAATAAATTAATGATATCTTAATTTGAATTTAAAGATGGGGGATATGTTTGTAAATGTTACTATTGAAAATATGCTTATGAATTAGATTGAATTTGAAAATTGTGACATTAACTAATTAATGATATCTTAATTTAAATTTAAAGATGTGGGATATATTGTTACATGTTACTATGGGAAATATGCTTATGAATTAGATGGAATTTGAACATTAATTTATTAATAAATTATATCCTTATTTGAATTTTAAAATGTGGGATATTTTTGTAATGTTCGTTATAGAATATATGCTTGTAAATTGGATTGAATTTGAAAATTGATACAGTAATTTATTAAGTAATTATATATTAATTGAAATTAAAAGATGTGGGATATTTTTGCAAATGTTACTCTGGAAAATATGCTAATGAATTAGATTTAATTTGAACATTAATTTCTGAATTAATTATATCTTTATTTGAATTTAAAAATGTGGAGGGTTTTTTCAAATGTTAGTTATGGGATATATGCTTATGAATTTGATTGAATTTGAAAATTTATACAGTAATTAATTAGTTAATTATATCTTAAGTTAAATTAAAAGATGTAGAATATTTTTGCAATTGTTAGCTATGGGATATATCCTTATGAATTAGATCGAATCTGAAAAGTAATTGAATTAATTTATTAATGAATAATTTTATCTTCATTGAAATTAAAAAATGTTGGATATTTTTGCAATTGTTAGCTATGGGATATATCCTTATAAATTAGATCGAATCTGAAAAGTAATTGAATTAATTTATTAACGAATAATTTTATCTTCATTTAAATTAAAAGATGTTGGATATTTTTGCAATTGTTAGCTATGGGATATATCCTTATAAATTAGATCGAATCTGAAAAGTAATTGAATTAATTTAATAATGAATAATTTTATCTACATTTAAATTAAAAGATGTTGGATATTTTTGCAATTGTTAGCTATGGGATATATCCTTATAAATTAGATCGAATCTGAAAAGTAATTGAATTAATTTAATAATGAATAATTTTATCTTCATTTAAATTAAAAGATGTTGGATATTTTTGCAATTGTTAGCTATGGGATATATCCTTATAAATTAGATCGAATCTGAAAAGTAATTGAATTAATTTATTAACGAATAATTTTATCTTCATTTAAATTAAAAGATGTTGGATATTTTTGCAATTGTTAGCTATGGGATATATCCTTATAAATTAGATCGAATCTGAAAAGTAATTGAATTAATTTATTAACGAATAATTTTATCTTCATTTAAATTAAAAGATGTTGGATATTTTTGCAATTGTTAGCTATGGGATATATCCTTATAAATTAGATCGAATCTGAAAAGTAATTGAATTAATTTAATAATGAATAATTTTATCTACATTTAAATTAAAAGATGTTGGATATTTTTGCAATTGTTAGCTATGGGATATATCCTTATAAATTAGATCGAATCTGAAAAGTAATTGAATTAATTTATTAACGAATAATTTTATCTTCATTTAAATTAAAAGATGTAGAATATTTTTGCAATTGTTAGCTATGGGATATATCCTTATGAATTAGATCGAATCTGAAAAGTAATTGAATTAATTTATTAATGAATAATTTTATCTACATTTAAATTAAAAGATGTTGGATATTTTTGCAATTGTTAGCTATGGGATATATCCTTATGAATTAGATCGAATCTGAAAAGTAATTGAATTAATTTATTAATGAATAATTTTATCTACATTTAAATTAAAAGATGTAGAATATTTTTGCAATTGTTAGCTATGGGATATATCCTTATGAATTAGATCGAATCTGAAAAGTAATTGAATTAATTTATTAATGAATAATTTTATCTTCATTTAAATTAAAAGATGTTGGATATTTTTGCAATTGTTAGCTATGGGATATATCCTTATGAATTAGATCGAATCTGAAAAGTAATTGAATTAATTTATTAATGAATAATTTTATCTACATTTAAATTAAAAGATGTTGGATATTTTTGCAATTGTTAGCTATGGGATATATCCTTATGAATTAGATCGAATCTGAAAAGTAATTGAATTAATTTATTAACGAATAATTTTATCTTCATTTAAATTAAAAGATGTTGGATATTTTTGCAATTGTTAGCTATGGGATATATCCTTATAAATTAGATCGAATCTGAAAAGTAATTGAATTAATTTATTAACGAATAATTTTATCTACATTTAAATTAAAAGATGTTGGATATTTTTGCAATTGTTAACTATGGGATATATCCTTATGAATTAGATCGAATCTGAAAAGTAATTGAATTAATTTATTAATGAATAATTTTATCTTCATTTAAATTAAAAGATGTTGGATATTTTTGCAATTGTTAGCTATGGGATATATCCTTATGAATTAGATCGAATCTGAAAAGTAATTGAATTAATTTATTAATGAATAATTTTATCTACATTTAAATTAAAAGATGTTGGATATTTTTGCAATTGTTAGCTATGGGATATATCCTTATGAATTAGATCGAATCTGAAAAGTAATTGAATTAATTTATTAATGAATAATTTTATCTACATTTAAATTAAAAGATGTAGAATATTTTTGCAATTGTTAGCTATGGGATATATCCTTATGAATTAGATCGAATCTGAAAAGTAATTGAATTAATTTATTAACGAATAATTTTATCTTCATTTAAATTAAAAGATGTAGAATATTTTTGCAATTGTTAGCTATGGGATATATCCTTATGAATTAGATCGAATCTGAAAAGTAATTGAATTAATTTATTAACGAATAATTTTATCTTCATTTAAATTAAAAGATGTAGAATATTTTTGCAATTGTTAGCTATGGGATATATCCTTATGAATTAGATCGAATCTGAAAAGTAATTGAATTAATTTATTAATGAATAATTTTATCTACATTTAAATTAAAAGATGTTGGATATTTTTGCAATTGTTAGCTATGGGATATATCCTTATGAATTAGATCGAATCTGAAAAGTAATTGAATTAATTTATTAACGAATAATTTTATCTTCATTTAAATTAAAAGATGTTGGATATTTTTGCAATTGTTAGCTATGGGATATATCCTTATGAATTAGATCGAATCTGAAAAGTAATTGAATTAATTTATTAATGAATAATTTTATCTACATTTAAATTAAAAGATGTTGGATATTTTTGCAATTGTTAGCTATGGGATATATCCTTATGAATTAGATCGAATCTGAAAAGTAATTGAATTAATTTATTAACGAATAATTTTATCTACATTTAAATTAAAAGATGTTGGATATTTTTGCAATTGTTAACTATTGGATATATGCTTATAAATTAGATCGAATCTGAAAAGTAATTGAATTAATTTATTAATGAATAATTTTATCTTAATTTAAATTAAAAGATGTGGGATATTTTGCAATTGTTAGCTATGGGATATATCCTTATGAATTAGATCGAATCTGAAAATTAATAAATTAATGAATAATTTTATCTTAATTTAAATTAAAAGATGTGGGATGTGTTTGCAATTGTTACCTGTGGGATATATGCTTATAAATTAGATTAAATTTGAAGATATATATTTAATGGAAATAAGTAGAGCTGGAATGAATATATGCATGAAAGTAAATGATTGTTTATTGAATCTTAATTAGGTAAGTACTAGTTACTAAGGGGTGAAGAAAACGTTTCAGTTATTATATTTATTATATTTGTTATTTCCAGTAAAATGTAAAATTATTACTTAATCTATTTGAAAAAAGAGTGTCTTATCTCAATTGTATACATTAAACGAGCAAGTTATATATTATGTAAGTTTCCAATAGGGCAGATTCTTATAATATATTATACAGGCGCACACTCTACGTTAAACATAAAAATAAATAATTATGCTTTGCCAGTGTTTGCACATGTATTCATATGAAATATTTTTTTACTTATTTAAATACTTTCCAGTTTAAGGTATTTGCTTTATTTATTTCTTATTTGTAAGGTCACCGATTAAAACGTAATTATATTCGAATATTAGTGCGACTATTGGCGAAACATATTTGTTTTTCGTTATTTTCAGGGTCGGTGTATAATAGTTTACAGAAGCATATGTAGTAGCAGTAGTAGTACTACTACTAGTAGTAGTAGTATTACTACTAGTAGTAGTAAAAATAACAATCATTAAATTATTTTTTTAATCACATAATAAGTGAATGCAGCAAACTCACCCAAAAAGAATACAAGAAAAGACACGCCTGTGTGGGGAAAGAAATCCACTGCGAACAATGCAAAAGACTGCCGTTTTAACATGCAGAAAACTGGTACAGAAACAAACTGTAGGCATTACTGAAAACAAAAAATACAAAACACTTCTGAAAATAGAGGTACACACAAATACACAGATGTCAGAAAAGTCAATAAAAAGACAAAACCTGCAAAATAGAAAATGTTGTCGTCGTCGAAGCAGACAACGACGTGAAGATCAAGGAGATAGTAAAACGAAGCAAATACACGGAACTTGCCAGAAAAATTAAAAGTATATATAACATGAACAAGGTGAATATAATACTAGTAATCGCAGGAGCACGGAGAACGGTCCCGAAAACCCTAGAAAAAAGACTTGGAGAAGTTGAACTAAAAGCGACGACTGAGACTATACAACAGACTACACTGATGAAAACAGCTTAAATCTTGATGAACATCCTCAAATGCGGAAACCAACCCACATTAACTGGGAACGGTAACCAGTCACATGGAAGCTGTAATAGTAATAAAATAAAGAATAGAAAGAACACAACCATATAAACCCAAGGGAACTGAATCTGCAATCAATTTAATAAACCTCCCCCTCACTCCGCATGGCATTACCATTTGTTGATACAACACGAAATAGTCGATGACGATCGAAATACCGACGGGGCGAGCAGTAACAAGACCTTCACTGGAAAAGCGCAGCTAGTATTTGGGGAGGCTTATTGTCATCCAAATCCCAAAATAGATCAATGATCATTGCCAGTGTGAAAGCAATGGTAAGCTGCTGTTGCGATAAGGTAAACTCATCTGCAATTGTTATCGAACGAGGAGAAGAGTACTGGAAATCTAGGGAAACTTGTTGTCACTGAAACTCCAGGGAACACAACCGGTCATGATCAGTGAGCAATCACGAAAATACATAAAATAATAATAATAATAATAATAATAATAATAATAATAATAATAATAACGACGACGACGACGTCGACGACAACAACAACACCAACAACTGCAACAGCAGCAGCAACAACAACAACAATATTTACAATAACAACAATAATAATAATAATAATAATAATAATAATAATAATAATAATAATAATAATAATAATAATAAGCTCCCCTTCTCTCCCTACCCCACCAAAAAATTTTTTTTTTTTTTAATTTAAAATTAATTTTTTTTTAATTATTTTTATTTTAAATCGTGCTGGCCTAGGCTAACACCAAACAAGATATTTGTAAATGATCGAGGAGGTTGAGAAGACCGAGGATGGACAGCACAAACCAGACCTCCACTGGAAAAGTGCGGAGAATGCTGGGACCTTAGGGAGGCTTATTTCCACCCAAATCCCATAGAAGACCAATTGTCCTTACCAGGCTGTTGCGATACCGCATCGTTATCGAAAAGAGGTGAAGAATATTGGAAATCTGGGGAGGCTTTTTGTCACTCAGACTCCAAGAAATACCACTGGTTGTTGTCGGGCAGCAATCACTGACGATGTTCTGTGTGAGAACTCCTAGTGAGTTCAAATAATGATAATAATAATAATAATAATAATAATAATAATAATAATAATAATAATAATAATAATAATAACAACAACAACAATGACAACAACAACAATAACAACAACAACATAAAGTTCAGGATATGTGATGCCGGATGCAAGTTTACAGATATAGAACAAAGAATTAACCACATCGCATATGACGACCTAAAACCATTTGCAAAAAGCAAAACGGAACCGGTAAAGCTTATACACACGCCTAGAATTTTCATCCAAGACATTGAAATGGAATTCAGAAGGGAAAGGTGTACACTGCTAGATATGGAAACGGTGAAACTGGAGACAGCGGAAGGTTAGTACTGCCGAACCAAAATGAGATGAAGGTGCTTAACGAACATGATGCCTATAAATATTTTTGAATTCTGGAAGCAACAGACACTATCTAATCAACAGAAATGAAAGAGAAGATATGAAAAGTATACCTGAGGCGAACAAGAAAACTCTTAGAATGTAAGAAACATAGTAAGAATCTAGTAAAAAGAATCAATTTGACCAAACTACATTAAAGTAAAAGTAGATAAAACCAGAGAAAACAGTGAATGTAGACTCTGTTACCAAAGAGACGAAAGACAGGCAGTTTCACTAGTGAGATATTCTCGTCTATACATAGGCTAGACTAAAAAAAAAACTTAGCATCTTGATCTGAAGTCTAAAAAAATAAGGACCGTGCACCACGCACTACACCCGAAGGATTATACTAACCGACTTTACGTGAAAAAGAGGAGAGGGTGGAAGAGGACTGTTAAGCACAAACACTGTGTGGAACACTAACAATTATTTTTTTTACATGAAAAACTTAGAACACAGAAAGACTGAGGAAGAGAGACAGTCTAAATAAATGATGCAAGGAGTAGCGAAACAAGAAACGAAAAAGACGAGAAAAGAAAAGTGGGTAGAGAAAGAACTACATGGAAAATCCATGAAAATGTCAAGAGTAACGACTCATGAAAACACCTCGACATGACTACGAAAAATACACTTAAACAGAAGAACGGAATCGCTATTGACAGCTACACGGAACAATTCAATTTGAGCTAACTACATTAAAGCAAAAGTAGATCAAACCAGAGAAAGAAGTAAATATAGACTATGTTACCAAAGAGATGAAACAGTAAATCGCATCAAAAGCGAATTCAGCAAGCTAGCATAAAAAGGATACAAGAACAGACACTGAGAACTATGCAAAAGACTAGAGTTTGAACATGCAGACAAATGGTACCGACACAAACCGGAGACAGTACTGGAAAATGAAAATTACAAAATCCTCTAAACATTGAGGTACAAAATGATTAACTTATCACATCAAAGAGACCGGATGGCATAACAGTCAACAAGAAGCAAAAAATACTAAATTCTAAATTTTGCCGTCTAAGCTAATCACAAGGTAAAGACTAAAGTCACTAAAAGCGAAGCAAATATACGGAACTTGCCAGAGAATTGAACGGGGTATAGAACATGAAGAAAGTCAATATAATTGCAATAATCGTAGAAGCATTCCCGAAAAAAACTGAAAAAAAGACCAGGATAAATTTGCATTAAATGGAAAACAGACAAAATCTTTGGGAGAATCCTCGAATGTGGAAACTAAGACATAAAACTGCAAACGGTAACCACTCACATGGAAGTGGCAATAGAAATAAAATAGAAGCAGAGAAAG
The DNA here is from genome assembly GCA_963556195.1 of Sepiola atlantica. Lineage (NCBI taxonomy): Eukaryota > Metazoa > Mollusca > Cephalopoda > Sepiida > Sepiolidae > Sepiola > Sepiola atlantica. The sequence continues at coordinate 79,255,065 of OY744532.1, read as the reverse complement.
AAGACAACCACATAAACCCAAGGGAACTGAATCTACAAGAAATATCATAAACTGACCACTACACCTCCAAAAACACAATTCTATCGCACCAGCCTCGGTTGATACTACACAAAGCAGCGGTAAAGGGTCTCGGAGGATATAACGATCGAGAAGTGGGGGAAGTAACCATACCTCCAGTTGAAGAGTACTGAGAGTACTGGACCTAGGGGATGCTTATTTAATCCAATGTGATCACCTTAAAAACTGTTAATATGTAAAAAATATCAGTTGAATTCTTTTTAGAAAACGATCGAGTACAGGTGAAATAAATATGCAATTATTAAATCTTTAGATCTGGTCATTCTATAATTTTTACGGGTAATATGCTACTAATGCAGGTTATGTCAGCTTTTCATCAATACACACCGGATAAATACACTTGAAGAAATGAAAACGTCTGAAATCTGCTTATGATAGAAATAAGTACGTGCATAACACTACAATAATGTGCTCACATAACTGTGAGTAGATAGTGCACACATATACACATATAAACATACACATATTCTATAAAATACATGAAATTAAATATATAAATAATCAAAAAGAGGAGTGTTCTAAAAGGAATGTTGCTATTCTACTTGCAATTAATTGTAAGCTATATATATGGAGACTAGCACCACTCCTAAGCCAGGGATCGAACCTTCAACCATCTAGTTGACAGTCAGCAGCTCTTACTACTAGGATATGCGAAGAAGCGCTCGAAAATGACATCTACAATGTCTATTTATGAAAACATTGACCGCCGCTTTCCAGTGGTCAATTTGTTTATTTACAAAGAGCGTTGCATTACTTGGACGCAGCAGACGATATCACTTAACGACAGTGCTCGAACCGAGTTATCGAGTTCCTTATTTCTGCAGCAACACCTTTCAATTTGGGGACTAGTAAAAAAGAAAAACACGACGATTACGTCACAGAGCATCGTCAGTCCGAAAAAAAGAAAAATGTTTGTGTTTTAAAGAATGGAGATTATATTATCAAATAAATCAACATTGTTTTTTTCTGAGTTAAGTGTGGGGCGTTTTATTGCAAAATCGTCTTATTTATTGAAACAACTCTCCTATGTAGAAGACAAAACAATAAAAAACACTTAACTTTATGTCCGCCATGAGGACCCAAATTTATATATATATATATATATATATATATATATATATATATATATATTTAGCCAGTCTCTTAACGACACCTAAAGATGGCGTCCATATTGAATCAAATAATATATATATATATATATATATATATATATATATATTGTATTCAATATGGACGCCATCTTTAGGTGTCGTTAAGAGACTGGCCATTTTTTATCCCAACGCTAAAACAGATAAACGTCTGCATTTAGATATATTAATTTCATGGCGCATTTCGCCGTCCCCAGCGCATTAGTAGATACGCCCAAGACAGTGTAACGAAAAAGGCAGGCTTGATTAAGTTCGGTGTATATTAGCGTCAAGAAAGGACGAGGGTGCAGGGTGAAAGGAACGCGGTCGAAGGAGAGAAGATATATAATTGGATTTCGTATCTAAGCGATTAATCAAGCCGAGTCAGGAATAAAAGGAACAAAGGAAATCGAGCAAATGTTGCACCAAATGACTAGTGTGTGGTTCTTTTTTTGTCAGTTATAACTAATCAATGATTTATTCCGAGTTCAATTCATTGCTTCCTTTTCGTAATTGTATTGCTTTCATGGTAGCCGTCCAACAATTACTTCCAGTATTGCTTCGTTTGTAAAATAATCTATTAGTTCTCTTCGATTCTGTGAACAAATGTTATTTGTAACATGGCCGTAGTTTTTTTTTTAAATTAAGCGTAGAAGTTTACTTAAGTATAAGTTATGGGGTTCACTTCGTGGTAGGATATCGTCCCATATACAAGGTGATTTTATCATTGGTTCTATGGGAGATGTATATTTGAAATGATATAGTCTGTGACCGAAGATGATTTTATGAGGACGCATTGTTGTATATCTTCTATATAAAATTGAATGTCTGTATGTTTGTGTGTTTGTGTGTGTGTGTGTGCCCTATTGAAAAAAATGTTAGAGAATATAGATACAATATAAAAGTGTATTCTTATGTAAAATTCACAGAGTTGTATATAATATAATAAAACGAGTAGTGTGCTAAAAGGAATATCGACATTTTACTTGCAATAATTGGTAAAATGTATGTTATAAACTATATATAATTATGTTGATCTCTGATAATGTGACCTCATCGTACACGTGTAAGCCACAAAAATGTTTATATAACAAATATTTATAAAGCTCAAGCTATCATTGAGTACTTTAGAAAACATATTGGTTTATATTTTAATTATATAAATAGACCTGGCCTTGACTAATAAATATATATATATATATATATATATATATTTATTTATTTATTTATTTATTGATACGGATATTTAATACAACATATGGACCAATGGTTTCGAGCACAAAAGACAAACCCCTGGCTCTCATCAGCAGAGGAAGTAATTGGTGAAAAAATGATAAAATTAATATAATATAGTACTCGTTTTTATTTTTCTTATCTTTCTGTTTTTGCTGGAGATGGGGCATCCTACCGGATGCCAGACATTCACCGGCTATTTCAGACACTCCAGCCTAGAGATCGTTTTAAGATTCTAACCGTCCCTTTAAATGCAGTTGTTTGTATTTTTCTTGCACTCGATTCACCGGGTATACTCGCCAGATAGCTCTTGAAATTCTTCTTCATTAGTCATGTTGCTCCTATACTTACTGGTATGATGGAGATTTTCCTAAGATTCCAGTTTCTTTTCATGTCATACATAATACCTTGGTATTTCGTAACCTTTTCCCTTTCTGCTCTGTCACCCCATGCATCATTAGGGACACTGACTTCAACTATGGTTGCTACTTTTTCCCTTTTGTCTCATATTACGATGACAGGTTTAACAGCTCTGTTTTCTAGATATGTAGCTGTAGGGATTGCATAGTCTTCTTTTCAGCCAGTCTACAGAGCCTTCCTTATTTATATATTCCTGGGATAATTCACCTAGGAAATACTTAGCACGTTGTTGGTTGGCCATTCGTTCCAGTTTTCTAGAATGGAAGGTCTTGGTGTATTTCTGACGGTTTTGCGAGCTATTTCTGTGACAGGATTGTTATTTGTTTCTGCCTTATTTGTAAGACAGTCCTGTCCAAAATATTTGGCAAGTTTGTGATAGAGGTTGTTCTGCTTGCTTTGGTTTCTTGATGTTGGCATACCATCATAAGGTTTGGGTTCTGGGAGCTCATCAGATATTGACCGGTGCTCACAATAATGGCTCGATGATGATGGTCAATTTCTGAGAGACCCATACCCCCTGTTCGTCTTGGGAGATACAGTCTTGGTAGACACTGGTTTCTGTACATTACCCTGTACATTTTCAATATTTTCTCGTTTTAATGTCTAATCTATTAATGTCCTTTTGTGGCCAATCAATAATTCCAAAGTTGTACATTATCACTGGCATAGCTAATTGGTTAATGGCAGTTACTTTGTTTCTGTTTGTTAGCTGTGTTTTGCAAATATCTCTAACACGGCGTATATTTTTTCTGCCAATATTTTCTCTCATCTTGGCATGTTGAATTGAATCGTTTTCTTCTATGCCAAGGTATTTGTATTGTTCCTGTTCTTCAAGGTCTTTGATGTTAGTATCTTCATCAAGCTGTATGTTTTCCGTTTGGATCTTCTTCCCAGCTCTAAGAGAGCACTTGGCACATTTGTCCAGTCCGAACTTCATTCCAATATCTTTGGAGAAGGTATGTACAACCTGTAAGAGTCGGCTTAAGTCAGCATCTGAACTAGCATACAGCTTGAGGTCATCCATGATGAGCAGGTAGTTGACTCTTTTGTTTAGATCTTATTTGCGGCCCTGGCTCAGATTGTAGGCACTCTGGCTCTTGTTTAAAAATTTGCTTAGTGGATCAATTGCCAGGCAAAAGAGTAGAGGAGATAAGCTATCTCCTTGGAAGATTCGTCTTCGGATCTTGACGTCATGGATTGTTATTGTTCCATTAGTGTGTCTTAATGCCATAGTTGTTTTCCACATATTTATTTGTACTGCCATAGTTTTCTTGATGACCGGATGGATATTATATAGATCAATCAGCGCATGAGCCATGCGTGGGGTATACTCTCTCAATGGACTCACGTGTGTGCCGTTAAACGAATATAATGATGTGATCAGATAGCGTTCGAATGAGGCAGTTAAGAATTTAAAATTTAAGGTTTAAGAATCCGGTAGAACGTGCCTTACAAGTGATGTTTAAGAATAATAATTCCAGTTAAATGCACAGCGTTTCGTTTCGCTAATTATATATACATATACATATATGTATATATATATATATATATATATATATATATTAATACAGAAATTTAATACAACATATAGACCAATGGTTTTGAGCACAGAAGGCAACAGCTCATCAACATAATACCTTTTTTATTATCTTTCTGTTTTTGCTGGAGATGGGGCATCCTACCGGATGCCAGACCTTCACCGGCTATTTCAGACACTCCAGCCTAGAGTTTTTTTAAGATGCTAACCATTTTTTTAAGTGTAATTGTTTGTATTTCTCTTGCACTCGGTTCACCGGGTATACTCGCCAGATAGCTTTTGAAATTCTTCTTCATTAGTCCTGTTGCTCCTATAATTCCCGTATGATGGATATTTTCCTAAGATTCCAGTTTCTTTTCATGTCGTACATAAGACCTTTGTATTTCGTAATCTTTTAACTTTCTGCTCTGTTTAATCCTGCATCGTTAGGGACACGTATTTTAACTAGGGGTGCTACTTTCTCCCTTTTATCCCATATTACGATGTTAGGTTTAACAGCTCCGTTTTCTAGATATGTAGCTGCATGGATTGCATAGTCATAGTGGATGGTGTATAAATTATTTCCAATTGTTCGTTCTGGTAAATGCTTGCAGGACTTGTTGATACACTGGATATTCAACATTTTACACATAGTCTCAATGGACTTGCGTGTGTGCTGTTAAACGAATTTAATGATGTGGGCAGGTAGCGTTCGAATGAGTCAGTTAAGAATTTAAAATTTAAGGTTTAAGAAACCGGTTGAACGTGTTTTGCAAGTGATGTTAAAGAATACTAAATGCAGTTAAATGCATAGCATTTCAGTTCGCTTATGCGCTGGATATGATGTAAGGGGCGTAACTCTATCAATTTTAATAAAATATTCATTTAGAAAACATTTTTTCGAGATATTTTATTAAATTTAAAAAAAAAATTAGATATAAACTGTCAAGCAATAAATTGATAACTAACTAATTAACTAAATAAATAATAAAAATATAAAAATAAAAATTAGAAAATAGAAGATTATAGAATAATAGTATAGAAAACTAAAAGTTAAAAAGACATGTAGAGAAAAACATATTTTAATATAATAAAGAATTGGGGACCAAAGGGGGATAACTCATTGAAAAAAACTTTCGATAATATTTTAACATCTCAAATGCAAGGGAGATATATTAATATGGCATCAATTAGATAATGGTTCAATAGTTCGTTATGTTACTAGATCCGTGTGTTTGTTTTCTGTGAATACATCCCTTTAGCTATTCATCACGTACGTTTAAGCAAGACGTATATGGGTCAATAATGGCTTTGAGGATGTGATACTTTTCTGAATCACATAAGGGGCATCTTTTTAATGCGGGGGAGAAAGATGGTCTTCTCTAAATAATTCTCTATTTGATGTTGAAAGGTTTCCCTTTGTCTTTAAGTTCCCAAATACGTTTTGTAGGTGTGTATTGGTTTTGTCTTTATATTTAAACGTATACCTGTGTCCGTATAGTCTTGTCTTAAAATTGCCTGTAGGAGAGGTTGGAAATTGTTTGACTAATGTTATTAATAAGATTTTTAAAGACAGTTTTGTATGGCAGGAGTCCTTGTGGATATATTGAAGTGTTTCGTTTGGTTTGTGGAAAGGTTGAAATATATTGTTTGTAAGGTTTAGTGTGGTGTCTAGGAAATCAATATGATCTAAGTTTGTTTTAATGGTAATTTTGAAGTCTATATTATGGAATGTATGTATTAGGTCTTTTCTGAGTCTATCTAGTGTGTATCCGTTGTGGTTGCGTGATCTTCCGGATCTGATTTTTTTTTCCAGCTTGTAAAATAGTATCCCTTTCTAATTGAATTATGACTGTGTATGAAAGCGCGAAGGTGAGGGCTTTATTTAGGGTGTATTTTGTTATGGAAGGGTACAAATCTATTATATCTAATTGTGTAAATTTTCATCTATGTTTATCTTGTACGTTATTGTAACCAATTTAAAACTGACATTCTGTTTCCCCACAGACAAAGATGTGTTTAGATCTTAATTTTATTAACAATATTCTTAACTATATATTTACTAAATATACCTATGTCGCTTTCAGTTGGGTTGATAAGTCTGCAGGAAGGTTTGTTGCTGAAATTCTCTTTGTAGTCTTGAAAGGTAACAAAGACCTTTCGTTTAACTTAATAGTTTGCTCGGAACTCTATGCTTAATTTAGTAGCTAATTTTGTGGCTTCGTTGTTTATGGCCCTATATGTGTTATTATATGCTAACTGGTATTTGTTTGTGATGGAGCTTTTGGTTAGTGTATTTTTTTCGCTTTTTTTAATTTTGCAAATGTTCTTTGTTTTATCTTAATTCTGATTCCCTTAATTAATTGGGCACTCTGCTGGGATTTTATATATATATATATATATATATATATATATATATATATATAAGGAAAATAATACGCACAAATGAAAATGTATTAGAATTATTTATTTGAAAAACAGACTTGGTACAATTTTAAATGCTAAAATCATTTATCATTTTTTGGGGGCAAGTTTTTGATTGAAAAAATTTATTTGTCAGGTCAGACTGTTATTTAGTTTTTCTTTCTTCTTCTTCATTTCGATGGTATTACCTCCGAATGGGTCGAATCATATTAAGGTCAGAAAACACGTCTAGTTGTAACGGGCGTTAGTTTAAAGTTACAAAAATGTAATTTTAATACATCTTCATGTATATATATATATATATATATATATATATATATATATATGAAGCAATCCAACAAAAGATATATTATGATTATGCTTCTCAACTTGTATGACCTGGATGGACTGTATGGATTCAACAAAAGTATGTTTTGGATTGATATGTTTGATGTTATGTATTTTTATATATTTGTGTATATAATTTTTATATATTTTCAAAGCGTAATTTTATTGCCTGTAGTAGTATAACTGCGGTAATGGTCCTCTGAAGAGAAGAATTATCTTTGAAAACTCATGAGCTAAGGACTTAAGGATGCTTTGCATGAACTTTGAATTCTAATAAAATTTGATTGACACCTTATTTTATTACTTCATTTTATATTATAATATATATATATATATATATATATATATATATATTAGTATTATAAAATCTGCATCAAATGTAGTTAAAAGATCTCAGAAATTTACCGAAAATCTGTATTTTCTCGCATATAGTTAGTTTGGCTTATCACCGGAATCTATATAAAATATGCAAAATGCATTAAGCATTTAATTTTTAAAGAGGATATCATCAGTGCTTGTAAAAAAGGGGGGTAATCCTCCAAGCTGGAAGTCTATAGGTAATTGGTTTAATTTAAGCATGTAATGAAGACAAATACACATATTTGGAATGATATAGTTTTAAATTATGACGACAAACACTGATATATCAAATTAAAATTATATATTTTTATTGTTTGCGTGTGGCAAAAAAAAAAGTAGAATGCGCGAACATTGATTGTGCACAAGAGATGGCAGAATGTGACTGCTCGATTTGGCTTTTCTGGTTATTTTATATAACACTTTTGGACACACACTCATCTGCAACGCCCATTCCGGGAGTTAACCCATACAGTCAATGTAACCACGCCCCACCCGCTTCGGGGTGTGGTTACATTGACTGTATGGACTAACGCCCCACCCGCTTCGGGGCGTGGCGTTAGTCCATTTCATTGTTTATTTAACGACCGGCATATTTCCGTCCGCTGTCTCTGCAAGTGACCTCTACAGGTGTCTCTGCTTCAAATCATCGGATATTTATTTCCTGGCCAGTTTGGTGTCTGTGTCAATTAGCCATGTTTTATTTCTACCGAGCAGGTGGTATGTCAGATATCGTAGACACGATATTCAAAAACATGAATATCTATGTATTCTTTATATCGTGTCAGACAATTGTAACCATAGAAGTTTTAACAACTGAGTAAGAACATGACTGATGAGTCTGTACAAATAAAAGACAGACGAAGCTAAAATTGTTACGCAACTGATCTGTGTGTGTGGACATGAATAAAATGCAAAAGATACCAGCATTTTAAAAGGTTATGAAATAAAGAAAACTCCGACGATATTATTGTATGTTTATTTGTTGTTTTTCTTCTTGGAAAAGAATTTATAAAAGTAGCTACTTTTAAAGCTTAACTCTTGTATAATCTTTTATAAAGAAAATTATGGGTTAAAAAATTGCATTTTTCATAATAAACTACACTATAAGAGGCTTAAAAACGATTAATAGAATTAACAAAGTGTGAGTACTTAGGAGAACAGCTCGACAAATATTTGTTCACATTGGACTTTACAACAACTATGTTGTCGTCTACATGGAAGCAGTCTCGTGGTAACGTATTCTAAAGACAGGATATTATTCATTTCTTCGTATTCACACTATTAGTTGCACAGGTACTTTACTATAGCCTCAAATAACCTGAATGGTTTGACAAACCGTAAATTCGAGAAACCAAACGATTGTCTCTACGCAGAATGAGAACCGATTAGGAAATCTCAAACATCCATGTGATAGAAATATACATAATACAAAATATTTATCAGCGCAGTCATTTGTGAAGGGCATTACATAAAGCACGTTATATTTTCTTTTGTAAAAGGAAAACAGATGTTCACCTTTTTTTAATAATATTTATTCTGTATCCTTTCTAAATAGTTTATATCAAATATCATTTCAATGTCGTAATAATTCTTTTAAGACACTCATACATAGCGTAAGTCAGATAAGAGTGCTCAAAGATTAGAACATAGCTATGCCATATAAAGGTTGTTGTTTGAAAAGCGCAAGCTATAGGAAATTTAAAGAGAAATGTGCAATGTCCTTCCCCAAGATTTCTCCACTTACTCTGGAGTGTTTAGCAGTCGGCTTTAAGTACCATATATTTGAGCTTTTGGTGTGACTCGACCGAGGATTGAAACCCGGCTTCTAAGCCAATCAGCGAACACTCTAATCATCATGCTAAGTGGGCCGGAAAAATTGCATCTAATACTGACAAATGGTCACTTTTAGGCCAGTGAAGTCTAGATAGAAGCCATTTAAAGTCGAAAATGTTTCGGAATGGGCGAAATCATTTAAAGACGTTTATGCACAATTGTTGGATAACGATGAGTACGCTTGCTAGCATAGATTTGCGCACAGTTGAATAAGTGCATGACTAACTGATCTTGAAAGAAAGGGAAGTTGTAAGTGTGTATTGGGAATAATCTGTCACTAGTGGAAAATTTCACAGGTGCGGTCAGAAGACGGCAAAGCTGAGGAAGATTTCCGGATAAGAGTCCACAGTAACGGGACGATAGTGAAGGAGAACAGTTTGATTTTGATGAAGACCGGCTTGGGAATTTGAAGCGAACTGTCACCGAAAAAATGTCTTAACAACAAAACTCTTGAAATCGCTGTGTGTCTGTTTGTCGGTCTGTCTATTCGTTTATCGATATATCTGCCTATTTATCTATAGTTACTTTGCTAATATAACTGTCTCTCTCCTGCATAATTATACCTAAATTATACTTGCGATTACTTAATATTTTTATCTCAATAAAACTACTATTTCTGTATTATCCTAATTCTATTTACTATAACACAATGAAAGATGTATAAGCACAACGGCGACAAAACGATGAGGAAGAAAGAAACGACGAAGAATAAACGCGACTACGAGGAGGAAAGAATAAAGAACAACGACACGCATTTCGATTTTGAATGAATAGAAACAAAACACAGTTACATGGCATGATGGATTCAATTCTTGCGCTTTGTTTCGTTGAGAGAAACAAGTCAATAAAACAGTTGCCGATAAACCATAATTATATATCATAAATGGAAGAGTGAAAAATATAATTCACACAGTTATTGTTGTTAAATTCAATACTTAACCCATGAGGGCAATCCTTTAGGAAAAAGTTAATTTCATAAATTTTACTTCTTAGAAAGCAAAAAGGTAAAATAGTCGACTAAAGTGGAGAGTGACATTCTACTCGGAGGTGTGGGGGTGATGAAACACATTTTCTAAATTTAGCCTTGATTCTCACTTTACAATGTGGGTTTAGCTAGAAAGTGTAAAGTACCATTTTTGGCATTACTCGAACGTAGATTGATCCCCAATCTCTGTGCCCATTAGCGAACAGTCTGACAATTATGCCAAATGGGCTGGTAACCTTTTAGTAATGAAGCATTTACGTCGCTTAGCTCCCTTTTAAACACATTTTTTTAATCCTGAGATCGGTCGTTTCGCTCATCTTAAACACATTTGCTTAATCCTGACATTGGTCATTTCGCTCCGTCCTAAATACATTGGTTCAATCCTGAGATTAATCGTTTCTCTCCATCTTAAACACATTCGTTTACTCCTGAAATTGGTCATTTCGCTCTGTCCTGAACATATTGGTTCAATCCTTACATTGGTTTCTCTTAAAATTGTTCCGCTCCGTCCTAAACACATTGGTTCAATCCTGAGATTGGTCGTTTCGCTTACTCTTAAACACATTCGTTTACTCCTGAAATTAGTCATTTCGCTCTGTCCTTAACATATTGGTTCAATCCTTACATTGGTTCCTTATAAAATTGTTCCGCTCCGTCTTTAATACATTGGTTCAATCCTGAGATTAGTCGTTTCGCTCCCTCTTAAACACATTTGTTTACTCCTGAAATTAGTCATTTCGCTCTGTCCTAAACATATTGGTTCAATCCTTCGATTGGTTCCTCTTAAAATTGTTCCACTCCGTCCTAAACACATTGGTTCAATCCTGACTACTCAAGTTTAAACATTATTATTAAAGTTTGATCTTCAGTAGTAACCTAATTACGGTCACTTATATAATGTATCATTAATTTGATATTACAATAAAGTATTTATTAACGAAAATAAATAAAATGCTTAACCTATAATGTTAATCATTTATATGCAAGCCTAATCTTTAATCTTTAAGTTCACGTTTACCTTCCGAACTACTTGATGAAGTAAAGTTTAATCCTTGACCCTAAGATTTTATTATTTATCCATGAGATCAATAGTCAATGTGAATTTTTTTGTAGGTACTAAAATTGATATTGTTTCCCAACGAAGTGTATTAAAGGCTCATTTGAATTTTTTGACTACTATTACTAAGTAGGCTCTTCTTTCCGAGGCCTAGACATCACTTAGAAGATTTAATAAAATGAATACATTGTTAGTTGAATGACGATGAATGTTAGGATATTGTTCAAAACTTCTACATAACAGCCGGTCAAAGAAACAGTCGACTTATGCAATTCATCCCCTTTATCAGAAATATAACGTATAGAATCTGACGACTAAAAGACAAAATACTTTCTACTCTCGCGACCATAATATCAGGTTCTGATAGTGGTACTTTGTTGATACTGTCTGCTGTAAATAAAACATCTTCCTAGACACAAGAAATATGGAATTCAATTACACTACCAAGTTGTGATTGATCAGGGTTACCATATTTTCTATGGATATGACAGAGATAATAACATAGTTTTCCAAAGGGTATTAGCGAACTTGACTTTATATCTAAGAGACGGACTCGTGCTATTTCAAAGCCTTCCTTCTCCGGGACAAGTTGCACAACCGAGGTTTGAGAGTGCAGTCTACCACAGCATTTAAGCATAGTTGAGTCGAAAAGTGTTTGCAAAATGGCAACATAATTAAAAGAAGCTTAAGTACAATGACGAGCGCACCTGAAAAGTTGGATTATATTATTCGCTTAATTACAATAAAATTAACAACAACGACGCTGAAGACATCCTTTTAATGTCGCTTCTCGTTCAATAAAAAAGCAGCTAAAATATTCCTGGATTTTTGTAACAACCAAACAAGACGTTTCTTTCTGGAGGATTTTCAAGAGAAAATGGTTTAATAATGAAGCAGCTAAAATATTCCTGGATTTTTTTAACAACCATACAAGACGTTTCTTTCTGGCGGATTTTGAAGGGAAAATTGTTGAATAAAGAAGCAGCTAAAATATTCCTGGATTTCTTTTTAACAATTAAACAAAACGTTTCTTTTTGAAGGATTTTGAAGAGAAAATCGTTAAATTAAGAAGCAGCTAAAATATTCCTGGATTTTTTTTAACAGCTGAACAAAACGTTTCTTTTTGGAGAATTTTGAAGAGAAAATCGTTAAATACAGAAGCCGCTAAAATATTCCTGGATTTTTTGTAACAACCTAACAAGACGTTTCTTTCTGTAGGATTTTCAAGAGAAAATCGTTCAATAATGAAGCAGCTAAAATATTCCTGGATTTTTTTAACAACCAAACAAAACGTTTTTTTCTGGAAGATTTTGAAGAGAAAATCGTTCAATAAAGAAGCAGCTAAAATATTCCTGGATGTTTTTAACAACCATACAAGACGTTTCTTTCTGGCGGATTTTGAAGGGAAAATTGTTGAATAAAGAAGCAGCTAAAATATTCCTGGATGTTTTTAACAACCATACAAGACGTTTCTTTCTGGCGGATTTTGAAGGGAAAATTGTTGAATAAAGAAGCAGCTAAAATATTCCTGGATGTTTTTAACAACCATACAAAACGTTTTTTTCTGGCGGATTTTGAAGGGAAAATTGTTCAATAAAGAAGCAGCTAAAATATTCCTCGAGTTTTGTTTAACAACCATACAAGACGTTTCTTTCTGGAGGATTTTTAAGAGAAAATCGTTAAACAAAGAAGCAGCTAAAATATTTCTGGGTTTTTGTAACAACCAAACAAGACGTTTCTTTATGTTCGATTTTGAAGAGAAAATCGTTCAATAAAGAAGGAGCTAAAATATTCCTCGAGTTTTTTAACAACCAAACAAGACGTTTCTTTCTGTGGGATTTTGAAGAGAAAATCCACATAGTTGTCTGTAGGTAAGATGGATCCATAACTTTTTCAAAGTTGTCAGTAAAAGTCATACAATAGTCCCGAGAAAACTGGAAAAGGCCACACGAAACACACGGTGTTGGTAACTATTGTATTAATACTACTTCTACCTATACACTATTCTTAGTACTCGACGGTGTACAGAAGAGTATGAATAACATACAAATTAAAAACCATAGTTAAAATGTAAAAAAAACTTACGTTAAGTAGCACATCATCTGATACAGATGTGTGACCGTTTCTGATTTAGTGAAGCGTAACATGTAAATTAAGAATAGCTTCATGAATAAACTTGAAAAACAAGAACGAAAAGGCAAGTAAAAAAGAAATAGAGATAAAGTAAAACATCAACAATAAAAAATAAATAAACATATTAAATTAGAAAATTAGAAGAGCGACTTAATTTTAAAAAGAATATTGGTTGAATAAAGTTTCTCAATATTTAATTTATTAATTTCATTATTACCAATTATATTTAATTATATAATGTTATTTATGTTAATTATTTTATTATATTTAATTATCAATTTTTATTCAGTTAATGATGTGCTTAATATTTCAGATTTACTGTAATTCTAACTATAGAATTGAAAAGTGATTTGAATTACTTTTTTTTTCATTCCGGTTCAGTTTTCCAAGCCCACTTTTCAAAACTTCTATTCTTTTACAACACTGATTTGCTGTTTATTAATTTACTCTTTAACGGGCATCTAATTATAAATATATAAAAAGGCATACAATGGTATAGAAAACAAAATAAAACGGATAAAAAATAATCGGCAAAAAGAGATAATATTAATTAGATGTGGTTGTTTTGTTTTACGGCATATCAACCCTATCCGGGCCATTCAATTTCGAATCCCGTTATTTTAGTTGGATTTACGTTTAAAGTTCAAAATATCTCATAATATTTCATTCATTTTACTTTGTATATAAATGACTTCGAGATTAATTGGTTTTATAAACCTATTTTTTTGAAATAAAATAAATAATGTCCGCTATTAATATTAACGGTAAAAATTATGATTAGCTATATCAAGAGTTATCTGCCCTTGTCGTCTCAGCATCAAAATAGATTAAAGTTTAAATTATCTTCGCCTCGAAAGTGAACAAAATCATTGAAAATCTTAAATACAGAAATTATTTGCTTGCCTTCCCACGAGGGAAAAGTAAGACAGAAGGTCGGTTTTAAATGTGTGGAAAATCCGGCTCCGAAAGAAAAGAACTGTTGATTGAGACAAAAAAATGCCCCAGTCTCGAAGGATTTCCCGTTCACTGACCGAGGATAGAAACCATGAAGTGTGGTATCAGAACAGATACTGCACATTGTTCACATGTAAATGATAAATTCTATTTAACACATATGTGGAAGCAAGTTGTACAACTCTGGGATAGAGTGGATCAGGGGTAATTGAAACTTAGGCATGACTCTATACCTCCAGAGATCCTTAATTTAGGAATCAGCCCAATAAAACATCAAGAAAATGGAATCAAGACATGAAAAGAAAAACAGCCAGACAGAATAAGCTTAAATAAAGTAGGGTATTTTTACAGTAGGACTCGCGCAAAACGTCCTTCGGCGTCGGTCCTTTCCAGGGGTTGACGTTAAATACCAGAAAGCTCTGAAACGAGACGAATAAGCAGACGACAGCTAAACTTTCAAACTGAATGAAATGCAGAATTTGCAAACTGATAGAAACTCGATTTCAACATGAATTTTTACATAGTATCATTGGCTGTTGAAACTCCTGAAGGAACTCTAACTCTAACTCTAATTCCTAACCCTGCCTTAACCCTAATCCCTAACCATGCCCTACCCCTAATTCCTAATCTTGCCCAAACCCTAATCCCTAACCCTGCCTTAAATGTTAAACCTTACGAAATCAACTAAAATAGTCAGTAAAAAAAAGTAAAAATAAGAAAATGTGTAACAAAATGTAAAACAAAATATTACTTGATTAATTTTTCACTGTTCTTATCACTGTTATTTATTTGTAATGATATGTCTAAGAAACAAAATAAAACGTAATAAAATAAAACACTTATTTGAATCTTTGTTAAAAAAATGTTTATTTCATACAAAATATTTTGCTTGTTTTGTCCCGCTTGTAAATCCAGCCTTGTATGTGTTTTTGTTTTTTTGACGCAGGTAAGTCAACGAATTTTTCATTCGGCAGTGTCCGGAGTGTAACGTAAACATCCGGAAAGTACCGATGCCAAGACACTTTTAGCGCGGTTCCTACTGTTAAAGAGTACCTCAATTAGAAAGGAAGTATACTGTTATAGAAATTAAACAAATTAAATAACAATAAATAAATAAAGAACAGAAAAGAAAGAAAACGTG
This sequence comes from Sepiola atlantica, assembly GCA_963556195.1. Lineage (NCBI taxonomy): Eukaryota > Metazoa > Mollusca > Cephalopoda > Sepiida > Sepiolidae > Sepiola > Sepiola atlantica. The sequence goes on along the minus strand of OY744532.1, from coordinate 79,239,477 downwards.
AAATATATATATGGGAATGCAAAGGACATAAAGCATTAGGAAACGGGATAAACGGATTTAAACAAAGACAAAAAAGACGGACGGAATGAGAATTAAGCGAAAAGTTATTTTTATAGACATGAAACAAAGTGAGTGAAAATGGGAAGAAATAAAAAAAATAAAAAACATTAAATTAGAAAGAAAGTCAATTGGGAAGTTAATTGGAAAGTATAAAAACAAAAGAAAAGAATGAAATAAGAAATTGAAATACAAAAATAACGAAAAACTGATTAAGAAATAATTGAATCAGAAAACGAAAAAAGAAATAGAAACTATGAAAATGAACCAAAGAAAGAAATACCGAAATAGAATATTTTGAATTGATCTCTTATATTCAATCATTTTTTCTCATTCTATTTTTTCTTCGTGAAATTTGTTTCAGACTTTCCAATTAACTTTAAAAAGAATAAGACGGATATAGAAAAAAAAATAACAGAAGAAAAAAACAGATAATAAATAATGTAAAGTAATGAGATACAATGTAGGCAAGTCAATTAGAAAAGAAATTAGAATGAATGACGAAAGAGAAACTGATGGAAAGCAAATAAGATACCAAAGAAAGAAAAGAAAGATAGAATACCGTTAATGGAGTGTATCCGTGGGCGTTAACCATTTAAGGTATGATATAAAAGTGCCTAAAAGTGTCTTTGTGAATATGGCTCGGCGCATACCCCTGGTTGGGTTAATAAATGCAGATTAAGCCAATCAGAAGGGTGTGTGTGAAGTAATCAAAATATTATTTAGCATCTATTTCAGAGGCTCTCGTGTGTATAAAAAACGAACATTTAATTGATCGTCAGTTGCGTAGGTAAGATCTGTTCTGCCCTGTGAATATTTCGTAGCACATAATTGTCGACTTAACTTTCTTCACTTGCTCAACTAGAAAGTAAACAAAGTATAATAAATAAAAGGAGAGGGTGTAGGAAAGAAGAGGAAGGAAGGGTGGACGGATGGAAAAAGAAAAAAAGAAAAAAAGGTTAATGGATAGGACAGAAATGTAAGAAAAGAAAGGAGAAAGAAAAGAAGAAAGTGTATAGGAAAGGAAAAAAGAAATGAAATAAAGAAGGAAGAAACGAAAGCTTGACTAAAGCATGAAGACAAATAGAAGAGGCGAAATATCTGTGGGAAAGATAGAGAAAAGGCAAAGATGAAAGGGGGGTGGTGAGAAAAAACAGAGGGGAAAAAGAAAAGATGCAAGGCGGGACGGACGACAAAAAGAATGGAAGGAGATAATACAGAAAGAGGGAAATAAAACAAATGATGAGGAAAGAATAATAGTTGATAAGTAAGAAGGAGGAAAAGGATGAAGAAAAAAAGGAGAAGAAGGGACTAAGAAATGGAGAAAAGAAGAAAGGGCGAAATATATGTTGGAAAGAAGGACGAAACCAGGGAAGGCAGGAAGCATCACAAGAACTTAAAAAAGGGGCAAAGAAAACAATAGAAAGGAAGGATGAAAGAAAAAAGAAAGAAAAGAAAGAAGAGACATAATACAGAAAGAGGGAAGAAAGGTTGGAAGAAGGAAAGAAGAATGGACGGTGGAAAAGAAAGAAAAATAATGAAAGAAAAAAGAAAGAAGGTGCACTAGCGAATAGAGACAAGAAGGAAGAGTTAATATACATAAGAAACAAAGAGGGAAAATAGGAGAGATGAAATGAAGGAATATATGTAGGAAACAACGGAAACAGAAGGAATGATAAAATAAAGGAAGGAAAGAAGAAGTGGATAATAAAAAAGGAAAAAACGAAGAAAAGAAAGAAGGTAGATAGAAATGAATGAAAGAAAAAAATGTAGAAACGAAGAAGAGACGAAAAGTATGTAAGAAAGGAAGGGGGAAACACAGGGCGGAAGGATAACGTGATGAAAGAGGAAAGGAAGAAGGTTGGAGAGAAAAGAAGGAAGAAGAAACAAAACACCAAATCGGTAAACAAGATAAAAAATGAAAAAAATGAAACATAATTGACATAATAAAAAGACAATATTCGAAGGTAATAAAAAAAACTCAAATGAACGAAATCGAAGTGGGAATAAAAGTGGTGCCAATGAACAAAAGTAAAAAATGAATATAAAATTAAAGATAACATTTAGAAATGTTGAATGATAACAAACATTAAACTGAGAGATGAGACATAAATGTCTTATATATGGGCAAATATATCTTCTCGGCCAATAAATATACATTTATCACCAGTGCGGACCACATGGAGAAAAAAATAAGTATTAATTTTAATTAAGATACTACATCAATCACATGTGTGAAAAATGATAATGATTTATATATATATATATATATATATATATATACTTCTTTGTAAAATGGTAGGAAAAATCCCAGCAGAGTGCTCGATTAATTAAGAATTAAAGTTAAAAATTAAGAGCATAATATTTATTTATTCTGGTACAGAAAAATTAGTACAACATTCGTACCGTCGGTTTCAAGCACGGAAAATCTTACCCATCCGGCTCTCTTCAGCTTCTGTTGTCATCTGTAGACATTTCCAAAACAGATGACAACAGAAGCTGAAGAGAGCCGGATGGGTAAGACCTTCCGTGCTTGAAACCGACGGTACGAATGTTGTACTAATTTTTCTGTACCAGAATAAATAAATATATATATATATATATATATAATGAAGAAGAATGGAAAGGAATTAGAGAAGCAAAAGTCAAATCATAATTCAATTCAATTGCTCAGAGCAAGGTATATTCCGCAAAAAAGGCAATTTATTCAAGTTAAATTTTCCTTAAGCCAGGCTTTTCAAAGATCAAAATCTTATCATCAGAGGAAGTCGCTGGGATAGATAAGTTGCAAAGGCCAAGATTTAAAATTTGAAAAAATAAAATAAAAGTTGTAGGGGGAAGAAACACAGGGCAAAATTCTGCCCGAATGCAAGCAAATGTCCGATTGCTAAAAAGTCAAAGGATATTGAGCTATATACTCTTCACAATAGGTTTCACTTTTCCTAAAAGTTCACTTTTAGTACACCACTTTATATATATATATATATATATATATATATATATATATATATATATACAATAATGGAGATAATGTGTTTATCTGTTTGAAACAATATTATTAGTTTTGATCGTTCTCTTTGTATATCTACTTATCAGTTACTATATATATATATCCATTCCAAAGCTTCCCCAAACATCACGCGTCTTTCAAATTTACATAATCAATTTGTTTTAAAGCGTCTAATAAATTAATATTCGAAAATATACACCCATGATTGTTTTTTTTTCAGATTTCAACATGTATTTAAAATATTTTATTCGATAATAATAATCTAAATAAAAATTATAAATAGAATTAATCAAAGACATTGTTTTTTTTAATCTATATAATTGAGTTACGTAATTATATTAGATTGTAATGGAATATGATGGAACAGCCGGCGGCCATTCAAACATTTTCTTATCCGCTCTCCGATTATTCGAACGCACAGAAAGTTCTATTTCAAGAAAGAGAGATAGAAAGAGAGATAGAGAGAGAAAAAAAGAGAGAGAGAGAAAGAGAAAGAAATAGAGAGAGAAGAGAAGGAGAGAAAGAGAGATATAGGCACAAGACAGTGGGCACGTTATTTGATTAATAACATGTAAACAACACATTATCTTAGATTAATCGTACGAGTCGCTCAAAATGATATATTTACTTTGATTTTTTTTATTAAAACGTTTTGGGTCTTTTTAAATCTTATTAGAAATTGTTTTAGAGCACAAATGTATTGAATCAAGTAGTAGTAGTAGTAGTAGTAGTAGTTGTTGTAGCGATGGTAGTAGTAGTAATATCAGTACAAATAGTAAATACGTTGCTGGTAGTATTTGTTGTTGATGTTATTATAGCAGTAGACATAGTCGATTATCGTGTTGTTGATGTAGTAATTTAGTACGAATAATTGTATTGTGGATAGTAGAATTAATTAAAGACATTCTTATTTATCAATACAATTGAGTTACGTAATTAAATTAGATTGCAATAGAATATGATGGAACAGCTGGCGGTCATTCCAACATTTGGTTACCCGACCTCTGATTATTTGAACGTACAGAAAGTTCTATTTCGAACAAATCAGTAAGGTCCTATGGGTAATGGTCTTAATAAGATTAAACTTTTGTTTCGTGGGACAAAATGAATCCCAACGAGTGTAAAGAACAGTAAAGGTAGGTTTCCGATATACTGACGTCAAGAAACCAGAGGAAGCGTTATTAACCAAAGACCCTTACCCATAGGGCCTTAAAGATTTGTTCGAAGACCAAACTGGATGAAGAAATTAAATTTATCACTAAGACCCTCTGCAACAATGGCTATCTTTTAGGCATTGTACAATCTACCATTAAAACCAAAATATCAAATTTTTACAAAAGCAAATCAGCTTCTGTAGACAGATGCCCTATTTACCTTCGCCTACCTTGGCTTGGTAACATTAGCGATAGATTCGCCAAACAAATCTCTTTGTCTGTACAACAATGTTATTTTGCTTCGAATACACGAGTTGTTTTTACCTCCCGACCGATCTTGACCTATATTCGAAAAGATATCCTTCCTAATATCACAATAATTCTATTATTTATTTATTTAAATGCAGTTGCAGTATGCACTACGTTGGGATGACGTCACAAAGATTAGACATCCGGGTCAATCAACACGTGTACACAAAAATTCGCAATGCAAAATATTGACCAACGGACGTTTTGCGGTTCGTCGATAGGTGAACATCTTATAAATAACCGCGCCTGTGCCTCTAAATTCAGTGTCGACTTATTCTCCATTCTTAGTAAGTCGCACTCTCTCTATCATCTCAAGATCCTAGAAACAAACTATATTAAGGCCTTGAGACCTTCTCTTTGCAAGAAAAGAGGAATTCTTCTCGGGCTTAATGTTGTTTCTATTTGATTTAACTTTTTTTCCACTTTTTTTTGCCCCTTTTCCCTCGCTATAATTCTCATAGCATCTTGTTTATATTTTTTCTACGATATCTGCCCTTTCATCTTTTTAATCTCTTAATTCATTATGAGTAATAAATATTGTCTCTTCAATGCCAATATATATATATATATATATATATATATATATATATATATATATATATATATATATATATATATATATATATTTATGTAGTTAGGTATGTTTATATTTTCATATATTTGCATATACAGTATTAACCACTCAACTAATTAACCGATCATTACAAATTTTGGAAAACGGCTGCTAGGTGTTAGGGGTTCAAATGTTTGTTTTATTTATCCTGATTAGTTATATGAAAAGGGGTAGTAAGGGGGTGACATACCTTTGTGAAAATTCAGATATCTCCGAATTTTGTGAAATTATAACCACAGGTATTAATAAATATTTCCAAAATTTCATTTTCTGTCGAGTATTTTTAAGTGGTTTTAACGACAATGCTTAACATTTGAAAACTCAATTTTACATTTGATCTATAATCATTAGACACAAAAAAGCAAAATTCCCTGAATTTCAATTTATTCTTAAGCCCCCTTAAACTTAAGCATTTAATTGTAGACATGTTCTAGCATCAAAATCATGTAATAAAATTTAATAAAAATTGGAATAATAATTCTCGTCCTCAGATTTTGTGGGATTATATTTTGATTTGATTTTCCATAACCGACATAAGAGAAAAGGAAAAGAAAAAGATGAAAAAGAAGAAGAAAAAAAAGAAAAAAGTAAGAGACAAAGTTTGGAAGAAAGTAGTAGGACAAAATGCAGTTCGAGTCCGACTATGTAGAGCAATGGTGTGTATCGTTTGATAAATATTACATAAACATCACAAATATTACAGTTACAATCTGGCCAAAAACTTAGTTAAAGTATGACACGTTGTAGCAACTTACTTCTAACCATTTCTACTTTGTAAATTATTAAACTGAACGTATACTTATCCAATGTTTATTTTTTCAAATAGCATAAGTCTGTTGATATATAATCTTGTTTTCTTACGTTGTATAAAATTAATATTCATATTAGTTCCGACATCCTGACCGATCCCAAGACCCACATCGACATCGAAAGACATCGACATTTTTGCTTGAATGCACCAGTACTCGTTGCTGATGCTCATCGTGATTCACTTTTAGTAAACTTATTCAACTCGTTAGCAGAAACATTGGTAAACATCCCGGTAAATTTTTGTAGAAACATTAACATAGGTATATCTCACTCGGCGCCACTATAAGAATAAGCTACTGAAAGCGGCAAAAGACATAAATGTAATTAGGAACCTACATTCCATACTTGTTTATACTTACCTGGCACAGCGTAAGTACTTTTTATACAAATTAAGGATACGTCTACGACAATCGGTCCGACAAAGGGAGTTAATTTTGAATTGCTGATGACCTAGCTACTCTCTTGCAGTTTTAGGAGGTTTAGCCTCCCCCAAGCGTTATATTTTCTATTTAAGAATGGGTTAGTTTATTATATGATGCGCCCTTACTGGTGTATGCTGAGGGGACTGCTCAGGTATTTTTGTGGAATGCACACGCGTTTTTGCGTTGGCTTTTCAATACGCACTTTCCGATTTTGTGTCACATATTTCAGTTGTTTTAAGGAGATAATGATAAATAGCTACCCGCTTTCTGCTTTTTATCAGTTACTTTTGTTCTGAATGTTCTTTAGTAGAGATCGAACTAGGAACTTAAACATATCTCTTTACTGAGGTGTGCGTCCACTACACAAAATGTGGAAAGTAGTAGTGTAAATAATGCAAATTTGAGAACGGGGTTTGTTGTGTGTAAAGAAATGTTCCGTTGTCCATCTTTGCTGTGTATGAATGGATGAATGTGTGTATCTTTGTGTGTGTGTTTTTTCTCATAAATAGAAAGTGCTGTGAGATACTACAGGTTTTGCTTAGTTGGACAAAATTACGATCTAGGAGCGAGGCATGTTTCATATATTTGAACTAAACAGCAGTTCATGTTAAGAAATAGTGGTGCACGGTTATTCTCTGAGGTCTTTATACTCATTACTAACCTGAAGACGTAACGATAATAGAAAGTTTATAGGAGTATATTCTACAACTAGTAAGCTCCACCGTCGAAATTCTTGAATCGGATGAATATAATAACATTGTGAATATGTACCGTGTCCGCGTACTTCTGTTGGATAATGGTTCTGTGATGCCGGACGCATGTTGAGTGGGCATATGTGTATGGGATCGTTTGGTTTGGCTTGCGCGATTTAGTGCGGGTGGACCCGTACAGTCGAGTGCAAAATAAAACTGGTTCTCACAGTTGGAGCTCACAAACGTTGACAGGGCACCATTTTGATGAGACCTTTTAGGTCGGGGGTTCAAGAGAGTCAGACTGTGACGAACGCACCTGCGCATCAGGGTTCTGTGACATCACGGATTCTTGTGTCGGAAACTGAGTTTTGCCAGTCGTGTTTTGGGAAGCAAGCTGAACAGACGTATTTCTTCATGTAGTTCGCAAATGAAAAGGGGAATATATTTCCCTAAAAGAATACAGGCAGGATAAAGTTTTTTCCTCCCCCTCCTCGAATGGCTAAGGATTTAATGGACCATAGATACTTACGAATTAACTACGATAAAAGTAGTGAATTGATCTCCCTCTTCGTTAGTAAAACATCCTTGAGAACGACAGAAACTTGACGCCTAAATAAAAGTAATCACATTTAGAAGAGAGAGTCTGCCTTGTTATTTCGGTGTGTATGAGAATCTTTGTTACAGCCCAATACAACGGTGATGATACTGGACGCGCGGTGTGTGGCGATGATGGCGGTGATGTTCTACAGCAGTCCCGAAACGAGGAGAGAACTCAACCGCTGGACAACATCGATACGACACCCCCCCACGACGAAGAAGAAAAGGTACGAGTAATTAAAGGACTATGTAACACTTCTATCTATCTCGAGTTATTGTCCAGCTGAAAGGAAGTAATTCAAGTTGGCTAAATAGTTTTACGTGAAGCTAAGTGTTACCAATAGACTTTAACGTGGAATATCCAACATCTACCTCTGTTTTTGCGCTGTAACGATTTAAGTTATACGTTGATACATTTTTTCATAAATGGGACTACCTGGACCGCGGAAACCACTTTTTTTATTCTACATCAGTCGAAGGTCTTAGAAATCAATAAGCTCCTTGCTGGAGCTTACACTTTATCTCTATATGAGATACATCGAAATCCGAGTGTTCAATTAAAGTTCCCCTTTACCTCTCAAACGTTAAGTAAGTAATTAATTTTCCTCTTCCCAATTGACCAGTTAACTATGTATAGTATATCTTTATTGTGGTTTCTAGATCTCACCAGGACAAGAATTCATCTAGTCTGGCGAAGTATGCAGCTAAGTGACGTTATCTGAGTTAACATCACTCTTATGAGCCAGTACATAACCGTGTCTTATTTGGGCTTTGAATACTATGTTATTTTTTATATTTAGTCAGAGTTTACATGCAGGGTGAATTATCCTCGTGTAAGGTTGTCCTGACAAACTTTTTGTACAGATAGACCGAAGACACTCGAAGATGGGATGGGATTGGCTGTGAAACATTCCAAATAACGGAATTCAAAAGCCTTTTATATTTCCTTAGTGGCAGGGTGTGATACTATCGCATTTGCATGGCGCAACACGATCCTGGTGACAAGGTAATGCATAGGCGGGTGACACAAATCACATTTGTTTTACCAGCTATGTCAACTGTTCTACGCCCACGTAGTGTTCGATACACTGAAGAACACCTATATTGCCGTCACTGGCCCGAACAAGGGAAAGGCGTCGGTTCATTACTTATCTGCAGGGCTGAAACGAATCTGGTCTTTACTTCAGGGACAGAAAATGATTGAATTCTGCAAATTAAAAATGATAGCTTAGATAAAAATAATGTTTGACTTTTCTTAGAGAATATAATTTATTTTTTAAAGTTCCATTATTTTAACTTCCCTTTATCAGCCATTGCTGTTAAATCGTGTTATTAAGCTAACTATTTTACAGTGGGATGCAGCTCAGTCCTTCTTTCTTCAACATGCTCTTCGCCTGCCAACAGGTGCAGAACTGATTTCACTCTCACTAAAAGGTTAGAGGTAAAACGATTATTGTCAGTTAAGTGTCAACTGTCATCCACTCGACATCTACAAAGTCAATGATTTAACGTTTTGAGTCCGCTGTCAGTTACAGATTGCCATTACTGATTTCTTGCAGTTAATCACAAGTCTACCACTTGAACAGGGGAACGGGTGAAGAGGGTTTGGCTGACAGTCACAGTATTCTTTAAGTTTTAACTATAATTTATCGAAGACAAGCTTGGCGATATCTGATATTTAGAAAGAAAGGGTGCAATATTTTCAAGTTTGACTTAAGGCCGCGCGAACAATGTAATCGAACTTTTATTGTGCCACAATGGCAAACTTTAATTTTACCACGTTAATTCAATGGCAGCGACTTTGGGTACATAATTAACTCTTTTGTTGCGCCATTCATCTTGCAGTTTTATCGAAATTATACGAACTAAACCGTTCATAATACGTTTAAGTAAATGCGACAGAAAAACAGAAATTTTATTTCGGAGATTTTACGGGGGAAGGTCGCAATTTCAGCGACGATCTTCTTGTTAGTGTTAGAATGCAAAGTCATTAATGGGTCGTGTTTATCAACGAGCCGTTTTTTGAAGAGTACCTTCAGCATCTGTCTGAAACTGAAGAATGTGATCTAAGGATTTTAATCAAAAGCTAAAGAGATCATTTACGATTTCCGAAGAATAATCTATGCTTCAAAAATAATTTATCCTTTGTTTCGTTACGAAACTAATATCAAAATCTGAATATTTATTCTTATGTGACAAAACAAGCTGCAATATTATTTGCGGGAAACCAGTTTGTGAACTGTGCGTAAATTGTTAATCTTAATAGTATATTACTTTCTTCAGGTAAGTCCGGTCGATGTAGACGTTACCGGATCTCGGCAGGTCTAAAACGGTTAGGTCAGGAGGTCATCACTAAAAGTTGGAACGATCGAAAGACGTCAGCAAGGTTTGCATCCGCAGCAGAAGCCCCTTAAAGTATAACCCTTATTTACCGTGCTAGTAGTGATGGCAACGTGGAAGTGTAAGAACTACCCGGCTTACAGGGCTCTGGTCAAAATCCAGGATCCGTCGTTCTCTCGTCGTCTCTGCCTCTGCATGTCGTAAGGAAGAACTGGTCATGGACGGAACCACAAATCAATGGAGTTAAAATAGCAACGCTGATTAAGCGCCATTACCTTTTTTTGTTATTGGCCAACCCTTCCCCGACTTCGCATGCAACTAGGTTTTGTTGTTATCGGTGTCGCGTGCTAAAACCTAAAATCGTTCATGTTAACGAATAGCTGCGACTAACTAGTCGGACTTCATGCAGACCAGATAATCCAGAAAACCCATCTTCATGAACCATATACAGAATTCCGACGCGCCGAACAAACAAATCAGCAGCAAACGCGACTGTAACACTAAAGGCTACTGAATCTCTCCAAAATATTAAAAATCCTCCCGTAACGCACATAATAATAGGAATGTTGTTTCTAATGTAGAAGAAATTAAAATAAATCAACTAAATTGTAAGAGCGAAAATAAGAGTAAAATAAAGATTGAGCAAATAAAATATGTTGCTATTAAGATTTATGTATGCATATGTTCTGAATTAAGCATTTTTGCACTGGCGAATCTAACACTTGTTTGTTATAATAAAGTAAATATTTATGAATTTGTAAGAATAGAGGTAAAAAAAATATCCGCTTCAAAGCATGCCAGATGTTTTACACATTTATAAGATTGAACCATCATTTCGACGTTATTACGGCTACAGGGGTTTTACATAATATTTGTTTTTTTACAGAATTAATGTGCAATTAACATCCACTGAAATCATAAATATTTGCGTCTGTTAGATATGTTCAGCCAGAAACCTATAGGCATGATTCAATCAAACATATTGTTAAATATTAGACGAATAGACCCGCTAGTATATAAATTGGTTAGTTGAAATAAGAGGTAATAAAAGTGAAGTCGTGGTCAACCTGCTAAACCCGAGATAAGATTTACTACACTGTCGAGATTGAGAGTAACGGATGTGACGTTACATAGCTTAAAAAAAGAGTGAGGGAGAAGTTTTGGCAGTTCGCTGGTCGCACTGCACATATGAACATGTAATATTTTAAATGTCCAGATAAGATATGATTAAACAGTGATTGTCGATCTCTCTTTGTCTCCCTTTCCACCTCACTGGTCAGTGATTGTGAACAAAGATCAAGCGGAATAAACCCTCTCTGTTTTCCAACAGTTTTGCTCATGACGCTACCATTTTTCGAGGTATAAAAACTTATTAGCCGGTGATGGAAAGATCAAGTTACATGAACAAGCAATTAAAAAGGTATGATTATGAAATTACACTCATATATGCGACAAGAGTGAAACGCAACAATAGCTTCTAATTAACGTCTTCGCAAACTACACTATGTGTCAATAACCAAAATCAAAATGAGTATCAGAGTAATATACATGATGTAAATTCTAGAGCGAGTTTATGTTATTTGTTGCTTGTAAGGCGATATTTCCTTGTCCATGTTACACTTGGTCATATTTTATTTCCTTCTAGAATACTATTCGAAGACTATTCGAAGCCGAAATAAGACCCTCTGTGTAGAACTACACACTGGCTTATATGAGGAATGGCGCACCTTCTACAAGTGATGTTACCTCTAGTAACATCACTTAGCTGGATACTCCACCAGACCAGATTAAATATTGTCCTGGAATCCGGTAAGATAAAGAGACCACAAGAAGGATGTACTATACTATATATAACTGGTCAATTAGCGGTGAGGAAAATTAATGTTCTTTATTTCTTTACTAAGTAAAAGTAGAACTTTAATGAACACTCGGATAGCTATGTATATCATATAGAGATCAAGTGTTAGCCCACAGAAAGAGGCCTCCTTATTAATGAGAACTTACACTGAAGTAAAATGAAAAATAAATACTATTATATATTTTAAAATAAAATATACTCGTCATATGTGCTTCAAGTATAGCTTCCTCTCATAGGTGCAATCAGGTTGACACGCCGGTGATTAAACGACCTTGGTCTGGTTCGTACGAGATGCGTGAACAGGTGTTATGTGGCAGGACGGCGACACGTCTTATCAAAATAAAAAAATTAAATTCAAAACCTCGCGTGATCAAAATTACCTACACTGGCCGGCTTATAAACGCGACTGAATGCTTGAAAAATTAATATTCTCAAATGACGTCCTCATTCGAAGAAAGTCGGTTCAACCCTCCAGTTATGAATAACGTATTAGACATAGACACACCATGCAATAATGCCCCTACGTTCAAGAGACACTTACTAGGAACGATAAACGGCTTTGCGTGTATATTATTCAGCTTTCAGCAAGAGGTTCAACATATGGTGAGGTGGTGTTTTTAAAAAGCCACTGAACTCTTTCCTACAAAAATGCCTGATCAGCTCCGTCGGCATCATCAATAAACAATAGAGAGATGGTAAAGCTGGGAAAGAGGGTATCCTAAGACTGAACAGAACCATAACTCAGCCTAACAGCAATAAAGCCACTGTCGGACTCATCAAGGATGTATCTCGGTCGGCTTTGGGTGTGCTGCGTAGATTTATGCTGGAACAGATTTGTTTGCCAACATTGAAGCGACACTCGACCTTATCAATCCTCTGCAATCCAAGACGTATTAACATTGTTAAGAAATTCTCACCTCTCTCGCTACCAATTCTCAGACGATTCCGCTAGCAAAATACCGAATTGAAGATTGATGGGTTAATGAATCACCGTCGCCACCCCATCCACTAACAATCGCTATCAATCAAATAAGTAAATAATAAAGACCAAAAACCAACATAAATATACGCTAATGCGGATGTCCTCATATCTCCACGGAATGCAAGGCTCCCATAGGCCGCTTTCAATTTCATTCAGGATAGCTTATATTTCCCGAAACCTCTCACGAGACAATATAGAGTTAATAAAAACAAGCGGGTGTCGAATCTGTCCGTCAATAGACGGCGTTTCTCCTTTTTCTTATCATGAGCGTAGATTAGGTTTTGTCGCCGTCTAGCAGACGTGTCTTATGTGATCATACACACATAGCTACGCACGTATGCGTGTGAAAGACGGACAGAAATAAAATAATGATGTGTGTGTGTGTGTTTTAATATCTATAAGATTATTTGACGACATAGTATTATTTTCAATGTGTCAACTCGGCTGCATAGAAGGCACCGTCTGTCGGTCGGTCGGTCGGTCGGTCGGTCGGTCGATTGTCCAGACACACTTAATCGTGGTCTAGAATTTCGAAATGGAATTTTCATCTCTAAACGCACAAAATAAGAATATCCGTCTTTGATTACTCTGTTTCTATGGTATTAGTATATGCGAACGTGTGTGTACATACGTATATGCGAATTTTTTTTTTGTTTTGTTCATTTTACTTCAGTCGAAGTTCTCAGAAATAAAGGGACCCCTTCCTGGGAAGAACACTTGAACACTATATGAGATACATATATATATCCGAGTGTTCAACTAAAGTTCTCCTTTACCTCTAAGACGTTGAGTTAGTAAAGAAGTTAAGACGATTATTTCTGAGTGTTATGCAGACACACACGCAACGACGGAAATATGACTGGCATTTCTAGAATAATTTCTAGGGCTACCCGGCTTTGCCTGCAGACATTGATAACAAAAGAGAACATTTCTAAAACAGTGACATCTTTCTTTTAAAACTTCTCTTTCTATCTCTTTCTCCTACTCTCTCTCTCTCTCTCTCTCTCTCTCTCTCTCTATATATATATATATATATATATATATATATATATATATATATATATATCGAGAGAGAGGGGGAAGAGAGAAAGCAAAGAAATGTTAAGCAGAGATAGAGTTTAAAAAGGGAAGTCACAGGGTCAGGCAAATAAAAAAAAACAGGGTATAGTCGGAAATAGAAATATATATATATATATATATATATATATATATATATATATATATCAACCTTTCGCTGCGACCCTCTCTATCTCTATCTCCGACTATCCCCTGTTTTTTTTATTTATCTGACCCTGTGACTTCCCTTTTTAAACTCTATCTCTGCTAAACATTTCCCCACCTCTCTCTCTCTCTCCCTCTCTCTCTCTCTCTCTCTCTCTCTCTCTATCTATCTATCTCTTGCTTTCTATATCTATCTTTTCTTTTTCGTCTTTTACCTCTTTTGTCATCACTTTTTTTCTATATCTCTCTCCGAGTTCTCTTCACTCGCTCTACCAGCTTTCTCCAACTTTCCTTGCTATCTCTACATCTCCCTCCAACTCCTCTTTCTTTACTTCTCCCATTGAGTTCCCCTTTTCTAACTCTCACCCGACTCTCTTTCTCTTTCTCTCGGCCTGTCTCTCTTTGCGACTGCCCCTCCCCCCCTCGCTCTCTCTCTCTCTCTCTCTCTTTCTCTTTCTCTCTTTTATAGAACGATCAATGTTTTCTTTGTAGAGTGAATTCAGGATCTGGAGGTAAAATTGGCTATACTTAGAAACCAACCGGACAATCTAGACAAAGCGTACGATTTAGCACGGAAATAATTCAAATTAAGTGCTAGGGATCACTTGTACGCCATTCAACAGATAGGAATACCGAATCCATGGTATTTAATTATGGTCGCATAGAACATTCTCTAGGACAGAGAAGAATTGCAGAACCCGCATAAGTAGAAACGAAACACGTCGACGAGGTGTGGGTCGTACGGTATAATGCTTATACTCTGGGATACTTAGATAGCTAATACAGTTGGAGATGTCTCGGAAATGGTGAGGATCCGTTCGAAATTAGTTCGACTAACGGATGGACAATATGAAACCCTAACTAGACTGGAAAAATGGGATCTCCAAACTCAATGAATATTAGACGAGGGAACAAAAGTCATACGGCCTTCGTTGATATGAGAATCGAAGCCTCACTAGTCCATAGTAGAGTGCATAGAGAACTGAACCAAAAACTAAGTTAGTGAGAAATAAGATATACCTACAATCCACCAATGGGTCTTATCTAAAAATAAACGGCCCTACGAAAATAGAAGTAACACTGGAAAAACAAGAATTTAGCACATTTCTGTGTCTAAGTATTACAATAGGGATATTATTTTTTTTTTTTTACTTATATCCACGCCAAACAGAAGACCGAAAGCGATGAAAATACGCCGGTTTTCCCGATAGATTTGTGTTCCAAATGATTGCTATGGAGATGAGTGGAACGATAGACCCTGTCACGCGGGACTTCCTCGGCAGCCTTGCTCTGTTAATGACCTCCCATACCGGAGGCTATTTATTTGACTTTATGAGTACATCTTAATCGCCACTATTTGTGGGAACGCTATGCGCCTGCTCTCGGCCTGCAAAACCAGCAGGACACTTGATGAACTACCTGATATTTGCATATTTCTAAAAAATACATTTTTTTTATTAACTGTTATTTGTTGTTCTTCATTCAATAAAAAAATATATTACTGTTTAAAATATGCTAGATAACGTTGCACGTGACTAATACCTAAAAAATGTTTACTTTTGTTTATTATTATTATTTTTTTATTTTAATTTGTATTTTATGACTAGAAAAGACATTCGCTGAAATTTTGTGGACGAACCATGACGATTGGCACTAGTACAACGAGGATCAATTTTGTAGATGCATGAAGCGTACTTTCTAACTATGATGGTATGAATTAAAATTATTTCATAAATAATATTGAAAAAGGATTCAGAAAGGCATGTAACACGACGAGGGAAAGGACGAGTTATTGAACATAAATTAAGAGGAGGAGTTTTAGTAGTAGTTGTAGTAGTAAGAGTAGTGGTGGTATTTCTAGTTGTTGTAGTATCATGGAATAAAAATAAGTAGTAGGAGAAGCAGGGGGGAATTAGTTGTTGTAGTAGTAGTTTTAGTAGGAAGATCAGATGGAGGAAGATTTGTAGCTATAGTTAAGGGTTTAGCAGTAGTAGGAAGAGTATTAGCAGGAGTTATAGTAGTAACTGTAGTAGTAGTAGAGGGAGTAATAGTAATATCTAGTGGTTGTAGCACTATTAGGATGAAAAATAGAAGGAGGAGACGGAGTAGTAGATATAGTAGCAGTCGGGATGTAGTAGAACGAGTTTTAGTAGCAGTAGTGGTGTAGTAATAGTAATAGGTGTAGTAGTAGTAGTAGTAGTAGTAGTAGTAGTAGTAACGATAATCCTAGTTGAATGAAAACGGACGGTTATTAATCGTGTTCTCTTTTGTAAAAGCAGACATTCTTGGAACCATTCAAAAGTGGCGCGACTTGATTTCCACCGTTTTTCTGCTGTTTCTTCGTATTTGTATGTGTTATATTTTTCTTCCGTTTTTCTTTTTCTTTATTAACACTTTCGTTCTCCATCTGCCAATGTCCTCTGGCACAAAGACGAAATAGATCAAGCTGAAAACATAATAAGACATCTGATCTCCGGACACGTCTACTGGCCACGACGATTCGTTTCGCCATAGAAGCGTATTGTTGCTTATTACGATACACAGAATTTGAAGGAAACGTATACTTTTATTGATGGGGGGGGGTATTCGACTGTGTGGAATCGGACGGGCGGAAAGGAAGAAGTGTTGGTCGGTTGTTCGGGCGTGGGGCAGAAAAAATAAAACTGAAGGTCATGGGGATCAACATCAGAAATGGTGATGAAAATGTTTTAGTAATACCAGTGGGTGTGGAAGAGGCAGAAGAAGCAAGAATGGAATCTATAGTAAGAATAAGCTTAAAGATACGCAAAGAAGAAAAAGAAGACGAATAAGTTTTTAAAAAGTAAATAAAGTAAACAAAAATAAACTATAGTGGGCCGTAAAGATTAATATGAAATAAATAAAGAAGATGGTTTATATTTTTTTAAGAGTAAAGTGGTTCTTGCTCTTTCTTAACGCAATGCAAGGCTCTTTTTAAATAGACAAATTGAGCTCGGTGAAGCTGCGGTCAGTGTTTATATAAATAGACATTGTAGATATCATTTATGAACGCTTCTTCCGTTGGGGTAAGGGATACAGCGGACGACTATCAACTAGGTGGTTGAAAGGTTTGGGAGAGGTGCTAGTCTAACCCAAATAAAGAGCTATGATACAGCGAAACAGTCTGTCTGCAGATGACTGTCAAAGTCACCCTTCTCAGGTAAATCACTGTCATTAAGTGATTTCTCCCGCTACTTCTTAGCGTAATGCAAAGCTCTTTGTAAATAAACAAATTGAGTACGTTGAAGCTACGGCCAGTGTTTACATAAATATTGTAGATATAATCTACGAGCGCTTCTCCCGTTGAGCTTCCGCATAGAGCTATCAACTAGATGGTTGACAATTTGATCACTGTAGAGATGTGATACAGCGACACAGTATTATGTGGTTGACTATATATATATATATATATATATATATATATATATATAAATTTTCCATGTAAAATTGAAAGATGAGCACTGCCGGAAAGATTAAAAATAAAGATTCACTTAAAAGCTTCAGTGAGATGCTCCGACTCAGTCGTTGAGTACTATCGAATGTTTAGGGGTATATACTCGCTGGTTTCAGTATAAATATCACAAAATTTCTCCGCTATTACGTGGTAATATCTCTTGGCCTAATTGGACTAGGTGAATGCCTACAGATTCATGGTGTATCTGTGAACGGGGTTTGCGCCCTATGACCGTCTGAGATTGTTATTTCCCTTATGTTGCCAAAAGCTAGAAACAATGTCGTACGTAAGTAAAAACATATTAAAAATTAGTTAATATTGTTATACATATATATATATATATATATATATATATATATATATATATATATATATATATATAATGCAATGCAAATACACTTTCTAATTAGACTAATTAGCGAACTTTCTTTGAATTAACCACAAAATCAATAATAATAAGCTTACAAACACCGGTAGCTCAATATTCCGTGCCAAAGAGCTAAACATATGTAATCTTCATAAATTATCATAATCCAAGAGAAGGCCATACAACAGACACACAGTTTGAATTACCTACTAGACACTAATCTAAACTGTCTTCGGTCTCTCTGTACAAGGGTTTGTCAGGACAACTGGACACGATTATACTTCACCCTACAAGTAAACCCTGACCAAAAATTCAGAATAACATAGTATTCGCAGCACAAATAAGCCCCTCAGCAAAACTATACACCTGCTCATACGAATTGTAGTGCACCTTATAGTGATGTTACCTCAAGTAACAACACTTAGCTGGATTCTCCACCAGACTAGATGATGAATCCTTGCCCTGGAATCGGGTAAGACCAAGAGAATACAAGAAACATAGTTAACTGGTAACGTGAGGAGAGGGAAAATAATGTTCTTAACTTATTTACTAACTTAGCGTTTGAGAAATGAAGGAAAATATTCGAATAACTATGTATTCAATAGAGAGATTAAGTTTAAGCCCCAGAAAGGGGCCCATTTGTTTCTGAGAACTTCAACTGAAGTAAACTTAAACAAAAAAGTAGAAAAAATATATATATGGATATATATATATATATATATATATATATATATATATATATATATATATTCATATATATATATATATATATATATATATATATATTTATATGAATGATGGTATCCGTTTAGTCTCGAAAAACAATGAATATTCCTTATGAGTGTACCTGTGCGTTTAATAGTGGGGTGAGGTTGCGCAATCTCTAACCGTGATACTTCTTAGTCGGCACTTCCTGATTCCAGAGGCAAGGAAAATTCCAGGACAATTGGAAACAATGCCGAGATAAACTGATATATATATATATATATATATATATATATATATATATAGTATACATTTATATTCATACAAACATTTTTCGTTACATATGTGCATACATGTTTCAGTTGCCCTTTTTTTAAGAGCCAACATCCTCAGACATTTAATATATATATATATATATATATATATATATATTAATTAATTAATTAATTAAATAATTAATTAATCAAGGTCATCAAATAAAATTAGGACTTATACTTTTTCAAAAGTGCTCAATACAAAGTAGAGCTTTATCAAAATAATTTTATGTCGAGATTCGAACGCGAGTTTACCAGCGTACCAATGTTAATACATATCGTCGAAGCTGCAATATAAACATAATATTAAATTGTTCTCAACAGAAAACAGACCGAATGGAATTAGCGAGCAAATAAAATTAACTTGTTTTTTTTTCTAAATTAACTTTTTACAAGGTCGTAACTATCGTGTCAATTTCCCGACCAACATTGAAAAGTTTTGTGAAATGTAGAATTCCGTAATTAGACTATAGTTAGTAATTGGGCTAATAATTTCATTACTATTAATGAGTAAGATACGGGATAATACCGGCTTGACATATTCTACTTAAATTCGCAAGTAAATGGAAAGTAATTAGCTTTTTCACAGTGTACGACTTATTTTGATGTGTGAACCAACTGCAGTATGTGTGATATGTTTTTATGCATGTGTATTATATATATCATTTTTACAGAATTGTGATTATAAAAATATTTATTTATTATTCATCTTTAGTATGAAATCAATGTGTTTAATTAACATTAATTGTATATTTTATTGAACGCGTCTGAGTTAAATATAATTCAAAGTCAAATTAGTTTAAGCAAGTCTGCAATTACGGATAGATTTATCCTTAAACTTACATATACTTATATTAATTCCATTGGTATATTTGAATATGTAATTGAGTAAATATGTGTGTGAACTACGGCAAATTGCTTCTCTATAACCTGTGTATGTAAACATTTTATATAAAATGAGATGTATGTGTGAGAGGTTGGATATCTATCCATGTTTGGTCGTCGGAAAAATGAGTGCATAAATTTAGCTTGACTGGAATTCGAAATATTTTGGCGAGCAATGGTAAAGGGAGGGTAAGAAAATCTTAATTGTTAGCGTGTATGTAATTTTTGCTTGCGTCACTTCTAATGTGTATGGGCGGGGGTAGGTGTTGGTGTCAGTTTATCGGAAAATTGCCATGATAGTTACGACTTTGTAAAAAGTTAAGTTTAAATTTTTTTGATTTACTTTGCTGGCCAATTTCAATCGGTCTGTCGACTTTTGAGAACAATTTAATATTACGTTGATCTTGCAGCCCCGAGATATCTATTAAATATGAAACGCTCGTCAACTGGCCTAATCTGTTCTAATGCGTATATAAGTTTATCTATATATAGAGAAATATAGATAAACCGGGTTCGTGCCCTCCGACCAACGGGAATTGACATCCCCTGCATGAAACATCGATGTTTGTAGGTAAAGATAATTAATATTTACTTTCATAAATATATAAATATATATATATATATATATATATATATATATATATATATATATATATATATATATATATATATATATATTATTGTTTCATGCCTCCACATCAAATGTTATAAGGAGATATTGTATATTACGCGTCAATTTTCAGTATTTACTTCATCAGTGCTCAATACGTAAGTTATGAAAATATATTTATGGCAATAAAGCTACACGGAGCGTTTCATCCCCATACAGTATCGTCATAACAAAATTAATGAAATTCGGGTTACTGTGTGTGTTTATATATATATATATACGTGGTGTTTACTTAAGCTAGTTAATTAATCAGATTCATTGTTATTCTTAATCCGGGTAAATGTTTATATAAGCCAATGGTAGGGTGTCTCTTACAAAAAGGTTCGGATGACTTTTATTTCCTCTTCCTTTGTCCTGTTTTGTATAGGGGGCGCACCCTTTTGTGAACGTGTCGAATTAATAAGTACCCTTAATTAACACGTGCGTGATTGGGATAGTCTTTTTTTATTTGACGGGTTAGTTTAGTTACGTTTTTATTTAATTATTTTATTTTATTTTATTTTTCCTATGTATTGTTATCCTGAAGTAAAGTTAATCATGTATATACAGTTGTTTGGTACTTTACTTCTACTGATTAATTGACTTTGGGAGTCTTTAAAGTTTAGAATTTCACATTTCTTATTCGGACATAATCTACACGGGTCGTCTACAATTCTACATGTACTGGCCTATAATACTATTTTCCATTCGATTATTGACGCGCGTCCGATTTCTTTGAAGAACCAGCAATGGCTCGCTAACGCTGATTTTATTCGGCGTTTATTGTTACGGTTTAAGTTATTGCTATTTCCAGTGATTAAATACTTGTTCTTCTTAGTCCTATTGTTATTGTAGCTATACTACTCACTTTTCACACATTTTAGTTATTCTCTACTACTCTCCTTTACTTTTTCTACTACTCTCATGTATTTGTTCTCTACTACTCGCATTTATTTTTTCTCTATTACTCTCATTTATTTTTCTCCACTACTCTCATTTATTTTTTCTCCACTACTCTCATTTATTTTTTCTTTACTACTCTCATTTATTTTTTCTCTACTACTCTCATTTATTTTTTCTCTACTACTCTCATTTATTTGTTCTCTACTACTCTCATTTATTTTTTCTCTACTACTCTCATTTATTTTTTCTACTACTCTCATTTATTTTTTCTTTACTATTCTCATTTATTTTTTGTACTACTTTCATTTATTTTTATTTACTTATCTCATTTATTTTTTCTACTACTTTCATTTATTTTTATTTACTATTCTCATTTATTTTTTCTACTATTCTCATTTATTTTTCTTTACTATTCTCATTTATTTTTCTTTACTACTCTCATGTATTTGTTCTCTACTACTCTCATTTATTTTTCTCTACTAATCTCATTTATTTTTCTCTTCTATTCTCATTTATTTTTCTTTACCATTCTCATTTTGTATTTTGCTATTGTGTGTTTTAATTATGATTTCTCATTTTCCGCAGAATATGTAGCTTAAGTTTATTTTTATTGAATATTTTGTGCAAGAGTTAAATTACGGGTAAGTGGTTTTCGATTATATATAAATATTTATATATGTACATATATATATATATATATATATATATATATATATATATATATATATATATATACATACACGTATTATTGTATTATTATAGAGCCATTCAGCCTTAATCCACACAAACTATATATACATATATATATATATATACATATATATATATATATATATATGCATATATAAATTACGTACATATAAATTATGTTCGTAAAAATAATTAATCAATGTATATATAAAATCAAAAATAATTACACATCCTATTAAAAAGGACAACTTAATGATATATTCTTTACCGCTTAGGAAGTGGGAAAATACTAAGAAAACAGCTATTCTTATATCGCCAGTAAAAACAACAACAAAAAACTATACACATACATATCATATTGGTTCAGGAGGGTGGGTCGGGATTGCGCTACTCTTGCTTTACAATAGACTCCCTTAGCAGGCACCCTTACAGGGGTATCTATAGTGTCTCTAGACCAAACGGTGGCCTCCTCTTCCTATACATATGTAGCAGGTGGACGTTAATGAACTTTTCTACACAGTTTTCAGGAAATGAGAAATGTAGGTTTAATTAATCTGAATTGATTAATTAATTAATTAATTGACTAAAATGTTTATATGTCGGAAACCGAAAATGTTTATATGCCGAATTACTTGAAACGTTAGTATGCTGTAAAACCTGAAATGTTGATATGCCGAAATTACTTGAAATGTTGATATTCTGTAAAACCATGAATATTAATATGTCGTAGTTAGGCGGAATATTGATATGCCGAAATTACCCGAAATGTGTATATGCTGTACAACCCAAAATGTTGATATGCCGAAATTACTTGAAATGTTGATATTCTGTAAAACCATGAATATTAATATGTCGTAGTTTGGCGGAATATTGATATGTCGAAATTACCCGAAATATGTATATGCTGTACAACCCAAAATGTTGATATGCCGAAATTACTTGAAATGTTGATATTCTGTAAAACCATGAATATTAATATGTCGTAGTTAGGCGGAATATTGATATGCCGAAATTACCCGAAATGTGTATATGCTGTACAACCCAAAATGTTGATATGCCGAAATTACTTGAAATGTTGATATTCTGTAAAACCATGAATATTAATATGTCGTAGTTAGGCGGAATATTGATATGCCGAAATTACCCGAAATGTGTATATGCTGTACAACCCGAAATGTTGATATGCCGAAATTATTCGAAATGTTGATATTCTGTAAAACCATGAATATTAATATGTCGTAGTTAGGCGGAATATTGATATGCCGAAATTACCCGAAATGTGTATATGCTGTACAACCCGAAATGTTGATATGCCGAAATTACTTGAAATGTTGATATTCTGTAAAACCATAAATATTAATATGTCGTAGTTAGGCGGAATATTGATATGCCGAAATTACCCGAAATGTGTATATGCTGTACAACTCGAAATGTTGATATGCCGAAATTACTTGAAATGTTGATATTCTGTAAAACCATAAATATTAATATGTCGTAGTTAGGCGGAAAATTGATATGCCGAAATTACCCGAAATGTGTATATGCTGTACAACCCGAAATGTTGATATGCCGAAATTACTTGAAATGTTGATATTCTGTAAGACCCGACATTTGTATATTCTGTAATTACACGAAATATTGATATGCCTGAATTAGAATAAGTATTGATATACTAAAAATAACCGAAATGTTGATATGTGTAAAACTTGAAATGCCGGTCTGTCGAACGGCGCCCTAAATGTTGATATGCCATAAAACCCTAAATTTGAATATGTAGTAACCCTTGAAATATTGATATGCCAAAATAACCCGAAGTATCGATATATCTAAATTACTCCAAATGGTGATATATCGTAAATCCCGAAATTATGATATGCAATAAAGCCCTAAATTGTCATACGTCGTAAAACTAGAACTATTGATATCCTCAAATAACACGAAATATTGATATACCTAAATTACACGAAATATAATTATGTGCACATGTCGTAAAACGCGAAATGTTAATATTTCGAAAATTTCCCGAGATTGTCGATATGCAGTAAAATCCAAAGTTTTCATATGCCGTAAAGGTCGAAATACTGATATGCCAAAATTACCCGAAGTGTTGATATAACGTAAAACCCAAAATGTCGATATGGCGAAATTGCCCTAAATGTTTATTAAAACATAAAAATAACCGAACTGAATCATACAAAAAGTATGTAACATAAAAACGCGAAATAGACAGAATTAAAAATATTCGAAGAATTATGTAAAGGATCTGTAAATCTCGTGCAAGTCTCAGATAATCTGACTTAAATAAGCCAGGTCTGAAAGTTCCGAAGCCTTTTTCAGCTCCAGTTTGAAAGCGGCTAGCAGTGTTTTCTGTCCGAAATTCTGGCTCACCGCCCAATTTTCTGGGGGTCTGTTAGAATGGAAGCATTGTCCATCCATGCACTCATGTTCGCTTGCGAGCACATAGCCGAGAGCTTCTATTGGGTTGGCGCCATCGTTCTGCGATATCTATGGACAATGCCAGAGAGATGCGAACGATGCTATACAATGTCGCTATTGGGCATGGCGTCAGTACGAAAACAACGTAGGTCAATCTTACCTTTTTTTGTTCTTCATCTCCTAACTTGAAAGAACTTCTTGTCCCTCAAATGTATTATCAAAATACACCGGCTCTCAGGAAGATTGTTTATATAAAATAAGTATCGGAAGTGTATGTCTACGACGAATAATTTGAACCTATATAAAGTAAGGTATGTGCATATGTTTATATTGTTGTATGTACAGGATTAACTCCTAAACTAATAAACCAATCATAATGAATGTTGGTACACAGTTATGCGTAAGGGTTGGTTATGTAGGTTATATTTCATTTAATTTAGGTTTATACAAAAGGGTGTAAAAGGGGTGATGGCCTTTCTGAAAATTCAGATACCCCCAATTTTGGGGAAATATTAGCAATAGATATTAGACATAAATTAATAAATTCTCCCCGGATTACAGTTTTTTTATATTTTAAAAAGGTTCCTGGGGGGCATAATATGGACACAACCTCTCGTTGTAAAAATTTGAATCTTTCAGATTTGCATTCAATTTGATCCATAGTCTTTAGGCATAAATTACACAAGATTCCCTGAATTTCAGTTTCTTCTTAAGATCTTTTCAGGTTGAATGATAAATTTTAGACATTTACTAGAATCTAAATCATATTATACGTTTTTTTTATCCAAATTGAAATAAGAATTCAAGACATAAGGTGTAGTGTCATTATATCTTGATCTTACTCCATGGAAGAGGACAGAAAAGGTGGGTAAAACTGTTATGGTCAGTGAGTTAATTGCAATCGACTTTGAGCGGGTATTCTTCTAGTATATAATATATATATACATTAAATAAATATAGTTTTTATATATTGTTTTACCAGTCTTGGGACAGGTATTCTTCAAGTTTGTCATAAGAATAATCTTTAAAACATTTACTTCTAATACACACTAAGAGTTTCAACTGTACTTTATGGTAAATTTGCTGAAGTTTTACCAAGATGATTTAGAAGCCTATAAGCTACTTATTACTGTGACTACTACTACTACTACTACTATTAGTAGTAGTAGAAGTAGTAGTAGTTGTAGTATCGGTGGCTATCACTGTTCAAACTTTTTCCTGATTATGCACTTCTGATTTTTAAAAAAATATTTCATATTTTTCTGCTCATATGATTTCTGCAACAACGAAACCTCTTTTTCCTGAATTCCGCCGTGTACATACAGTTACTTAGATTTGTTTTTTAGTCAGTTGCCTACACAAGTTAACGGTTATATATATATATATATATATATATATATATAAGTTAATCCAACAAAAGATATAAGAGGCAACTAATATCTTTTAATTAGTGAAACATCCGGATAAGAACTGAAGCTCAATATACTGGATAGAGCATTAATAGCATAATATGAAATGAAATGATAAAATAAGGTGCGAATCAAATTTTATTAGAATTCAAAGTTCAGGCAAAGTATCTTAAAGTCCTTAACTCATAGGTTTTCAAAGATAATTCTTCTCCTCAGAGGACCATTACCGCAGTGACATCACTGCAGGTGATGAAATTACACTTTGAAAATATATAAAAAAATATAGGCAAAAATGCATAAAAGTATATAACACATCAAATATATCAGCCCAAAACATAATTTTGTTAAATCTATATAATCTAAGTCATACAATTTAAAAGAAATTCAGGAAAGATATCCAAGAGGTTGATTGAAGATTGATCCAAGTAGTGAGTGACAGTCAAAAAATGAAAAAATTGATTAAATTGCAAAAGTTTATCCAGTCGGAGAATGCGTCCGCAAACGATGCAATATGACAGTTAAAAATACATCCAAGGTGTATGTTAAATTAATAAAACGAGTTAAGGACTTTGAGATACTTTGCCTGAACTTTGAATTATTTTATTATATTAAACATTCCAACTCACTCTTCCCCTTCAATCTCGACCACAGCCATCTGGTCAAACACCCCCTCCCCCTTTTCCTCCAATCTCTCTCTGCCATCCATTTTACCCCTGCTCATCCCCCACCTCTTTCTCTCATCGCCAGCCACAGTAGTCCTTGCTCCCTCCACCCTTCCCCTTTTTCTCCCACTCATTTTCATTCTCTAACAAGTACGGACGTCCAGCAAGACGCTGCCATTATTTTTCATTTTATTTTATTTTTCTTCCCAACATGTCTACCCTACATGTATCTGTGCTTGCATGATATCTTTTCCCTATATCATCATCCTGATGAAGTCTTATAAATAAAGACGAAACGTTGATGTACACATAAAAAACATCCAGTTTTTGGTTTTCCTTTTTCATTTTACCATATATATATATATATATATGTGTGTGTGTGTGTGTGTGTGTGTGTATGTGTGTGTGTTTCTCTCGGTAGTTGAACACTCTGTCGAGGGCTGCCTTTAAATATGTTTAATCTCTCGCTGATTAATCGTGGTTTTGATGCGGGCTAAGACGTTTGAATTTAAGTTTCACAAATGACGCGAGTCCCGGGGTTCGAGTCCGACGACTGGTATGAATAATCATCTCTACGCTGACGATTCCCAAAAGGATGAAACCTGTAGATAAAAACAAATATTTATAATTATTTGCCGAAACAAATCTAGTCTGGGCCCTGTAGTGAGTAGTATTAACACACCGGTCATCGTGGCTTCAATGCCTGTTTTTTTCAGTAGTCGAACACTTTGACGACGGCTGCTTTTAAATAAATTTAATCTCTCGCTGATTTACCGGGTTTTTGATAGCGGCTGTGTGGGTTAAGACGTTGGAATTTGAGTTTCAAACATGAGTCGGGTTCCATAAAAAATGAAACGTATACGTATGTAGATAAAATCAAATATTTATAATTATATATATATATATGTATATATATATATATATATATAAACATTTTTTTTGAAAAACCATAACAATGTAATTTGTTGAAATAAATAAATAACATTTATTTATTTATTTATTTATTTTTATTTATTTTTTTTAGTTTAAAATTAATAAATGTTATTTATTTATTTCAACAAATTACATTGTTATGGTTTTTCAAAAAAAATGTTTATACCTTTACGAAACAATGGTTTATAATAATGTGTCTACTCCTTTCTATATATGTATATATATATATATATATATATATATATATATACATATATATATATATATATATATATATATATATATATATATATATATATATATATTAGTTGTGTGTGTCTATGTATTTCACATTCGCTATTTGAAAATCAAACACTTAAAGGGTTAAAAAATAACTTCAGATTACGTTTAAATAACGAAAACGCTAACAAGCGTAAGTAATATATGTAAACAGTTTCAAAAGATTGTTGTTATTGCTCAGAGGAAGCGCCCCGTTTTTTTATTGTTCGCCATTATATAAATTCCCTCTTGTGCTAGTGTGTTTCTCGCTTAGTAAGCTTAAAATCCAGTCGCAGATAAAACAGTCGTTGTCGTCGTCGTTCCATGAGTAGTCGCTAATCATGATTTACTTTTCGCTTAACACATTACGCTTAGTATTATAGGTTAGTTTCGCCTTCTGTGCAAGTAGATAGTGGATTAATGTTTGCAACCCAAAACACAACAATTTACGAAAAAAAAAAAGAAGAAAAGAAAAAAGTTTCAATCTCCTTTGTGAGTAATGGCCGAAAATATCCCACGGCCTGTCCAGAAAATATAGGATTAAAGGAATCTGTGATAGTTTGCAAATCTGGCTTTTAAGGAATTTGTCTGGAATTAAAAACCTTTTCGGAAAGGTTTTCGGCAAATGTCTTGGGCGGATGTAATTTGATAAACACGGCTAAAACAAAAATGTGGATTCGAGTGGCAACCATCTAATAAGAATAAAAACTAAAAAATATATATATATAAATGGGTAAATACGAAAGTTCTGTTTTATTTATCACTCCTATATTACCATCAACACGAGTTGTTTGTTAAATCAATAATACGACATAATATTTTCGAAATACTATATATATATATATATATATATATATATATATATATATATAGGATCAAATATAAACCAAAGTAAAAACTTTTAGTAGATGGAACCTATTGTGAAGAGGATTAGCTCAATATACGAGATAGAGCAATTGTAGAGATAGAAGAAAAAAGAGTGATAAATATGCGACGATTGTTCAAATTTATTTCAAATTTCAATCCCCTTTAAGTGCGTCTGGACTCACCTATATTTTGAGCACTTTCTCCACACTGCTCCCACGCAAAGAGTTTTCTTCACATTCTACAATTCATTTGACTTCTTTTCAACGGAAATTTACCACCCGGACAATTTGCATATATTTTTCACGGAATTTTTCTTTTCATTCACTGCGTTTTTTTAACAAAAATTCCTTTAATAATAATTTTCATATTTTTCAAATATTTGAACTTTGTTTTTTTCGAAAGCCAACTTATCCATCTGTATTTCTCCTCTGATGATAAGATTTCGATCTTTGAAAAGCCTTGGCTTAAGGAAAGAATAATAAACACTAGTGTATTACTGAATACACCTTGCATTGAACAATTTAAATTTGAAATAAATTTGGACAATCGTCGCATATTTATCACTCTTTTTTCTTCTCTCTCTCTCTCTCTCTCTCTCTCTCTCTCTCTCTCTCTCTCTCTCTCTCTCTCTATATATATATATATATATATATATATATATATATATATATATATATATATTAAGCAATCCAACAACAGATATAAGCGTCAACTAATATCTTATAATTAGTAAAACATCCGGATAAAAACTGAAGCTCAATATACTGGATAGAGCATTAATATTATAATATAAAATGAAATAATAAAATAAGGTGCCAATCAAATGTTATTATAATTCAAGGTTCAAGCAAAGTATCTTAAAGTCTTTAGCTCATGAGTTTTCAAAGATAATTCTTCTCCTCAGAGGACCATTACCGCAGTTATACTACTACAGGTAATAAAATTACACTTTGAAAATATATAAAAATATATACAAAATAAATAAAAATATATAACATCAAATATATCAACCCAAGATGTCCAGAAGGTTGACTGAAGATTAATCCAGGTGATGAGTGACAGTCCAAATACGAGAAATTGAAAGAGCTGAAAAAGTTGTCCAGTCGTGAGATGCATCAGCAATCGATGAAGTGAAAAGTATCCAATGTTTACGTTAATTATTACAATGATAAATAAATAAAATCAAATAATATAAAAAGTTCAATAAACTCACTCAAAATTCCAAAAACTTGATCTGGGCAGCACAAATCAAATCAAATTTAGCTGGTAAAGAAGGAGAATCCGTTAAATCCGAATTGAATAAAAATAATCAAATTTACCTTGCTTAACTTTTACTCTGAAAGCTTAGATACAGCACTCTCAATTGACTCGAGTGCCTAAATACATGTATTTGGGAATTTTAATGTGCATCACCGTGGCTGGCTTGGATATCCAGCTATACAGACGCAGCTTGTAACTCAACGTATAGTTTCTCCCTTTCAGAGACTGTCACTTTCCCGACCAGCCCCCTGATCGTGTTCACTAGTAAGTCTCACTTCGCAACCTGCTCTTGACCTCACTGTCCGAAGCTTGTGTGACGAATGCCTATAGCCCGCTCAAGAACATTGATCACTTTGTGGTAATGATTGATATCACCCTAACACCTCGTCCCAAAGCTGATGAGCCGTTGCTCAAAACGACGGAATACAACTAGCGGGCTGATAGGTGATTCATCAGAGATCATATCAGAGACGCTCTATCGAGTGAAACTTTTTCTCCCCCTGTTGATCAGTGTGCAAATGAGTTAACCGAATGGTTCAGAACAAGCATTGAAGCATATTTCCACATGCGAAAATTCTACAGCAAGCGCCACTCTCCATAATGGTTCACCTCGAACTGTGCAGCTGCTATTAAGCAGAGGCAGCAAGTATTCCAGTAATTCATCAACCACAAGTTAACTACAAATAGGCAAAAACTAATAGCGTCACATAATCATTGTAAAACTGCAATAGATGAAGCAATGTAAGGAATACATAGATGACCAGAAAACGCATTCAGTCACAGAAACTAGGTATTCGCGATTCATGGAAATATTCAGTCTTGTGAATAAAGAGCACTCAACAATTCGCCCACTATCCGACCACAATGATATCGTTTGCACGGCAACTGATGAGACTGAACTACTTGTCTAGAGTTTCGCTTTAAACACCAATTTGTACTCCGCAAACCACTCACTCCACAATTTTGCATTTCGGACTGAAGCTACACTTGATGACCTTATCATCACCCCATCTCATGTCCGGGACATCATAAAAAAAGCCCTGACACCTCCAAAGCATATGCGTATACCAGTAATAGTAATGAACAAATGTTCTGTGTAACGGACCCATGTCCTCTCCAAACTCTACAATAAATGCCTTGCCGAATCTTACTTCCGTGATAGCTGGGAAATTACCTCAGTGGTACCAGTCTTCAAGTATTCTGGAGATAGAACTGACCCTTAGAATTATCGTCCCATCAGTCTACTTCCGATCTTTGCAAAAATCTTTGAATCTTTAATCAATCTAGGGATAGTTTGTCACCTTGTTAATGCTAAACTTCTTTCCGACAATGAGTATAGATTTAAGCAAACAAAGTCTATCCTAACGATCATTTCTGAACGTATATAAAATAAACTGGGCAAGGCAGGTGAAGCTAAGGCGATAGAGCTTGATATATATATTTTGTAAACATTGTTCACCCCAAACAACGCAGAAGGCCACTGTAGACGTAAGGGGCTTCTGAGAAAAAAGAGAGAAGGTTTGGGGGTGTCAACCTAAATTGGGAGCTGCGTAGCGCGATGTCTGTTTACATTAGTTTTAAATTTCTGCATGTCAGTACCGTCGGTGGAACAGGGATCAGGGAGGGAGTTCCAGAGACCAGCAGCACGAGGAAAGAAGCTATTGGAGTAGAAAGCTATTGTAGTAGAAAGCTCTCCGGCATCTGGGGACCTCCACAGTGAATGGATAGAATTTAGCTGATTGTCGAGTTGGTCTAGTGGATTTACGTCGAGGGGGCACCAGAGTAGCCAGTTCATCGGAGCAAAATCCATTGAAGTATTTATAAAACAAGCACAAGGATGCTACATTACGGCAATGGGACAGGGACTGGAGCTTGGTTGGCAGTGAGGGACCTATTAGGTTGGCGACTCTTTTTTGGACCTTGTCAAGGAGGGAGAGACTAGTAGATGATGCACCAACCCGGATGTGGCAACAATACTCCATGCATGGGCGAATGGTGGCTTTGTAGAGATACAGGATAATGTCAGATGTTTACTAACACGGTAGAGGGAGCACACCTTTTTTGCTGCAGCCTTGGTAATGTCTTCAATGTATTTGTTCCAATTCATGCTACCTGTGAAGATTAGGCCGAGGAGTTTGAATGTTGAACTCTCAGGTAGGGTGTTAATTGTCCATGACAATCGGTGGTTGGAGAGGTTTTTTTTGTAGTTATTGAAGGAAAGGAGCTTTGTTATTGCGGCATTAAAAGTTACCAACCACTTATGACCCCAATTCACTACAGCCTGGAGGTCATTTTCTAAGGATATGCCATTGCCTCGGATATGATCGCCTCTGTTTTGCCAACATGACGAGGGTTACGCCTGGTGTCGTCAGCAAATAAACCAATCTCAGACTCTATGTCATCAGGGAGAGCGTTTATGAAGATCAGGAACAATAAAGGTCCAAAAATAGATCCCTGGGGTATACCAGCATTTATGTGATGTTGCTTAGATGAACGGCCATCGAGGATATATCCAAAGTCTTTGACAGTGTCTAGCATAAAGGTCTTCTCATAAAAATTAATTACCGGACGAATATTTAATATAATTAGATCCTTCCTATCAAAATTAAAGATCCAGGTTGTCTTTGATGGCCGTTCATCCAAACATGACATAAATGCAGGTGTGCCCCAGGGACCGATCTTTGAACTATCGTTGTTCTTGATTACATAAACGACTTCCCTGATGACATTGTGTCTGAAATGGGTATATTTGCTTACGACACCACGCTCTTCTTTTGTCATGTGAGTAAAACGGACGTGCAAAGTGACCTCCAGTCTGTAGTAGAATGGAGTCATAAATGGATGGTAAAATTTAATGCTGTTAAGACAAAGCTTTTTATTCTCCAACAACTACAAGAAACCTTTTTTAACCACCGATTGCCATAGCAAATAACACCAACGTTCAAACTCCTCGGCCTAACATGAGTTGGAACAAATATATAGAAAACATTCCAATGCATCTGCAACGAAAGTGGGTTCCCTCGACCGTGCTCGGAAATATCTCACACGTGACAGTGTTCTATATCTATACAAAGCCACCATCTGGGCTATTGCACCATCCACTAGTCTCTCCCTTTTAGACTAGGTCCAAAAATATCTCTCACTATCCAACAAGCTTCAGCAACTAATAGGTCCCTCACTATCCACTACGCTCTAGCCCCTGTCCCATCGTTGCAATGTTGCATTATTTTGCTTGTTTTACAAGTGATTCAATGGAATGTGCTCCGATGAACTTACTGCTCTGGGTCCCCTCTCGCCGTAAATACACTCGACCAACTCGACAATCAGCTCAATCCCATCCATTCACTGTGGAGGGTTCCAGATGAATTTTCGAACGAGATCATTTTAATGAGAACTTCCGGTATTAATAAAACGGCAACTGTCGTTAAAATGTGGACAACAAATACTACATTTTGTTTTTGTGACTAGGCATTTTTAAATTAATTTTAAAAATACTTGATTTAATCGAAATATCTTTTAACTGTGTAGTATCCGTTCTGCTGTCATAAGGCCGTCTTACCAGGAATTACCTCCTCCATTTACGTGGTTGAGTACTGTAGTCTCGGTTCTGTTTTTATAAGATCGTTTTCCCAGAAATTACCTCCTCCTTATTGAGGGCGGAAGGTAGTGTTCGTTCGTGTTGATACTATCCTCTAAGTCAGCGGTTTATGCAACTGAAATAAGAAATGGAATTTTTTTTCAGATTATTCTTTCAACAATAGTCTGAGAATACACGTTTTATTTGAAAGCGAATTCCTATTTCTGTCACGTAAATTATTCATAGTGAAATAGGTGTTGACATTATTTATAAACAACTTATATATTGTTTTAATTAAACCATGTTTTAGTAAAAACAACTTAGGGTTTTTAATGTTATTTTTCCATGCCAAGTTTCATCGTACACGTGAAACGTCGAAATAAACATTAAGTCAGAGAAATCTAGCTGCTATATAAGCAAGTAGGGAAAGAAGATAGCAAACAAAGAACGATAACTCAAGTTTATAAACATGTTTTTTTTTACTAGAAAATTATGAAAAGAAGTTATCGTTCTTCTTTCGCTAGAATATTTTTCTTTGTTTATAAAGATGGCGCCTATATGTTTTGCCTAATTTTCATTTCGGCGTTCCACGTCGACAATAAAACTTGCCATCATTTTAATGTTATCTAAATGAGTAAATGCGAAAGTGTTTTCCACCTCTCCTAACTGTATTAACATTAAAACAGTTTATGCTTTGTTTAATACTGTGAAGTATATTTTCATTCGTCATGATAATTCTTCCCAGACATTATCTCCTCTTTAAAGGAAGGCAGTATAGCTTACGTTTGTTCCTCAAGATAGCACACTCCAAGGACTACCTTCTCCTATTTTGTGTATGTTAATGTACTGTATATTCCGCTGTTATGATGCCATTCTCCCTGGCAGTAACTCCTACTTTTCGGAGGGATCATTCGTCATTATATAATTCTATCCGTAATCACCTCCTTTCTTTGAGGGAGAGTAATTCGTTCATAATATCAGCCTAGCAAAAATATCACTCCGTGTAATTTAATAATGTTCGCATACATATATATATATATATATATATATATATATATATATATATATATATATATATATATGGTAATCATCTTAATAAACAAACGGGCCATTATCAATTTTGGAACATATATTCTAGGCTACTCGGTGAGTAATGTTGGCATATTATTTTTCTAAACGTAAAGGTAGGTATGTATATATATATATATATATATATATATATATATATATATATATATATATCGTTATGTATACATTAATTTTAAATAAATTATATTAAATTATTTTTACCTACACTCGCTAGCGTTCCAAGCTTTTGCTCTCATCAGTGCAGGGATGATAATCTCGGACGGTTGCACGGTTCGAGCCCATGCCACAGAGTCAACTTAGACTCCGTAAGCAAGCGCTGTAACTATTAGAGCACGGGACATTACCACTTTCGAAAACGAAATTTAAGTGTTATTTATGCGAAGGGCGGCATATCCAGAAAGACTGACTTAGAGATTCTACGAACGTTGTCGGAATATGCTTTTTAGAAACCTGTCAGTCTATTTATATATATAAATATATATATATATATATATATATATATATATATATATATATATATATATATATATATATATATATATATATATATATGGGGGGTGTATATATGAAACAAAAAGATGATGAAAATAAAAGTTGGATTAATTACCATATTTATACCAGATATTTAAACAGGAAATATAAAATAGCTTTTTTCCTTAATCCATGGATTTTGGAAAGAAAGCTCTTTTCATTAGAGGAGAAAACTTAGTAAAATGATGTGTAACTTGTAGCATAAATTTTAAATTATAAAAGTTGTATAGAAAAGACATCTTCAACGAAAGTTGGGTAGAAGATACAATGTGTCCACATAATTATCTAGGGGATAAATCAAAGATAATGTGGTCATGATAATAACATTGAATTTTCTGAAACTCGTGTACATATGGAAAATATTGATGAGTATTAAAAGTTTTGTATTCTACTGTATTAATATATATATATATATATATATATATATATATATATATATATATATATATTCAATTATAGAAACCCTTTAATATGCATATGCAATGATACGATGTATCTACATGATACAAAAATATTACAATTGATGAATATTTGTGTAATCTTTGAGCGTTAATGCAAACCGTCATTCAACATAAATTTGATAACCACGCTTCCCGCCAATTTTGCCCGTTGAACATTCAATGTTCTGTCGTAAACATACTTCGCATTGATTTTTAATGAATTTGATATTTTCACAAGTAGCAAGACCGTTTAATATGACATTGTTTTAACATTTTTTGTGCATGTGTCGTTCGTTGTATGACGTGATATGACGTTGTGCACAGATAACCGTTCCCCAATTATATATATGTTTATTATTACCACAGAAATAATCATACAATTGAGAGTAGTCGAAGAGAAAAATCGGAAACTCAGCAGCATATACCTCTTGAGGAAATGCGAATTACCATAAAAAAATTCAAAAGTTTAGCGTTTGGCCATCACAGGTTCAAAGATGTCGGGTATTATATATATTAAATTATTATTTATAATGATTTATACATTATTTTATTAGTGAATCACCGCTTATCCAGGCAAAATACCACTATTGAGATTGAAATGATGGTCAGCTGAGAGATGAGGAAAACTATGGAAGCACTGACATTAATCAATGGTATGAACTTATTACTTATATTGCGTGTTTTAACAAGTATATGTTAACATTAGACTTAAAGACAACCAAGACGTAATTGGTAGGGAAGAATTCCCGCGGCATTTTGTCACACAGATGAGAAGTATTTGCAATAAAAGTTTGCCTATCAAAATTCCGTTGATGGAGGTAGAAAGTAAAGTCTTTTTTGGGGTCGTAGCAAAACGAGTGTCTGCAGTAAATGTCTTACAATGAAGAACCAACAATTCGAGCTAAGTCTAGGGAAATAAAGATCAGAGAGACTAGCATCGTCTCTTTGGTAAGGAAGAGCTTGCAGGAAGAGAAAAGATCACTCCCCATTAGATTTCAACGTTGATTTTAAACTCTCGCAAGGCAGGAAAGGGTGCTCTGTAGATCTCCTTCCGAGATGGGGCAGTAATACCATATCTGTGGGTGTACCTGGCTCTTATATTGGTAGAGGAAGGTATTAAACCCTATTTTACCCCCTTTGCTATTAATTAAATTAAATTAAACAAAATAAAGCGTACATTATCACTCTTTGCGCCTGCCTAGCAGCCGTGTTCCAAAATTTATAATGATCGGTTAATTAGTTTATAAATTAATCCTTTAGATAGAAACATATAACCGTATACACATACTTAAAGTTTTGTGTAGAATTGGCCTAGAAAAATAATCAAAATGAATAAATGGCAGAAATATGTAATAGTTTTGTTGATAAGTGTCAGTTCGGCTTTGGGTAGACATTGAGAAGCAAATATATCTGTTATGTTATTCTATTTGTAAATGCATCAGCTTCATGAGTCAACAATGAAATGAGCGCCGATAAAGGTTCATTTCGCGTTCGGAATTATTGTGTCTGGTAGAAAGCTTACCTTATGTTCAATCATGAGTATTTGTTCAAAACACGTCGATTTGTTTAAAAACTTGTACATGAATTTCAACCGTTTAACGACATTCAACTTTGCTTATTGTTGGAAGCAGTTGAAAAAAGGTTGTAATGATGTATTCCTATGTTCTAACTCAAACGTGGCATTCGTAAAGAGAAGGCCATTCTATTGGGTCTCGTTGTCCTGCTCACGTCACGGTAAGAATGCTAAGAAGAAAAACAAGACAATTCAGAGTGAACCATTAACCATTATATGTAGACATATTTATATAATTTCTCTCTTAAATTATTTAATCGTTGATTAAGTTATTGCATGGTAGTAAAAAAGCCGTGCTGATGGTTTTGTTCATGTCGCTTTTAAGGTGGAAGTCTTATATTGATTTGAAGATAAACTATACAAAATCTAGTTTAGGTTAAAATTCAAAATGGATGACAAACATGTCTTGATAGTAAAAATATTAAATAAAATAACGAATACTTGCTTGTTTACCCTAAATATTGAAATATTTCTACACAATAACAAGTCTGTATTACCTAAAGAGTTTTGTCTGTCCTGATACAAAATTAAAATTAAAATTAAAATTTGAACGTATATAAAATTGAACTTTTTTGCCCACCTGTCGACACTAATTTTTAACAATTTCTTAGAAATAAAATATCATCGACTAGAAATGTGTTTCTTTATGTATAAAAAGAATGTTCAAAGTTTATTTTTGTGCCAAGAGGTATTCGTGTTTAATAAATAATTTCAACCGGGTAAATAAAACGTGCTAAATATCAAATAGAGCTTTTATATATGATTAGTTGTATTTACACAGACATGTACAAAATCTGCGACACTGGCATGTCGAAATTATCGATCAATAGCTATTATAAACTGAGATCTCATCAGGAAGAGTTAGAATCCGATCTTAACCTTAGATAATATTTGGAAAGAATGAAATGGAGAAAAAAGAAAAGAAATTTAAAATTTTAAAAGTTGGAAAGGCACGTGGTTGGGACCGTTAAGAATCATAATCTCAAAATAAAAATCAAAAAATAAAAAATTAAAATATTCATATAAAATATAAAAGATTATATATAAAATACAAAATATAAATTATAAAATATAAAATATAAAATATAAAATATATAATAAAATAAAATAAAATAAAGTAAAATAAAGTGAAAAGAGAGAGATATAATAAAAAAAAGTT
>OY744532.1:79136233-79198733 GCA_963556195.1 Sepiola atlantica | reverse complement strand
TATAGATAAATCATGGAGTTATTCTATGCTATCTAAGTTGAAGGTATGTGCACATGCGTGTATATGTATACATCAACACACACACACACACACACACATATATATATATATATATATATATATATATAAGTGTATATATATAAGTGTATATTTATTACGTCTGATGAATCAATATATATCATTACTTTTGATAAATAAATAGTTTTTTAATAATATATATATTTTATTATTTATTATTTGTATTATCTATTATTATTTTTTTATTATATCTATATTCATATTTATTTATATTCATAGATTTATGAGATATGTATAATGTTATTATATATATATACATATATATATATATACATATATATATATATATATATATATATATATATATATATATATATATATATATATATATATATATATATATATATATATATGAAAAATATTGATGTACTAAAATAATTCTTGAAAGTGTCATGGTTACGCTCATTCATATAGACTTTCTGTAAATAATAGAGATTGCACATCTATCAGCTCTTTCAATACTGAAGTTAAACATAAGCTGAATAATTAATACATTATATTAATTAGATTCTTCATATATTTATAGCGTACAATTAGAAATATTCTAAACATGTTAATGAAATTTCAAATATTTAAAGCGAGTTCTGAAAATACTCAACACTTCTATATGTACGCACGTTTCCATAATTAAGATGTATTTATCATAAACATTATATTTTAGTAAAGGTTACAAGAGATAGATAAAGAATTACCTCTATCAACACCAAGAACTTTTCTTCGCCACGAATCATATGAGAATCACAGAAATGTTCAATAAATTATTATAAAACATTCCTTTAATGAAGAGATTTTTGGATTAGTTACAAACTTTTGGAGGGGAAAACGCCTTTAATTTATATAAAATATGTATAAATTAAAGGCGTTTTCCTCTCCAACTTTGACTATAGTAAGAAAATAACCACATGCATCAAAGTATACTCAACTCCCCACTCTATTTACTTTATTTATTCAAATGTGTTTTTTAAAAATATATGATTATTTTCACCAATCTAACAATAATTGTTACTTTTAGGCCGCCATCACAGACTTTCACAAAAACATACTCCATGAAAATGGTAGCAACGACTTTTCCCTCGAATAATTTCCTACTAAACATCTCTCCTTTTTATCACCGGAAAGTAATATACAACGGATACTTTCGAAAAACGTAACCATAATTGTTTTCTATCAATTTCTCATTAATTTAATACATAATGCATTACAATCCACACAAAATTAATGGACGCTCCCTCATATTCCACCAATTATCTGGAATATCTGATTACATATTATACATTGAGGTCGACGTTATTTCTAACTATTTACGGAATATATTAAACAAACTTAACCACTTCTAATGTACATTGATTCAAAATGGCGTCTACAATCTAGTAATCGAACTAACTTAAGACATTTCCCATAGCAATATTCGATTGCTTCAAGTATAATTTCATTTTTTAACTTAAACACTGACAATTTAATACATAACACAGTTAAAGCTTAAAAAAATAACTGCAGTGTTCACTTCGACAACATTCAATTATTGATTAAAATAATTCATGGAAGTCCGTAATATCAGTGTTTCTATAAATATCCTACCAATAATTGACGCACAACACAAGTACATTGTTTCAATTTAACTATCCATACATATCTAACATTGATCCAACATTTTCTTCTATTTAACATACCATTTCTTTTCTCTTCTTTTTTAGATTTACCTATTCTAACCATACATTCCCTTCTCTCTCCCCTTCCTCTCCCTCCATTTCACTCCGTCCCTCTCGATCTCTTCTTTCTCCCCCCATTCTCTCTCCATTTATTCGAAACAATTTTAACAAAACCGTGTTTACATTTTCGACGAGTAGCATGCAATAGCACCCTCGATACAATACAGATAAACAGATACGTACACTTGTTTTCTGCTAACATTTGATTAAAATTCGCATCTATTGATTTATTCTAGTTGATTTCTATTAGCATGATTATGCCTCAGTTACGAGTAACGTTCATTTCTTTAATTCATGACAGTTTAAAAGCTTTAGAAGCAATTTCAAACACCGACCGGCGTAACATTTAAAACCATGAATTTAATCTAGATTTTATCCTTCATCGAACATTATTCGAAATAATTCATACAGAGCATCATTCAAAATTATTTCATAACCTTTTTTACATACTTTCTTTGATGCTAAAACTGTTAATGTATTTTAAAAAATATTCTCAGCGTATGCAAATAATGAAAATGAGAGTTTTGCTTCAGTCGGGTTACACTAATTACAGAAAGCAACCTAAAAATTATCGAAAGCAACCATAAGCCAACTAACTATTACCGAAAACTACCATAATCAAGCGAAAACAACCTATATATTACCATAAATGACCTAAATAGTACCTACTACAATCAAAAACATTATAAATATTCACGCAAACAACATAAATATTAACGAAGACAATCGGAAACAACATAAATATTACGGCAAACAACTGAAAACAAGATATTAACGAAACTACCTAAATAGTACCGTATATAACATGAAACATACTAAATATAACCGAAAACAACCTAAATAGTACCGAAAATAACTTAGATATTAACGATAATAAACCAAAT
This sequence comes from Sepiola atlantica, assembly GCA_963556195.1. Lineage (NCBI taxonomy): Eukaryota > Metazoa > Mollusca > Cephalopoda > Sepiida > Sepiolidae > Sepiola > Sepiola atlantica. The sequence goes on along the minus strand of OY744532.1, from coordinate 79,196,062 downwards.
GTTACTGAAAGCAACCTAAATATTAACGAATTTTCAGCGTAGCAAAATAATGAAAATGAAAAAAAATATCGTGTTTACATTATCGATGCCTTGAAACAATGTTCCTATGTTGTGGCCAAACGCTAATTTATTATTGTAAATATCAAAACGTTCCGGAAAACCAAAAGAAGATTGTCTATGTGTGACCTATTTACGCTCTGTCGGTTGTTTACAAACGTTAAATTATTCTTTCATATTTTTCCAGGACCACGCTTGGCCACGGGTCCTGCAAACATTTACCGAATCTAACTGTCTACTCTCTACGTCTCGTACCTCCTCTTCTCTCTCTATCTCTCTATTTGTTTATTTATTTATTTATTACAATAAATAAACGGTTCATTTTATTCGGTTTATTGTCATTTATTCATTTTTACTTTTCAAAATATACTTAACCTTAAAGTGTAGTATCTGTTACTTAATCTTTACCTTTCTCAGTGCAGAAGAAATCTGTCTAAACTGCGGCAATTTTTATCTTTTGGATTACTTTTTCTCTATTTAACTATTTGTCGATTTTAGAAGACACATATGTAGACTACAGCAATTTTTATTTTTCCCCAAAAACATGGATTTTCAACACATTAAAGACCACTATTGTATAACTCTTCCCTCGTGACAGGGCAATGAAATAGCAACAAGATAGTCAATGGTTAAAGTGCAGATTAGTTAACAGACGGGAAATCGAAAACAAAATAACAACAAATGCTTTACATCAGTCGCCATATATTTAAATCAAGGCCAAAGTTAGTCGAAAGGTCGAGTTTTAATGTTGGTAAATTCAATCTCCCACCAAAATGGATACTCCAGATTAGGATAAAAATTGCCTCTGTCTAGAAGGACTTTTCCTTCACTTACCTTGGAAAGCTTCACGCATATTATTGGATCACATTTACTTTAGTGGAAGCAGTGGTTTTTATTTGTATGAATAACCCGCTACTTACAATCGTAGGGGGGGGGGGCAGTCACCCAAAAGATAGAGAAATCTTTTTTGTTTGATTCAAAACATGGATTTAACCATATTTTAATAACCTAAACTAATTACAAGGTTCTTTTCAAATTCTTTATTACGAATTAATGCTTTAATACATATTTTGAAAATTTAATTTATATCCATCCCGGGCAACGCCGATGCAAGGGTCCTGCTAGTTCTTAATAAAACAGATTAGCAAAAGAAACGTTTATAATTGACTCTCTTTTAGTTATTTTTTAAATCTAGTTAACCTTATAATGCGTTCTAATTGAGGGATTTTAAAATACAATGGGTTAGGTCCAGAGATACTTTAAATTCAAAACTTTACCACTGTAACGAAAATATGTTTAATCCAGTTTACAGGACTATAGTTATACACGTGTTTATTTGAGTGTTTTATAGTTATTAAAATGTTACTTTTGTTTGAAGTTGCAATGGTAAATTGGTTCCATGAGTGATATTAGTCCACTTTCGCAATAAAATGTTAGTAAGCTTCACGTGGTCCCAACTGTGGGTACTCGATTCTAATAGAGAGCCGAAGATGGGTATACAGAGAGCTGAACAAAGTCAATCTATACGAGCGTGTTTTATAGTTTAAATTTTATCAAAATCCGAAGTTAAGATATCAGTTTGTGCTTTCTACGTGTCTTTGCCAACCAGTGTAATTAAATTGTTACATCAATTCCAGATGTTTATCTGGCAACATAACCCGTTAACCACGAATATTTCGAGGAAAAATAAATAATATTAAACAGCTTGTGTTCAGTAAATCCGATGTCCAGAATGTGTTATGTTGAGGTCTCGTGGTGGTGCGAGACTTGATGGGATCGCACTTTGCCATCAGTTACGCCACGTGGAAGAATGTAAGCAAGTTTGCCTCTCCTCTTCCGGCTTTGTCTTCAGCTCTACAGCTCTACGATAGTGCTCAACAGTCGTTTTCACAAGTCATACGTGTCTGGAAATACTGGCTTCCTGACTTAAAATGCACCAAACATAATGGTATTGTTTTTTCCTTTCCCTTTGCAACACTCAATCATGTTCTGCAACGCCAAAAACAAAAACAAAAATGTTCCTTTACAAAGCAACCAAACGAAACACAATGAATAAATATTTGAAGATATAAAGAACTTGAAGCATAAAAACTTTTTACCAAAATGACCAGATTCAATATTAAATAACCCAAAAAGTGGATATGCCCTAAAACCAGACAACCAAACGAAACACAGTGAATAAATATTGTAAGACATAAAGAACCTGAAGCATCATTTTTTTACCAAAATGACCAAATTCGGCATTTAATGACCCCAAAATGGTTGATATGCCCTAAAACCAAACAAACCAAACCAAACACAATGAATAAATATTTTAAGACAAAGATTTTTAAGCATCGAACACTTTTACCAAAATGACCAGATTCGCCATTGAATAACCCGAAAAGGGTGGATATGCCGTAAAACCAAACCACCAAAAAACCAAACAACCAAAGCAACTGACATGCACAGCAACATCCTTCGACGTAATGCTCTTCTTTCACTCTGTGCCAAGATTTATAAAACAAACATTACAATGCGACCAGTCTCTAATCTCGAGAGAGCAGACATTCTCAAACTTGTTAGCGCAATTACTTTACATGGCTTACACAGCAATTTTTATAATATTTACATTTCTGTAATAGTTGCATAAACCGTCTCGTCTTGTTTTGTTTATGTATTTAGTCGTATTACTCGTTACGCCAATTCTTTAAAATCTAAGAATTAGTTGCTTAAACGTGATTTACACATACACACACATTAATTTGAATGTCTACTAGGCACTGTCCTCGAGGATCTGAAATCTGTATGTACAGAGGTTTTTTCAGAAAAACCTGGCATAACGATACTTCTCCCTACAAGTAAACCCTGAACAAACATTCAAAATAACATTGTATTCGAAGCCAAAAAAGATCACTTCAGTATGGTTACACAACACTGGTTTATACGAATTATGGTGTCTATAGTCACAGCACTTAGCTAGATACTCCACTAGACTAGATGAATTATTGTCTTGGAACCCGGTAAGACCAAGAAACCAAGAGAAATATATACTATGACACAGTTAACTTGTTAATTGGGGAAAAGCAAAATTAATGTTCTTCACTTATTTACTTACTCAAAGTTTGAGAGGTAAAGAATAACTTTAATGGAATATTCAGATATCTGTTTATATCATATAGAGATCAAGTGTTAGCCCCAGGAAGGGGCCGCTTGATTTCTGAGAACTTCCACTGAAGTAACATGAATATATATATATATATATATATATATATATATATATATATATATATATAATGTTTGTATTACAGAAGATCAGAACAACATCAGTACCATCGATTTCAAATCCTAACAAAGGGGAACTATGAAGGCCTCTTTATCAGAACTCTCTTTAGCCTAGTCCCGTAAAAAAGTCCTTCATAGGGCTTCTTTGTAAGGATTTGAAACCGATACTTTTCTAATTATCTGTAATACAAACATTAATGAATAAATATTACGCACTTATTTTTAATTTTTCTTAATAATCGGGCACTCTGCTGGGGATCTCTCTCACTAACCATACATATATATATATATATATATATATATATATATATATATGTGTGTGTGTGTGTGTGGGGGGGGGCCTTCCGCATTATTAACAAATAAATTCGATTATATTCGCATTTGTAAATCGATATCAATAACAGTGACTACGGATTTTTACTTTTTTTTTCATTCACTTTTTATTTATTCAAAATATAACAAAATTCCCAAGTGGAAATATTTGGGGCAAAAACAAAAATAAAGAGTGGAAATGAAAAAAAATTATAATTTCAATTGACAATTATTCATTATTCATGAAGACGTCGATACGAGTTGGTTTCGAATCATGCATTTTAAATATAAAGCAATTAAATGAATAATATATTAAAATCTAGAATGACTTTGACTCACTTATAAAACTTTTCGTCTGTTTAACGGCATGTCTACAACGTAATATATATGGTTTGTTTATTTAGGTTTTCCTAACAAAGAATTGAGGTAAGGCTACAGAAATGTTGCGAGATGCTTCCCGGCAGCCATTGAAATATGGTGGGTTGCTGTTCAGTTGCAGCTCCCGTTAGCAGATTCTCTACCACGCTCTGTTCTATTGCTCTAGCATGGGGTTATCGTGTAGCTAGAATATCGAGGAGGACACCTATTATTATTGTTTAACCGTATATATAATGTAAAGTAAAGATTTCAAATATTTCTTTGACCGGTATAGCTCCGTAAACAAAAGTTACAATAAAACTATAGTTCGTATCCGTTAAGACGCTTATTGGAACATTATTCTAGAAAACAAAATTGTTTCGTTCGAATTCCACGATTATGATATGTTATACGCTCAGCGGTTCTCTTTGTAATTTCAGGGCAAGAGTAAGAATGGCTAGCCCCCAGTCATAAGTCGTCATTTTTCGACCCGGAAAACCGTAAGAAAATACGATAGAAATCTAATTCGGGTTACTTTTTCGTATTACACCGTTTGTCAGCTCAATTCGCGGAGGTGACGGTGGTAAAGTGGATAAGTACACGGATTGTAGACCTTGGTGTTTCAAGTTCGAATCCAGTCGATTCCACAGTACGACTTTAACTTAAGGATGTTGGCAACCTTCTCATGGTCCTTCCCGTAAGTACGTTGTGTCTTTTCAGAAATATTTCTAACTACAAAAACATCGTGGAAACGAATGCCAACACTAGAATCATCTGATTCACACGAAAGAAGAAGTTCAATTCGTATTAATCATTACACATATAAGCAATTACGCAGCTATTAAAAAAAGTCTTTCAAATTTACAATTCCAGATTAGAAATAATACACATATGTCCGCAATCTTATTTTCAATGACGTTTTTAGAATATAAATAACAAAAAGGTTCCTGTTTCTTTTTGTTTGAAGATCACCCTTAATTAACATATCAATCTATTGACCATTATTCATGAGTGTTTCGGTTTTCGGTTTATGAGAAAATAGAAGGGTGTAGCAGTTAGTTACGATAAACTGTAGTCATAGCTTTGCACAATACCATAGACACGTACGATGATTCTTAGTGACATTTACATATAAATATTTTTTGTTATTTTTCATTATAATTTAAATTTAATTTATATTTTAATTATTGTAAAAACCCAGCATGAAATATTCGTGTATTCTTGTAATTAAATCTAATCTTCTTTACAAATAATTCCTATAAAAATAACTTAATATGTTAAATATATCAAAAAATAGTACTTTCTTTTCGGTGTTTGTATACAAACATATTAGTTTCAAAGCCTCCAAAAGGGCACGTGTTTGGCGTTAGGAGCTCATTAAAAATTAAGATATTAAATAAGTTAATAAATAAGCTTGCTAGTGTTATGACAGATGAACATAAACAGATCATTTAATGTTGAAGCACAACACTTTTGTGAATGAATTGCTTTCTTCTTTATCTTACGCGTTAATGACGAGATTTTTATTAATTAATCACACTCTTCTTCATCTTGAGCGTTAATGCCGAGATTTTTATTAATTAATCACACTCTTCTTCATCTTGAGCGTTAATGCCGAGATTTTTGTGAATATTTACTGCATACGTTTAATTGAACACAAGTTGGTAGGTTAACGATACCGATATGAGACCGATAGCCAGAGGGTATATTGCGAGTTCATAATGTTTCCGAAGTAGTATTGCTTTTTGAGTTGACGAATTGAAGGATAAGATTGTTTGGAAAACTTAGCAAGTCAACTCAGAGTATTTTATTTTGAACCCGAATCTAAGAATGAGGGCAGAAAAAAGATGAAGATTCTTACCTGTTGTTTGTAGCAGTACTTCACGAATATAGTATCCAGGCAGGAACATTTTAAATTGCTTAACATTGCCCCGTTGTTTACAAGTTGTTATATTGTACTCTAAGTAAGGAGAGTGGACTTGTCTTGCTTTCCTATAAAAAGTACGAGAACTTGTGACATCTCACCAGACTTTCTAGGTTAACATTGCGATTATTAATTACTCTGTTCGCCTTGGAACTGTTGGTAATTGTGCAGTATTGTTAACAAGAAAAAATGATGTCAAAAACAATTTACAACAAATAACTTTTACTAAACGCAAGAAAAGTTAATTTTCTATCGACTTCCATAGCTTTTTCAGTTTTTACACTTTTTTTAAGTATTTCTGTTTTCCGATGTTGTATCGTTGCCTAGGAAGCTTATAAAAGGGAGAAATCTAGATGGCGCGAACCTTCAAATAGTTACTTGAATCGGCCATTTTTAGTTCAGATTGTAACAATATTAGATTTGAACGATATATTAAATTGAAATAAAAACGCTTTCTTTCTTTCAAATTGCAAAATAAATATTCAGGTAGGCAGAAAAATAACTTATATTGCTTTTGGTAACAGTTATTTGTTGAATATTTGAATATTCTGATACTCGAGTCATAACCGTAATGTTACTTGTTATAGTAACCGAATATCGAGACCCTGTGGAAATTCCACACTGCCTTCTACAGCTTCTGTATAACTTATTGGCCTCTGTTCAGGTTCGATAGACAATGGATACCCCTTTATGATAGACTCCATTATGAAGAAAGAGTTGCGCAATTCAAAACTGTACCTTTCCTGAATCGGCACCGCTTGATTCAAGTGGCAAAGAGAAGCCCCTTTGCGACTGGAAAAAACGCCTATATTAGCCGAGAGCCCTACCACAAACAGCACCTGGTATTCTCAAATAGTCATTCATATTAGTACCGACCAGGCTTAATGTTGCTTAACTTCGATGATCTAACGGAAACCGGTGTGTCAACGTGATTATGGCGTATACGATTTGTATAATTTACCCTTAATAATGATATTCCTTTTGAATTAATAAATGTCTGTCAGAATTATCTTTTCTTTTTTCCCAAATTTAATTGTCATTACCAGCTGAATATTTATGACATAAAGTAGCAAATATATGCTCCCTCCGGTCTCATATTTTTGTTAGTTGTTTTATTTAATTGCTCAGTAAATGTGTTTTACAACTGCTACCATCAATGACTCTTTAATTAATGCTATTTATGATTTTATTAAGATTATTATTGAGAAAAATATTTTTAATACATCTGGAAATCTGAAAAAAACAATCATGAGTGTATATTTGCGAATATTAATTTATTAGAAGCTTGAAAACAAATTAATTATGAAAATTATGAAAATTTGAAAGACGCGTGAGGTTTGGGAAAGTTTTGGGAGTTGATAAGTAGATATAAAAAGAGAGCGATCAAAACTAATAATATAGTTTCGGCTTCAGACAGAAAGACAGACATATGCATAATCTCCATTATAATTAGATAAAACGAATATGTCTCTTATGTATTTATTTTAAACTGCAGCAATTTAATTCTTTTTGAAACAATAAATATTCTTTGTTTTATACCGTAATAATAATTGTCAGACAAATATTCTTCAAAACAATAAAACGAATGCTGGTTTTTGACATCTATTTATTAAAAATTGTACTGTTTTAGTCGATGTTTTAGTCGATTTGGGAACAATTTATTTTAAAATAGGTAAAGTCGGATTTTTTCTTATTTCTCACATGACTGCTAATCGAACGATCTCATTTTTTTAATATAAGTGAACGGTGATTTCATATATACGAACATGAAAGGTCTTAGCGTATTATTATATAGATGAACCTATTTTAATACTATACCAGTCCTGGGTATGACCTTAAAAGACATCCAGGGTGAGGCCTGCTGCAAGGTCCACTCTAGTCCGGAGTGGTAGTACCTCTAAGGGGCCAATCTATTGGTAAAATAGAACCTACTGGTGCTACCGAATCAGGCTGTCTAGAGTTATTGACTTCCTGACTCAAATTGCACCAAACATTGATGTTTTATTGTTTTTCCTTTGCAAAACTCAATCATGTTCTGCAAAATCCAAAACAAAAAACAACAATTTCCCTCCCTCCCCTCTTCTTCCCTCTCCCTTCTTTCTACACCCTTTCACGCAACCAAACACCATGAATAAATACTTAAACATATAAAGAACTTGAAGCATAAAAACTTTATTCAAAATGACCGGATTCAGCATTAAATGACCTGAAAAGGGTCGATATGCCGTGAAACAAAAACAACCAAACCGAACACGATGAATAAACATGTGAAGATATAAAGAACTTGAAGAATAACATTTTTTACCAAAATGACCAGATTCGGCATCAAATAACCCGAAAAGGGTCGATATGCTGCAAAACAAAACAACCAAACCAAAAACCATGATTAAACATTTGAAGATATAAAGTACTTGAAGCATAAAAACTTTCACCAAAATGACCAGATTCGGCAATAAATAACCCGAACAGGGTTGATATGCCGTAAAGCAAAACAACCAAATACTATATCTAAGAGTAAATATATAATAACACAACTAGTACATGTTTAACAAGTAACTAGTAAATATACAGGATGTCCGTAAAGTTTCTTTACAGTTTCAAAGATTTATTATGAAGACTGAGATGAGATATCTTGATTAGATTTATTTCATTTTAATCAATGTTTATTGAGATGTTTAGTAATATTAACTAATGGTGCTCATTGAATAAGTAAAAAAAACATGTTAATAAATATTAATTAAACAAAACAAATGTAGTTAGGGTATATTAACTGTCTTCGCCATAATAAACTGTTTAAATTGTACATAGACTTCATGGGTCGCTTATATAATACATACCATAATGTAACATCACCTAAAAGCGAGAAACGGTGAAAGGAATTTTCTTTTATAGGTTTCCAGACGGTCTAATCCAAATACAGTCTCATCCAATCATACTACAAGAACAGCATCATATAATTGGTCGGCATAGCGTAATAAGATTCGCTAACTCCTGTCTAGACCAACGCCATACAACAGTTTAAATCCCATCACCCTCTCAATATTAGGTTTCTTGGCGAGTGTTTAGTTACAACAGCATTACTTCGTAAATGACCACAATACATCCACTGAGTTTTGATTTCAGAATAGACGGTTTCCATTAAGGAAACTGTAGAGGTTTAATAATCTATATAATAAAATAGTGTCGTTTTTTCGCGTACGCTTTTAGACATCATAGAAAAGTAATAGACCACGTCATATGCTAAACTCTTCCGCTAAGCAATTAGTCAAATTCTTCATGAGTGTTTCCGGAAATTATACATCCTTTCAATATTTGTTATATTTCATCTGAGAAATCTGACTCTCACAAATATAACTTCCAAAGAAAAAGTAGAGCATTTTACCCACTTCAAATGTTGTACTCTAACCGCTACCCAATTCACCAGGTAATAATATACAGGGTGCGTCAGGTATATGAGAACATATTTTCCATTTTATTAAATGATAAAAAAAATCAAACAAAAATATTCTTAATCAAAAACAATTATATAAACATGTAAGCTAAGGTATTGTTTAATAATTTCATTCAATGAAATTCCCCTCTACTTCAATGATAGCTTCGATTCGAGACCTAAACCGACTGCAAGCGCGCTTGAGATGGTCCTCATCTATGTTGTCCATCACTCTGACAATGGATGCTTTTAGAGAATCTTTAGTGTTGTGGGGGTGTTTATTAACATCTCTCTCCACGACGCCCCACACATAATAATCCAATGGATTCAGGTCTGGAGAGTTTGGAGGCTACAAGTTTGGAGTGATGTGATCATAAAAATTATCCGCCAACCATTCCTGAGTGTTTTGAGCCTTATGTGCTGGTGCAGAGTCTTGTTGAAAGATGTAGGGCCTTCCATTTGTTACTCTATCGATCCAGGGCTTAACAACAGTATCCAAGACTTCAATGTAAGCAGCAGAAGTGACTCTTAGTCCTTGCCGAAAGAAGTGTGGTGGCATCACATGTCCTTCGTTGCTAACAACCCCCAAAACCATAACAGTTGCAGGAAATTTTGTATGCATGACTGTTGGAACTTCGGAAGGGTCATTACACAGCCATCTGTCATTCCTTCTGTTTACCTTTTGATGTTGATCAAAGTTTTTCTCATCTGAGAAAAACCAAAGCATGCCTTGCTCAACAGGATGTTTCAGTTTGTTTAACAGCCTCTTGGACCTTATCAAACGATTCTCTTTGGTGGTCTCGGACATAAACTGGCCTCTCCTCATCACATAAGACTTGTAACGAAGATTTTCATGAACAGTCCTTCGAATTGTGGCTTCTGAAACATTCCGGTCTTTTGTGATGGACCTCATTGACCTCATTGACTTTTGGGGGCTCTCATCAATAATATTCTGAACTTGATGAATAAATTCAGGTGTTCTAATCGTGTCTGACCGTTGGTCGTGCTTTTTACGTTTAGCAACCTGCTTACAATCACCATCATTTTCTTCTAACTCCCTACGAACTTTATAAACAAAAGAACGGGCGACTTTAAGAAATTGTGCGATTTGTAAATCGCTATGATCTGCCTTTATTGCGACAATTACAGCCTGTCTTTTCATTTGTTCCGTTACATTATTATCTGCCATTTTTCATTATCTGCAAAAAAGAATAAAAATAATTAATATAACGTAACAATAACGACATTTCGCGATGTTCTCATATACCTGATGCACCCTGTATAATATTGTACAAAGTTACTTACAGCCAATAAGATGCCACTAAATAAATCGTTAATAAAATCTACAATGCTTTCTGCAATCTTACCGTATTTAGTACAAATAAACTTCATTCTATGTCTGACTTGTCCACCAAGTTTCAGTCATGAATATTCAACATCTTTTTTATTGCTTTTCAATGATATGAGGAGATATTTTTATGATCGCCTCCTCAGTAGGTATAATCCTTAATGGGCTTCACACTGACCGGATTTTGATCCGGGATTATCTCGATGATCATGCTAACAAAATAATCACCAACTGAAAAAGTCAATCGAACTGAAAAAGTCAATCGAAGCCAAAATCAGAGCAGTGCCAAGATCAAAAGTTTCAGTGACAATTTCGTAAATCGTATACAGATGAACTTATCATTGAATGGCTATAAAAGAAAGACTGTTGAGCATTCATGATGGGAACTTGGTGGGCAAGTCAGGGATTGACTGACGTTTGTATTCTGAATTTTATTAACGATTCAATGGGTGGCACTCTGGCGATCGTTTCATCAATTGGTGGTGTCATCTTCAATCGGATTCACACTACTCAGACTTTTATCTACAATGTCCATCAAAACACTCGGCAGATATTTTTGCAATTAATTTCATCTCATATAAATGTCGGGGCAAAATAATACGCTTTTTTATTCAGCAAATATTCTGTGTTATTTTTACTTTTTATCATTTTGATTTTGCAAATTAGTCTGTTTTCTGATTTTTACGGATTAATCCCCCATAAAAATTATCCTGGTCGACTCCTTTGATGTTTTTTTTCTTGAATGGAGGACGGGGGATGGGGGGGGGCGATCAGTCGGGCGAGGGAATTTTTCTGGTGCCGTTGTATAAAAAACATCTTCTATATCTCATACGTCATTATTATGATATTTATTTTGTTAATGTATTTCAATTGCATTTTTAATAAACACTGTTTGGTTTTATTATTTGTTAATTTATAATAACAAAATAAAAGTTCAAAGGAAATATAATTTCTAATACAATTTGATTGAATTTTTATGGAAACAAGAACATTTATAATACATATTTCAATTCCATTTTTAATAAACATTGTTTGGTTTTATTATTTGTTACCGCAAAAATCAGAAAACAAATGATCATTTTATAGAAAAAGCACACAGGGCAAGATAATACGGTTTATTATCTTGCCACGACACCGGTTAATATATGAGACGAAATTAATCGCAAAAATGTGGCAGCAATTTGAAAGCTAACACTTTAATATAACCAGCTTTTTATGCTAAGGAGTTTTTCGAACAGGCAGCGACAGTGAATATTGTTATCATGTATCGTCTCTTGATTGGACAATACCTCTAATCAGCGTTTTTTTCTGCCAATCAGAGAAGCGAAAATATTCAATGTCGAAAAATCGCGCGTACTATAAAAACCAAAACACACAACTTTCTCTTTCTTCATTTTATTTCAGAGACAACCTATGTGCGGAGAACATAACCCTAAAACTATTTTAGGGCAAAGGGCCTCTCGACTATAAAACACACATGGAGATAGACATTCACAAACACATGCACGGCTAGTGAAACACACACCCACGTCGCTCAACAAACGTATATGTACACAAATGCATACATGTACACACTTTCTCACACACAAAACAAAATCACGCTAATACTCACGCATATATTTTCATACATATTGATTTACACACACGTACGCACACGGCGCCAGCCGAAACAAATATGTCTACTTAATTTCTCCTTTCACAAAAATAACAACTATTTCACTCATGAACATTCTTTTGACTCTTTGAACTCTCATTCTTATCCTAACTTTATTTTCGTTGGCACAAAAGTTGTCGATACTCAATAAATATATTTCCGATCATTTAAAATCTAGTATACAACATGTATATAGTTAATCTAAGACGTTAATAATGTCAACTAATATGAGGGAGGGGACGCGAGTTTCCCACTGGCCACCGTGAAATGAGAGTGTTGTGTTATGACGTCTGTTTTCAGGTGAGCTCAGTCTTTTTTGAGTTGGAGATTTCGTCATCGTCCGACGTCTGTCAGACAGCAGGCGGTGTCTAAAATCAACCACCGTTCGCAGAGATTGACTTTTCCGGAGAAGACAATGTGTGAATCTATGTATGTCGTCTTGTGGTTCGTTTTAGAAGTTTTCCATTTTCCAGCGTGATGAACAAGAAACCCTTCGAATTAAAGATGGCGGACAGATGGACCAACATTCCGTCGCCATCGTTGTCAACAGATGAGTATAGGGTTTGTTTAAAGTATGAGACGAGCGGCGCATATCAAACAATATACGTCACCAAAACAAAGCAAAAGACAGCTATACCCTTACAGAGTCATTACTTGTTTAGGCGTCAAGCCACTCGGGGATAAAAGTTAATGAGATGAATAGATGTTCAGTTTAATGATAAAAACTATTACTAGAGGATTGAGATGATATATCTGATAAAAGTTGGGTAATTATAAGGAGTGTTCATGACAAATGTGTTTAATCGGTTTTCCAACTGTGTCAAATTCGTGATTGATAACAATGGATCCACTAAGATTTGAAGACTGAGTAATTGTTTACATAATTCGGGACGGTTTGCATTCGGGTAAGAAGCTAAAATAAGACTATAAAACAATACATTGAAAAGATATGTGGTATACGACGCCAGAAGCTTACTGAAAACTAATATCTATTACTAATGGAGAGTTGCTAGCTGTCTATTCGAAGGCAAAATTCTAATATAACTATCTTTTAATTTTTAATTTAGTACTCTATACTATTTCAGGCTAATTAACCCTGTTTCAATTACCATTTCGTGGGGGGGGGGCGTAGTGTAGTATCTGTTCGGTTTTCATAGTACCATTCTCATATGCATTGCTCTTATCTTTTGGCTAAGATCGAAGTGTAGTATCTGTTCCGATGGATACTACACCCCATAAACTGGTATTGTCTTGGCCTTCGGGGCTTGATTTACGCCGGTCTATGGGTCGGTCCTGTGCAGTTCTAGGAGGTCCACCCTCCCAGGCTTCGCCTCCCCTCTTTGGAGAGGAGTAAGTTTATTGCTTACTGCCTTTAGCGCCCCTACTGGGGAATACCCAGGCAATTTTTAATGGCTAGAGTGCTCACTTTCTCGGGCGCTGGCTTTTCAACCCCGCACTTTCCCGACCCGGCCTTGGGTCACATCTTACTTGTGTGAGTAAAATAAAACTGGTCTTGTGCCTAACCTCCTGGAGAGGAGGTAAATAAATACGCTTATCTATTCGGTCTTTATTATGTCATTTAACCAGGAGTTACCTCCTGTGGGGGGGGGGGGCAGTTTAGTATCTGTTCGTTCATCATGATACCATCCTCCCAGATATTGCGGCCTTCTTATTTGGTGACTGATATTATATTCTAAATTTGGGGACGATTGGTCACGCGATGTAGACGCTACGCTGTACACAAACTAACATGGAGACAAAGCAGCAACCTCAGGCGAAAACATAACCTCCTTAGCGGAGGTAAAAATTATACCAAAATCCAATTAAGAAATGGAATAAAAATAATCTATCATTCGGATGAGAAAAAGTTCCTATGGCTTCAAATTTGAAGTTATTTCAAGACCGTTCAAGAGTATGCTATTAAAATCACAAAAACTAAAACAAATGTGCGATTTCTTTTAAATGTTCCTAAAGAAAACATACCTGCACATTGCAAAAGGTTATAATTATCGAATGCATTTTTAATTGCGGCAGATCGAGTATAATTGAAATGACAAGGTTTTAAATTCCCCAATTACTTGTCTTTCTTTTGTGCTCATTATAAATAAATGGAATTCTGGTCGAGTGTCCCTGAAACAGTTGGGCTAAGATTAACCGAAACATTATTAATGATTATAGCTCAATATTTAATTAAAATAATGTTTAAAATAGAATAACATTCTATATCCATATATACAACTGCATATATAAACACACACAGTACTATACGATGGCTGTCTAAAACGTATCCGATCTTAGGCCAAAAAAAAATATTTCAAATTTGATGGGGTTGGGACCCTAATCCCCTTCAAAGTAGGCCCCTTGTGTTTGCACACAATTAGCCCACCGATCCATCCACTGCCGAAAATACCTCTGGAAGTCTTCTTTTGGAATGGTGTTAATCTCCGCCGTCGCGTTCCGCATTATCTCTTTTTTCGCACCCTCTAAACAGCAGGAGGTTGGGGGCCTGTAAAAACTCCGGTCACTCTTTGCTGATGTGCGGCCATTTTTGAATCGGTTGAATCACTCCTTAATTTGTGTTACATCTATCGCATCTTCTCCAAACACCGGCTGAATCTAACGCAACGGCGGAGATGGACACCATTCCAAAATAACTTCCAGATGTGTTTTCGGCAGCAGATGGATCAGTGGGCTAAGTGTGTGCAAGCACAAGGGGCCTACTTTTAAGGGGATTAGGGTCCCAACCCCGTCACGTATTGGAAATATTTTTCTGGCCTAAGGTCTGATACATTTTAAACAGGCCTCGTATATCCCTATTTACAAAAAATTAGTTATGAATAATGTTTATATATTTTTATTTACAGGATTCCTTCCTAAACTAAATAACCGATCATTATCAATTTTGCAACACTGCTAGAAGGCGCAAGGGTGGGTAATTTTGATTATATTTAGTTTCATACATTTAAGGGGCAAAAAGAATGTAGAAGCTCTTCGTGCGAACACTTCGATTTCTGTGAAATTTTAACAATAGGTATTAGACATCAATCAATAAATATTTCATAAATTTCAGTTTTTTTAAGGGGTTTAGGGTCCATAATATAGTCAAATCCTCATAAACCTTAATATTTTTATATTTCAGATTTGCATTAATTCATCTATTGTCATTAGAAACTAATTACTAAGATTTCTTGAATTTCATTTCCTTCCTTTAGACATTATCTCGAATGAAAATTATGTAATAGATTATTTTGATTAGGATTACGATCGTTTTTACGAGGTTAAAAATTTTTTATTCCAACATGTGCTATTCCAATATGTATAATATTCTTGTGCTTCTTCAGAGCCAATTACAAAAGATCACAACTAGAAGTAAAGCAAAAAAAACATTGACATTTTCCTATTATTTAACAAAATATTTATCTACTTATTACATGGCAAAAGAAAATAACATGTCTATAAATTCATAATAATTTTACTAAACATAATAATAATAATAATAATAATAATAATAATAATAATAATAATAATAATAATAATAATAATAATAATAATAATAATAATAATAATAATAATAATAATAATAATAATAATTAAATAATTAATGAGAAAAATATATAATGAATAAGAACCCTAAAATTCAATATTATGGCGTAAGTAAATAATAATAAGCATTATAATAACAATAATAATAATAATAATAATAATAATAATAATAATAATAATAATAATAATAATAATAATAATAATAATAATAATAATAATAATAATAATAGTAAAAGTAATAATCCATCAATATCATAGTAATAATAATAATAATGTAACTAAGAACCATAAAAGAATAGAAAAATATCTAATGAGAAAAATAACAGCAAAGAAAACGAATACAAAAATCACAAATGCATTAAGACATTAAAAGAAGTTACAAAAAGATTTACATAAAAAGCATTTTGTAGTAAAAATCACAATAAAAACACAACAACAGAAATACAAAAGAAACCACAAAAAGTCGCAAAATACTAGAGAACATTACATATCATCGAAGATTTTTCAAAATGAAAGGGTATAGAGTATGTATGTATATATATATATATATATATATATATATATATATATACAAATACAAAACTTTACATATATATAAATATAAATATTTCTATATATATTCAAAATTTGTAGAATTTGTTTTATCATCTTTACATTTAAATAACAGTTTTATTCTTATTCTTATGTTGTAAAATAGTTTAATCAAAACAAATTACTAAGTGATCTTTAAATTCGTTCCTATATCGACATAATTGTTTGTGTTAAACTTAAGAACTGCTGAAAATACAATATTGTGAATTATAATTTGAATTCTTACATATGTACAAATTCTGTTTGCATGTTATTTAGATCGCATTATGATTTCATTATTTGCTGAAGTTTTGAAATAGAGGCTTAAGAAAGGATCACAACTGCAGTTTATTAATTTCGGAAACAAGTGGTTAGTATATATTGAGCAGACTATTTAAATATACAGCTAGCTTAATCACGCTGATGCACCGGTCCTCGTCAGATCACCAATGTTATGCGACGTTTAGGCTGGCCAGAACCAGATGGCTGACAATGTTTGAATACCAGGAACGGCGATCCGTATACATATGCAGTCAGTAGAAGAAATATGACAGAGGCAATGCTATACATGAAAATATTCAAGTGTAACTATAAGCAATGCGTAATTGTTGATGGATTTCCTAAGTAAAAACAATATTGTAGTTAGTGTAGCCGATAAACGCGCCGGTAGAAAACAGTTACAAGACGTTGTTTACAGTTTTAACCATTTTAGAACTATAACACAGCTCAATAATAATGGTTACGTTAAGATTAAAATACAATATAACAAATATCATGCCAAATAAAAAAGAAGAAGAATAAAAGAAACAATATTATTTGATTCACCCTGACATATAATTAAATGATGAAAACGAAACGAAGTATGTCATTTCTTAATATCATTAATAACCATTTTCCCACATCTAGCCGTTTACGTACAATATGTAATCCAAATAAATTAAAATTGGTTATTGCTGCACCGAAAATTTTCAAATGATTATCAAGGCATATTAGAATGAACGCGTAAATGAAAACATAAAATTGAAATTTCTAGAGAAAAGAAGAGATATTATAATAATAAAAACACTTGGTCAAGGTGTCTCTCCCGCACCTATATCACCAGAAAATGTATCTCTTTTAGTTTTTTCTACATTTATATTTCATTTTTCAAATTTAACTCACACTACTTTCAAACTTTATAAACTAATAAAACTCTTTTAACCAGTCTGAAATATCATCATCAACTACCGTAACCCTAACCCTAACCCTAACCATACCCCTAACCCTAACCCTAATCCTAACCCTAACCCTTCTGACTCACGTGTTTATTAAGTGTAAAGTCACTATTTTGCTATACTTACTTCCAGGACAACTCTGATACGAAGGGGAAGCACCTATCAGTGTTACCCTTATGGGCTAAACAGGATGTGTACCCTACAAACAAATAATAACTAAATAATAAAATAGTAATATAATATGTAATATAATATAATAAAATAAATAAATATTTAAATAAATTAAATATTTTTTTTAATCCATGTGATAATATCTGTCTGCGACTCGCTTCAATTATCACGCATAAAAATTTAATTTAATTAATTTATTAACGCAGTCCGAGTTGCATGGTATGGTAAAAAGTCTGAGTCGCATAGTATGGTAAGGAGTCTGAGTCGGTGGTATGAGAAGGAGTCGGATGGTATGGGAATGAGTCCGAATTAGATGGTATGGGGAGGAGTCCGAATCAGCTGGTATCGGATGAGTAAAAGTCGGTTGATATGGGAAAGAGTCAGTCGGATTGTATGGGAAGGAGTCGAATAGTATCGGACGGAGTCGGATGGTACGGGATGGAGTCGCATGGTATGGAAACGAGGTGGAGTCGCATGGTATTGAAACGAGGTGGAATTGGATTATATTGGAAGGAATTGGAGTTGGATGGTATGAGACGGTGTCGGAGTTAGAATGTATATGAAGGAGTTAGAGTCAGATTGTACGGGAAAAAGTCATTATGTATGGGAAGGAATCGAATGGTATTTGAAGGATTCCGATCCGAATGTAGTCGAAGGGTATTGGACGAGTTTGCTTTCGGAAGGTATGAGAGAGTGTCAGAGTTATATTGTATGAGAAGGAGTTCAGGTAGGATAGGAAAATAAGAGAACGGAATAGGCTGAGCAAATGAGAAAGAGATGGTTGGAGAGTGGGATGTAAGAATAGGGGAAGGTGGAAAGAAAAATAGATAAAGAGACAACGAGAAATAGAGAGGGGGAGAGAGATAGAAGTTTTGTTATAAAGATTTACACACACTGTATAATATATTTTGTTGTATATGGCTCTGGTCAACGTCGGCTATCACTGCTAGTTAAAAGGAAAGGAAAGAATAACTATGTATGTAATTGTTTTTATGAAATAAAGAACGTGAACGTTTACCCTTAGAAATAATTCATGATAATAAAAATTAAAGTAAAGAATATATTTCACGTCTTATATCGATGCGAAAATATTCCATTATTATTAGTATTAGTAGTAGTAGTATTAGTAGTAGTAGTAGTAGTAGTAGTAGTAGTAGTAGTAGTAGTAGTAGTAGTAGTAGTAGTAGTATTGTTGTATGGCATAATTCGTCAACCATATTTTCCAGTCAACATAGAAAGCAAGAAATGGGTTCATAGAGAGAGATTGAATGAGAAAGGGATGTAGGGAAGAGAAGAGAGTGGAGATACGGGAAGAGGGGAGTGGTACAGCAGAGACTGGGAGGATATATATATAGAGAGAGAGGATAGAGAAAGCTAGAGAGATAGAAGTTTCAAAAGAAAGATGTTATACAGACTTTTACATTTTCTATTTGATTTTTATTCCCCCGGGCAACGCTGGATAGCCATGCTAGTTTTTTTTATATATACTTGTAGATCTATGTACTCTCTCATTGTCTTTCTCTGCTAGTAAATGTGAAGGTTACGGTAAAGCAATAAATGAATGAATGAATGAATGAAAAATAAATTTACATTGATGAAATTCAAACCAAAAGCAAAATTCTCACGAATAGAATATCCAGCGGAAGTTCGGTGAATATCTTCGGAATGTGGTCTGGTGTAATGGTTACAGCCGCGGACTGCAAATTCCGTGTTCAAGGTTCGACATCTGTCTTGGCTACTGCATTAATTTCACCAATACTCTTAGGAAAGGTATTACTGCATTCAAATAAGCAACAACTGAGTTTATGAAATGCATGGATTATGTTGAGCGCGGTGGTGTGGGATTGACGACATACGTACTCGGTTTGGCGATTATGTAAATCAGAGTCGGTGACTTATATGCCACTTGAACATTGGGTTAGGTCAGTGCATAATGATGAAAAAAGGAAGATTAAATTCAGGCAGAGAATACAAAAAGACAAGGATGCACGGGTTCCTGTTTAACAACGTTTTGAATATGAATTTGCTAACTCAAATGCAAACTCTCAGATCCAGTTCCAGACGTTCCAGACGTTCCAGACACGGTTCCACGCCTTTCAGACTAGGTCTCAAATTTTTCAGACTTTCAACACCCGCTCCCTAATATCCCAGATTCAGTTACAGAGATTCTACACCCGATTCTGGGAATATTTTTTTAGACATTCCAGGTCCGGTTCTAGACCCTCCAGGTCAGCTTCTCTGTATTCTAAATTCCGTTCTAAACGTTTTAAATGCCTATCTCAACTCCCAGTTCCAGATTTTCTATATGTTGTTCAAGACCAGGTTCCAGATCCGGTTGACTTAAAAGAAATACTGGAATCTTCGTTAACCAATCATGTCTAAATAAGAACCGATGCTCTTCACATACGTCCGTTCAATCTACGTGTTTAACGATGAAAATATTACAGATTAAAAAATCGTGATAACCTAACGAAACAACCATTTAAAAAGCGTAAACAACCAATGAAAATGTTGTTTCAAATTAGAGCATAACAAAACAATGACTCGTGGCACGACGGATAAAGGTGATGAGTAACAATCAGTTTTGGGTGCCAGTCTTCTGTTGCTTGAAGGTTCAACTATTTATACAGGCGATAATAACTTAGAATAAAATAAAAATTACAGTACTCTTATAGATGGCGCACCATGTTTCCGTGACTTCGCGTAGTCAACGTTCGGGCAGGCCTCGGAAACGCCCGAGAGTTGACGAAGATAATCAGGCTACAGCAAGCAGCCGATAATTTTTGGAAGCAATTAACCGCGTTCAATAACAAAATTGAATTTCTATCATCGCTGTCAGCTCGTTCAATCTCCCGAAGAACTAATTGATTGTTGCCAGCTTCAAAATCAGTACATAATCATTTGGACCAGCTGCAACCTTGACCATTAACCCTAACCCTAACTCAGAAGCTGTCATAAAAGGAAAAGAAATATAGAAAAAAAAACATTTTCTTTAAAACAGATCGTTCGTTAACAAAAAAAATAGTTAGAAACAGTTGTTTCTGTTTTTAGGTTAACAAGAAAAACACATTTACAAAAAGCATTTGCTTTAAAACAGTTCGTTCGTTAAGAAAGAAAATAGTTAGAAACAGTTGTTTCTGTTTTTAGGTTAACAAGAAAAACACATTTACAAAAAGCATTTGCTTTAAAACAGTTCGTTCGTTAAGAAAAAAATAGTTAGAAACAGTTGTTTCTGTTTTTAGGTTAACAAGAAAACACATTTACAAAAAGCATTTGCTTTAAAACAGTTCGTTCGTTAACAAAAAAAATAGTTAGAAACAGTTGTTTCTGTTTTTAGGTTAACAAGAAATTCCGTATAGGTTCCAGAGTTTGATACAAAGCTTCTCAAATGTTAAAAGTTGCACGTAGATAAGGTCAGACGTGACATCGGCTGAAACGTTGTGAAAATAACAACCACGGTGAGAATACTAGTTTGGATGCTCCAAATAATATGAATTGGCAATGCCTAAAGAATTAGGAAACATTAACCAAAACAGAACAATATAATTTCATCTCAAATGTAATTGTGACAGACACACTGAAATGATATTTCAGACTTAAGCGTAACATACCCACGAAAATGTTATTTTATGCTTATACCTGACAGACTAACGAAACCGTTATTTAAGACTTTAGAGTAACATACCCACAAAAATGTTATTTAAGATATAAACCTGACAGACCACCGAACATGTTACTTTAAATTCAAACCTGACAAACACACCAAATATGTTACACTTAAAGCTGACAGACCTACGAAAATGTTACTTTAGACATAAACTTGACAGACCCATGAAAATGTCATTTCAGACCCACAAATATGCTATTTCAAACTTAAACCTAACAGACGAACGAATATGTCATTTCGGACCCACAAATACGCTATTTCAAACTTAAACCTAACAGACGCACGAAAATGTCATTTCAGACCCACAAATATGCTATTTCAAACTTTAACCTGACAGACGCACGAAAATGTCATTTCAGACCCACAAATATGCTATTTCAAACTTAAACCTAACAAACGCACGAAAATGTCATTTCAGATCCATAAATATGCTATTTCAAACTTAAACCTGACAGACCCGAAAATGACATTTCAGACCCACAAATATGCTCGTTCCAACTTAAACCTGACAGACCCAAGAAAATGTCATTTAAGACCCACAAATATGCTATTTCAAACTTAAACCTGACAGACGCACGAAAATGTTATTTCAGACCCACAAATATGCAATTTCAAACTAAAACCTGACAGACGCACGAAAATGTCATTTCAGACCATCAAATATGCTATTTCAAACTAAAACCTGACAGACGCACGAAAATGTCATTTCAGACCCACAAATATGCTCTTTCCAACTTAAACCTGACAGACCCACGAAAATGTCATTTCAGACCCTCAAATATGCTCTTTCCAACTTAAACCTGACAGACCAACGAAAATGTCATTTCAGACCCACAAATATGCTATTTCAAACTTAAACCTGACAGACGCACGAAAATGTCATTTCAGACCCACAAATATGTTATTTCAAACTTAAACCTGACAGACCCACGAAAATGTCATTTCAGACCCACAAATATGCTATTTCAAACTTAAACCTGACAGATACACGAAAATGTCATTTCAGACCCACAAATATGCTATTTCTAACTTAAACCTGACAGACGCACGAAAATGTCATTTCAGACCCACAAATATGCTATTTCAAACTTAAACCTGACAGATACACGAAAATGTCATTTCAGACCCACAAATATGCTATTTCAAACTTAAACCTGACAGACCCACGAAAATGTCATTTCAGACCCACAAATATTCTATTTAAAACTAAAACCTGACAGACGCACGAAAATGTTATTTCAGACCCAGAAATATGCTCTTTCGAACTTAAACCTGACAGACGCACGAAAATGTCATTTAAGACCCACAAATATGCTATTTCAAACTTAAACCTGACAGACGAACGAAAATGTCATTTCAGACCCACAAATATGCTATTTCAAACTTAAACCTGACAGACGCACGAAAATGTTATTTCAGACCCACAAATATGCAATTTCAAACTAAAACTTGACACACCCACGAAAATGTCATTTAAGACCCACAAATATGCTATTTCAATCTTAAACCTGACAGACGCATGAAAATGTCATTTCATACCCCAAAATATGCTATTTCAAACTTAAACCTCACAGACGCACGAAAAAGTTATTTAAGACCCAGAAATATGCTATTTCAAACTTAATCCTGACAGACGCACGAAATTTTCATTTCAGACCCACAAATATGCTATTTCAAACTAAAACCTGACAGACGCACGAAAATGTTATTTCAGACCCACGAATATGCTATTTAAAACTTAAACCTGACAGACCCACAAATATGCTATTTCAAACTAAAACCTGACAGACACACGAAAATGTCATTTTAGACCCACAAATATGCTCTTTCCAACTTAAACCTGACAGACCCACGGAAATGTCATTTAAGACCCAGAAATATGCTATTTCAAACTTAATCCTGACAGACGCACGAAATTTTCATTTCAGACCCACAAATATGCTATTTCAAACTAAAACCTGACAGACGCACGAAAATGTTATTTCAGACCCACAAATATACTATTTCAAACTTAAACCTGACAGACGCACGAAAATGTCATTTCAGACCCACAAATATGCTATTTCAAACTTAAACCTGACAGACGCACGAAAATGTTATTTCAGACCCACAAATATACTATTTCAAACTTAAACCTGACAGACGCACGAAAATTTCATTTCAGACCCACAAATATGTTATTTCAAACTTAAACCTGACAGATACACGAAAATGTCATTTCAGACCCACAAATATGCTATTTCAAACTTAAACCTGACAGACGCACGAAAATGTCATTTCAGACCCACAAATATACTATTTCAAACTTAAACCTGACAGACGCACGAAAATGTTATTTCAGACCCACAAATATGCTATTTCAAACTTAAACCTGACAGACGCACGAAAATGTCATTTCAGACCCACAAATATGTTATTTCAAACTTAAACCTGACAGACGCACGAAAATGTTATTTCAGACCCACAAATATACTATTTCAAACTTAAACCTGACAGACGCACGAAAATGTCATTTCAGACCCACAAATATGCTATTTCAAACTTAAACCTGACAGACGCACGAAAATGTCATTTCAGACCCACAAATATGTTATTTCAAACTTAAACCTAACAGACGCACGAAAATGTTATTTCAGACCCACAAATATGCTATTTCAAACTTAAACCTGACAGACGCACGAAAATGTTATTTCAGACTTAAACCTGACAGACAAACGGAAATGTTATTTAAGACTGAAACGTGACAGACTCATGAAAATGTTATTTCATACTTAAGCTTTACAGACCCACGAAAATACTATTTTAAACTTTAACCTGACAGCCCACCGAAAATTCTATTTCAAACTTGCGTGTGACAGACCCACGAAAATGTTAAACGTAGCATACTAATCCGCTTATATGAATACGAAGACGTATCAAATATATGATAGGCTGTTAGTCCAATCTAAAAGTAAGAAGTTGCGTAAAGTTCAACACTCAGGTCAAATGGTACTAACGATAATACGAAAGGCAACTGACTCAACCTAACTAAAGCCGTTGGGAGTAAAATACAGCTGAAACAAGAATACGATCTAATGAACTCGTCCCGCTTAAGCAATGTTCTTCTTTTTTGTCTTTATACGCGTCTAATTAGAGCACTTCATTCAATTTAGTAATTACCGACCAGCGAACACTCATCAGAAGAATCCGGATGTTGGGGTTTAACCTTCGTTCTTTGTTCGGGCAGCTGTTGCCTTTGGTTAGCGTTCTAATGAACCAAAAGTCTACATTGTGAACACAAGAATGGCCGGCGTAAAAGGGCCATTTCTAAATTGATCAATGTCGATAAGAATACGAGAAGGCAGATGGTCTATTTGGCTGAACCCCTGTTAAGCAATAATAGTAGCGATCGTTCTTCTTTAAGTTTTGACACGGATGAGCCTAATTTAGAAAGAAGCATAGCGTTATTCTGCCGGCATCATCTCCTCCCCGCGAATCGGGTCGAGGTGACCTAGGCGAGCCGGCGATTCGATGTAAAACAGACTACATGTAGATAAGAACTAGTAAAACACCCATTCCAGAACGGATAAAAGAGATTCTCAGAGCAGAATAGTTTCGCACCACTTTGCTATGACATAATGAAGATTAAAAGCAATATATAATTCATTCATTTCGTATGAATCAGATAATTCTATTGTTGGTGTTGGGTTCTCCGATATCTATCTAGTTATAATTATTTCTAGAAAGACATCGGCCACTTACAGGAGGGACCACGTCACGATTTCCAACATTCTAAGTGAAACTGTTTCTCTAGAAACAGACTGGATTCGAATCTGGCACACCCAGGTTGACAGTCTGTGTCGTTGACCACTAAGCCACCCTAACCTCTCAATATAGAATCATACTAAACCTTATATCCAGAAGCATTATTAAAATTTTCATCAAAATCTATTACATGATTTTTATTCTAAAAAATGTCTAAGATCTATGTCTTAAGCTTAAAGAGTCTTATGAAGGAAATTAAATTCAGGGAGTCTTGCTTAATTTGTGTCAAATTACTATGGATCAAATTAAATACAAATCTGAAATATTTTAATCTTCAAATGGTAGGTTTGCACATATATTTCCCCTAATGATGTTTAAAATACTTGAAAGAAAATTTGAGGAATATTTATTAATTAATATATAATAGCTATTGTTGAAATTTCGCAAAATCGGAGGTATCTTAATTTTCACGAAAGGGCTTTTACCACATCCTTGCCTATTTTTATTAAACTAAATTAAACTAAGTTTAACTAAACATAGGCCACATTACGCAGCCTATAGACTAGCATCTATGTTATAAAATTCCTAATGATTGGTTAATTCTTTTAGGAGTGAATATTATACATACAAATATGTAAACATATACACATACCTAAATTATATAAGTAGTAATGTCATGTTGTGGATGATACTATCTGTCGAATGGATATTTTGAGTAGTATAATATGAATAAAGAGTTTTAAGTACTTATCTCTTTAATCGAAAGTACACTTTCTTTTAAATTTTTGTTTCATTTTACTTCAGTCGAAGTTCTCAGACATCAAGATGACCTTCCTGTGGCTAACACTTGATCTCTATATAAGAAGCATAGATATTCGAATATTTCATTAAAGTTCTCATTTACCTTTCAAACGTTGAGTTAGTAAAGAAGTTAAGCATATTAATTTTCCACTCTCTTCCAGTTTATCAGTTAACTATGTTATAGTATATCTTTGTTGTGGTCTCTTGGTCTTATCGGATTCCGAGGCAGGAATTCATCTAGTCTGGTGGAGTATTCAGATAAGTAATGTTATTTGAGGTAACATTCCTCGTATGAGCCAGTGTATAGCTGCGTCGATGGGGATCTTATTTGGGCTTCAATACCATGTTATTTTTAATATTTAGTCAGGGTTTACTTGTAGGGTTAAGTATCTTCATGTCACATTGTCTTGACACGCCCTTATACAGAGAGACCCAAAACACTCGAGGATAGCGTCTAGTAGGTAATTCAAACTTTCCTAAGTAATTCAAACTCTCCGGTAATTCAAATTCTTACAAATGAATACGTGTGACTATGTTGTTTAAAATAGAATAGTAATGCTGCATACCGTATCTAGATGTTTCTGGTATGTTATAACGATATTGATGATGGTCTAATGAGAAAAAGAGTTTAAGAGAGCAGTCTTACGTGCACAGATCGTTGGTTCTATTCTGTTGAATGGAACAAGACTCTGATGAGTGATTCTTCAATTAATTACCAATAATTAAAACGAATGTCATCGTCGCATGTAAATTATTTGGACAAAAAAGAGAGAGATATTTATGAGTTACTATTTAAAAGATGTTTTCGCCTCGTTTCTAAATGGATTTTCTCACGATCACCGCATGCTAATTTATATTCTCGTTTTGTCTATTCCGTTCTTCCGCATTAATTTCGAACTATTAAACTCTTCATAACTTACATCACGTATTCGTCCTCCTTAGCGACATCTCAATGCACAACAGGATAGTACTTTCGAAAATGATATGATTTTTTTAGATGAGGATTGATCACTTGTGTTATTCGGATTATTGAAACTACTGTTTTCACCTTTGATTTAAATCTCACAATGTTTATCTCGATGTAATCTCCACCATTTTTCAGTTGCATTTTGTCAAACTCGAGAAAATGTATGTCGAACCCGGGAATCTTATTCCGTCAGCTATGACCGGGTAGAAGTGTGAAGTAATTTGTAATTGTATTTTTAGTATCGCCTGAACTGAGTATTACACGTTATACCTCAAGAGAACAATCACTTAGAACTGATTATAATTAGCACTTATATCCGTTATGATACAGGTCCTTATCAATCCCCATGTTAAAAAATCCGAAACACAAACTATAACTAATTGTGATCAGGTAATGTTTATTCTAGCCAGTGATGGCTGACAGATCGAGAGCAAGTTACCCTCGTAGATAAACCTCGCTTCCTTTTTTGTCCTTTAGTCCTCACATTCGACTAGTGATGTTTCTGAAAAGCAGTTGGCTTATTCAAGTGGAGAATCGCTGATTTAAACTTGGATAAAGTGGGGATCGGGGTGTTAGTTGTAACAGGAAGGGGGCTTTGTCTTTGACACATTAAATATAATGAATTTTGAACAAAATGTGAATAATGATTCTAAGCATAAGGTTTAATAGCATTATTTTAATTTTAATCTTCGTAAGGCGATATAAAAGTGGTGCAAAACTGTTCTGTTCGGATAATTAATTATAGCCATCGTTGAGTGGGTATTCTTTTACTTATATATATATAGAGAGAGGACAGTTATTTTCATTTTAGATACACAATCTAGATTACATTTGGATCTGGTAGTAGTTGAAGTAGCAGTGATAGTAGTCGTAATATTTTTAACCTACTTTGATAAACCGGATAATTACAGATGTCGTCCTTCCAAATATTAAACACTTTTCAAGATGAGATTAAGAACATTTTTGAGAATGAGTTGAATCAATTCAGAAATAATCGCAGAAAAAAAATTCGGAGTATATTTTGCATAATTAGAAAATAATAGATATTTATTATAAATAGATCTGTGTGTTAATATTGCATCGATGATGTGAATTTGTATTATTTGGATTATTTCGACTGCTCTTCTTATCTTGGGTGTTATTATCACAACGTTTCGGCCGATGTAACCTCCGATCTTCTTCAGGTGCGTCTTGTCAAACTCAGGAGTGTTTATGTCTAACTCAGGAATCAGAAAATGTTGTTTTTTTGAATGAAAAGGTTACAATATTAGATTTTGTTTGGCTTTTGTGTTTGGCGGTTATCCACATTTCCAGTTATTTTCATCAATAGTTTGTCGGATCCATAATAGTCTTTCGTACACTAGTTCATAACTGCTGCTTGTGTGGTAATACTATAGTATTTGGGTATGTCAATTTCCACCTTCACCAAGCTTCTACCGCATTATAACTAGTTTAAAAGAAGAATATGTGCGATATTTTGTACGAAAACACTCCACGTGGTATTTTCATGCGAGAGTAAGAAACTACGATGAACGTATTTAAGTATTGTTTTTATTTGCAAATACTTTCACAATCATGTTTTTAAGTAAACATAGTTTGCTTTGAATTGTTGCCGAATATCATTTATGTCTACTTTTGTTGGGGATTATTCAAAAATGTCACTCGTTTTTGTTTTTTTAAATATACATATTTAATGTTCGTTTAATGTTATTATATTATGTTAATTTCTTTATATCTAAAACACCTACAGAACCATCACAGAACTCAAGGAAGCCATCAGGGAGGAGATGAGAGTCATTCCCAATTCAGTCTGTGAGAACGTCATGGACAACTTCGTTCTGCGCCTCAAGAAATGCACGAGGCTAAATGGAGGTCATCTAGAACACATGCTGTAGAACGGAGAAAAAAAGGTCAAAGACCCTAGTGTTTTGATGTGAGTTTTTGAATATAATAAACTAGTTATGACCAAAAATTCATTTCATTCGGACGAAACACTAAGAAACGGGGCCTAATTAGATTTGGGCCCCGTTTTTTTTGGTCACCCTGTATATCCATTTAGAAAAATAACGTTTTAATATTTACGTGGGATTCGAACGCGTGTAATAGCAACGTAAACACTACTGTCTTTGTAATATGTGCTCTGCCTATTCTTTTTTGTGAACCAACCACATGTTTTTATTTGTTTAAAAACAGACAAACTCCACAAACGCCATAATATTTTAATAGTATAGAAACCAGGAATAGAGATTTGGTATCTGTATGTCTGAACTCGAAACGATACTATTACATCTATTAATGTTTTATCTTTCGATGCGCAATTCAGAGTAGTAGTGTAGTATATGTTCTATTGACGGGGTGCAATCCTCCCAAGAATGACCTCCTCCTTTCCTTACTGTAGTATATGATCTATTCTTATGAGCTCTTCCTTTGGCGAGGTAGTTTTTTTTTGTAAGGTTCATGCCAAACAAGGCAGGTAGCCACTGTAGACGTAAAGGGCTACTGAGAATTATGGTGAACGTATTAAGGGGCATCCTAAATTGGGAGCTATGCAGCGAGATGCTTGTTTACATTAGTCTTTAATTTCTGCATGTCTGTAGAATCGGGAAATAGGGAGCAGGGTGGGAGTTCCAAAGGCCGGCAGCTCAAGGAAAATAAGCTATTTGAGTAGAAAGCTCTCCGGCATCTGGGGATATACAGTGAATGGATGGGATTTAGCGTATTGTCGGGTTCGTCGAGTGTATTTACGTCGAGGGGACACCAGTGCAGCAAGTTCATCGGAACACATTCCATTTAAGTACTTGTAAAACAAGCACAAGATTGCAACATTGCGGCCATGGGACAGGGGCTGAAGCTTGATGGATAGTGAGGGACCTATTAGATTAGATACTCTAAGAGAGAGAGAGAGAGGGAGAGAGGGTAGTGAATGGTACACCAGACCATATGTGAAAACAGTACTCTATTGATGGGCGGATTGTGGCTTTGTAGACGTATAGGATACTGTCAGGTGTGAAAAGTGTTCTAGCACAGTAAAGGGAGCCCACATTCTTAGCAGCATTAAATGTGTATTAGTGTATTTTATATTCGTTCATGATACCATTCTCCCAGTAATTACATCCTTCGTTGGGGATAGTGTAGTATATGTTCATTCTTGATGATACCGTTTTCCCAGGCATCACCTCCTCCTTATGTATGTTATTTAACTGAGCTTGTTTAAAACCCGAAAGAATTTATTAAAAATGTCTCAGAATAACACGGAAACAATATATGTGTTCAGGTAAGGTCAAAACGAATAAAAAATGATAAATATGTTTGTACTTTATCACCAGAAATAAATGTATCGACTAAAAAATTGGAAAATTAAAAAAGTATAGATTTTTCTGACTTTATATTGATTGATTGTACATTTCTTCCAATAAATACAAAAAAAACAGAGTCATGCTAAACCCGTTCTTTTGAGTTGTTCGGGTTATTGCGGTGGCGGATTTGTACGTGTCTCTTAATAGTTCTCAGCGGTTAGGCATTATCTATGAGTACTTACGCTTGTACATAAATAATCTATTTGTTTCTTACGGGTACAACTCAAGAATACGATAATCACACAGAGAAGAATGATGGGAAAGAAATTGTAATTTTAAAAATGTCTACGAGTAAACAATAAATGATGTTTCTTGTGGTTGTGGCATCGCGAGGGCGACGATATGAACACTAACCAATTGAATAATGTATCGTCGAGTCGGTGTTTTGTTGGCATAAGACAGTCTTTAGTAGACAAAAGACGGTGCCGCTAAATGGGTCAAGTAGGTAAGTTATGAGAAAGCCAACTCCTTTGTCATATATATATATATATATATATATATATATATATACATATATATATATATATATATATATATATATATATATATATATATATATATATATATATATATATATATATATATATATATATATATATATATATATGAGAAAGGAAGGATGAGAGTAATCCGACGTAATGGGAAATGAAAAAGGATAAACCAAAAGAACTTTTTTGTATGTATTCATCAACGTTTCGACTTTATTTGTAAGACTTCTTCAGAATGATAATTTTAAGAAAAATGTCATGCAAGTACATAGGTTTGGTAGTTTGGTTAGGTAGTTTTGTTTTACGGCATATCAACCCTTTTTGGTTTATTTAATGCCGAATCTGGTCTTGTTTTCTTCTCTTTCTTGTTTTGTCCCCCTTTTAATATCTGTTTCTATTTAACCCATAGTTGGGACCCTAACAGGTACTACCACTCCGGGTCAGGGTGGACCTGGGAGCAATGGTAATTAAGAGGAGGCTCCACATTCCCCAAAGTCCGTAAGCCGGATCTCACCATCGGATGTAGTTTAAGGTCATATCCAGGACCGGGAGTAGGGTAGGAAAAATAAAAATAAAAAAGGGGAGGGAGAAAGGGAGAAGGGGCTGTTGTTTTTGTTTTTGGTTTTGTAGAACATAATTAAGTTTTACAAAAAAAAAAAAAAAAAAAAAAAACGTCAATGTAGGTGAATTTCGTCTCAGGGAGCCACAGGGCAGCCTGATCTGGTATCACCAGTGAAAGTACATAGAAATATTGGGTTGACATGATGGGTTGATGAGAAGTAGTACCCACTACTGGAAGCGCAGGACCAAGGTCCGGGCTTAGATAAGTCGGTGGCAGAGAGCCCGGACGTTGATGAATACATAAAAAAAGACTTTTGATTTTTCCTTTTTCATTTCCCATATATATATATATATATATATATATATATATATATATATATATATATATGTATTTATATGACAAAAGTTTATTTCCTCGTGCTACTGGACTCTGGAACTCCCTTCCTGCTCCATGTTTTCCTGACGGTACTGACATGCAGAAATTTAAAACTAATGTAAACAGACATCTCGCTGCGCAGCTCCCAATTTAGGCTTCCCCCCTCCAAAAAAAACAGAATTTTACCATTTTTCTCAGTGGCCCCTTACGTCTACAGTGGCGACCTGCCTTATTTGGGGTGAACTATGTTAATATATATATATATATACATATACATATATATATATATATATATATATATATATATATATATATATATATATATATATATATAGTAACAGAGAAAGAAACAATGAAAGAAAGAGGGGGAGTAGAAGAGATAGACAGGGAGAGAGGGGGGGGGGGTAAAACAGAATGAAAGCGTGAACGAGAGAGAAAGTGCTAGAGACAGAGAAGTAGGGGGAGTGAGAACCAGAAAGAGTTAGTGAATTAAAGAGAGACAGTAAGATCGAAAAATAAGGCTGGATAGAAGTAGAGAGAGAAAGAGAGGAAGAAAGAACGAAAGAGAGAGAGCGAAAAAGAAAGAGAACGATACATAGAAGAACCCTGGAGAGTTATAATTATATATAGAGCTAGATAGAGCAAGAGAGAGAGAGAGGGGGAGAAAGAAAGAACAAGATACGGAGAAGAAGAGATGGTGTGAGAGAGAGAGAGGGGGAGAGAGATAGAATGAGTCAACAATTGTGAAATAGGGAAAACAAGAATGTGTGAGAGAAAGAGAGCGAGAGATAGAGAGAGCGAGAGATAGAGAGAGAGAGAGAGAGAAGAAACGAAAGAAAGAGTGAGGTGGCGAAAGAAGATTTGGTAGAAAAAAATGATTGCGTGAACTTTTCAAATAAACTTCAGCGAGGACAAGTAGGAAAATATTTCTTTGGCGCACCCAGGCCAGCCACACCTTTTTACTCATCTCATGCCGCGTCCGTCCTAAAAAAATGATGGAACTGTTCGAAGATCAATAAAGTGGAAGGAGATAGATGGTAGGAAAGAGAAGAGGAACGATGAACTTACAACAACAAAAAAACACGAAAAAAAAACGAAAAAGAGAAAAGGAAAAAGACAGTAAATCAAGTGAGACTATAAAATGAAAACTGTAATAATCCTACAAGCATTTATTAATGAGAATCATTCTTTTTTTTTTAATGCGTCCTCGCATCTCTCGAAGAATCACCGTCCGTCTGTCATCCTTGTGTCATTCGCGCGTCCGTTTAAATAGCATTTTTGAAAAGTGTTATTCACCCCAAACAAGACATATTACAACTGATGAGCGTGGTGAACTACTGTGATAGGGGCCAGGTTTATAAAGAGCAACTATTGTGGCGAGTTGGGCAGAGAGATGTATGTTCACATTGCATTTAAATTTCTACATGTTGGTACTATTAGGAAACAGTGAGCAAGAAGGTAATTCCAAAACCTTGCGCCCCGAAGAAAGACGCCGAAGTGGTCGTATGTTGCTGCTAGTCGAGAATATGTTCGTTGAGAGGGGTACAAATGAAGTTAGTTTATCGGAGCACATTTCGTGGAAGTACATGTTAATGAAACACAAGGAGGCAACATTGCGGCGACGGGACAGGGGATTCCGCTTAGAAGACAGTATGGAGCCTAATAGGTTCGAAATTCTTTGTTGCACCCTGTCCATGAAGGACGGACTAGTGATTAGAACATCAGATGTGAGAAGTTTTTTCTAGTCGGGTAGAGGGAGCCTACCTTTTTTGCGGCAGACTTGGAAGCATCTTCATGTTTCCTGAAAATGTCAGTCCGACGTGTTTGAACATTGGACTGTTGAGAAAAGTGGACGCATATTTTGACCCTACTTTGGAGGCAGATTCAATTGATCTCAAATAAGATGATCTGCCTGTCGATGTTCTCTATATATTTCGGTCTGTCAAACTTATTACAACAAACCCGACGAAATGATAACAAACCTACGAAAATGCTATTACAGACTTAGTCTGTAATAGCATTTTCGTAGGTTTGTTATCATTTTTGTTGCATCTTTTTTAATTTATTTCTACATGTGCCTGTTTTCTCCCAGCCGATATATTCTGGGATAACAGCGACTTCTACTTCATACTAGACTAATCACAGCGTGGGGATGTGGTATTGTCTAGTTAACAGAGACTAATGAATGCAGCTGCTCGTCGTTCTCACCACACGACTAGCAACACAGTTGTGAGGACGGCATATCAACCGTGTCGAAGTTACCAGCGCGGGGCCACGGAAAAGTGTCCCAGCGGGAAAGCGACGACGGTGTTGGATTCTGAAGAAGTTGCCTGAGAATGTCAGTCTGAGGAGTTTGAACGTCGGACTGTTGTGAAAAGTGGACGCATCTTTTCACGCATCTAAACAAGATGCGTCAATTTATCTAAAATAAGATTATCTATCTGTCGACAGTTGAATCACGCTAAAGTTTGAAATTATCCGTTGGACTGTCACGCTTACGTCTGAACTAGCATTTCATTTATGTCATGCGTAATTTGCCATTTTATGCGAATTTTTAATAGCATTCTAGTTGGTCTATCATGTATAAGTTTTCGCTAGTCTGTCATATTTACATTTGAAATTGCAGTTTCATAGGTCAGTCGTCCACTTACGTTGGAAATATAATTTTCGTTGGTCTGTCACAATTCTGAAATAGAATTTCCATTGTTCTCATCGTTCTGTCATACTTCAAATTGAAATAGTATTATTGTTAGTCTGTCCAACTTACGTTTGATATAGCATTTTCGTTGGTCTGTCACAATTTTGAAATAGAATTCTCATTGTTCTGTCATGCTTAAGATCGAAATCGAATTATTGTTAGTTAGTCCAACTTACGTTTGATATAGACTGATTGTTGGTCTGTAGCATTTACGTTTTGAATAACATTTTCATTGGCTGTCTCACCTTTTTAGGGTCGAGATGTAAAAACTTTGAAATAATCTACATAGAGTTTCGATACTTTTCTTATAATTTCAGTGCATAGATGTTGGTTATAATCAGAGACCATACGGGTATATGCGACTGTGCATACACACACACGTAGACAAAAGTCTGGTTAAAGTCCAGAATAGTTAACAAGCGAGAACGCGTAAACAAAACAAAAGAATAACCCATAATGTATGTCAAACGCAATAGAATGAAATTCTCCACTTGACACGACTGATTTAAACGTGTTAAAAGATTGTTTTAAACGATGAAATTACCGAAAAGTTAATACTTGAGAACTCATTAACCAAAAACGAAAATAGCAGAAACCGACATTTTTTGAAAGTGTGGAAAATATTTGTAAGATTTATTTTAAACAGTAAAAAACTTACAAATCGTTTCGGTAGAGTAATTTATTGTAATGCGTTTAATATAAATTATGCTCTGTTTTGTATGTTTGTTTACGAATTTTCGAGGATTAACTACTCTGTACTCTTGGCCTTTTGGCCAAGATCAAAGTGTAGTATCTGTTCCGATGAATACTGCACCCCGTAGACTAGTATTGTCTTGGCCTTCGGGGCTTGATTTACGCCGATCTATGGGTCTGTCCTGTGCGGTTCTAGGAGGTCAACCCTCCCAGGCTTTGCCTCCCCTCTTTGGAGAGGAGTAAGTTTATTGCTTACTGCCTGAGGCGCCCCTACCGGGGAATGTCGACGGGGCGGACCAGGCAATTTTTAAATGGCCAGAGTGCTCACCTCTCGAGCGCTGCCCAGGTAATGTTTAAACCCCACTTTCCTGACCCGACCTTGGGTCACATCTTACTTGTGGGAGTAAGATAAAAACTGGCCTTGTGCCTAACTCCTGGAGAAGAGTAAATCAATACTCTGTACTCATACCCAAAAGTTCTAGGTCTTCTTCGTAAGACGGAGAGTATACAAAGAGACGCAAGTTAAATCAGCAAAGAAGTTTTTCTTTAGCCAAAAGGAATAAAGCCATCAGGCTACAGTGTGAAAAAAAAACGAATATAGCTCAATAAAGAAGAGAATGGGGCATAAAAATGGAAGAATAAACAAAAGAAAAATAAATAAAGAATGGCGGAAACAAAGAACAAACAAGATTTAGAAGACGAGCAAATCAAACATTTGCTTTCAAAAACGGCGGAGAAATAAAATTAAAAAAAACAAACTAAATGCGTGAAATCGACGGATGGTGGTTAGGGTGATAAGTTTTATGACATCCCCATAACCTTTGGGTTACAATAAAAATAATTATTGTGAGGTGTTTAATCAACGGACCAATATTTTGAACCAAGTATTTAAAAGCAACATAAAAGAACACTGCGTATGCTCAGGCGCAGGCGTCATTGCACGCCCATGACGTCTTCGTATGATATCAGTTTACGTTGTGAGGTGACGGTGGTTAAGTGAATAACGACACGGACTAACGCCCTGGATGTTCTAAGTTCGAATCCAGTCGGTTCTACAGTACAATTTTCTACTTAGGGATGTTGGCAACCTTTACGTGGTCCTTCCCGTAAGTACCCGATGTCTTTCTGTAAATAATTCTCACATGATATCGAGGAAACCAATGTCAACACTAGAATCATCTGATTAAGACGAAATGAATGAATAAGTTTACGTTGAAATAACGGTTAACGTCGTACAACCAAAGTTAAGCAATGTTGAGTCTGGTCAGTACTTAGACACGTCACGTTTTGTGAATAGCAGATGCCGTCATTTTTGTAGTAAAAGACGCCACCTTTGTTGTGCTTAAACCTTGTGCCATACATGAATGACTGTTCATAAACATACCTTTGTTAACCGCTTGTTCCTGTATGCACTCTTTCTGTGATCTGTGAAGACTGAGGTAAACGCCGTCTGCAAATAAGTTATTTCAGATCTCGAAAAACAGAACTACGTCAAGACAAAAGTGTTGAAGACTAAGGAGGTTTATTCGCCTTTATTTTCTGCTTCAAATCACTGACCAGTGGTTTGGGAGAGAAACAGAGAGAGATCAATTATCACTATTTAATCATATCCTCTCAGAGGGTTTAAGAATAACATGTTTACGCATGTAGTGCTTCCAACCAACTGTCGACTTGTCTCATTCTCGTTCTCTTTGAGTCATGTGACGTCATATCCGTTTCTATCAATTCCCATAGCCTCAGTATGTCTAACCTCGTGTTCACCAAGTTGACCTAGACTGGTCTTTTTTTTTTTTTCAACTAACCATTCTATATACTAGTGGGTCTACCCGTGCAATATTTAACCCTTTCACTAATAGTCTAATGAAAAGTATTCGGCCAGCTCTTCTATTTTCAAATCTGGATGAAATAGTAGTGTAATCTAGATTTTTAAGCATTTGCAGGGTAAATAGTCCAGAACGTAAACATAAGTTATTTCTCCGCTTACTCCGGCGTTGCTTTAGATTGTCTTGAATTTCATTGTGTCTGAGGAGCCCGAAACAATTGCTTCGATATAAACTTGCACTTTAGTTATAATATAAAAATATAAGTAATAATACGCTTTGACGTGAAAAGTGCAGTAAGAGATTGCGAACCACTTACTTCGCTATACATTCGTCATAGCACAAGAAGCATTTGGAGGAGATTAATTACAAATAACATGTGTATTTTTAGTACAACTCTTTTAAAAATTAACATGAAAACTACTGCTAATTACTTCATTAAATGTTTGATTCATCGTGACAAGAGATAGATAAGTTGGTATTTTATTTACCTCGTTTGCAGGAAGTCAGACACAAGGTCATGTGTGGTTTTGAAAAGCCATTGCACTCAGATCAGCGCGCTTTTGCATACTAAAACGCCTGAACAGCGCCGTAACTTTCCCCGGTTAGAACCTTCTCAGAACGAGCGTAAAGCCTGAGAGGGTTGACCTCCTAGAACTGAACAAAACCATAGTCAGTCTGACAGCAACAAAGTCACTGTCGAACTGATTGTCGAAGACGTATCCCTGACTGGTACGAACACCTACTTAAGCTATGCCAGCTAAGTAAGATAAGTCGCCATTGTGTAAGGGGATTTGAAACCGCAGTTTCACGCACAGTCATAACCAGTCATGTAGAAAACAGAGACGCCTAGTAATATAGTAAAATCGTCTTCTCTTCTCAAAGAACGCCTCTCCCCAACTAAAACTGTACTTCTCCCGATAAACAGGTTCCTCTTTAGGTTAAAAAGAGTGTCTTACGAAGCAACAACTACAGCCGCCTTATTGCGTGCAGAGGAGCATCAACGTGCAATCGATCGACACATCGCCAGTGTCATATTGCCGGATGGACGTCTTCTGATCACAACCGACAATATTTTTTAGGGTTTTCGTTTTCATTTTCAACAACTTTTAAGTAGAAATACCAGTCTGACAATGGCTCAGTTCGATGCCTATTTAGCCGACGTTTTCGTCTTGCTACATGTGCTGGACAACTCCTTGTTTAGCAACGGGTCGATTCCTCAGTATTTTGCCAGTGATATCATCAAATTGCTTCGCAAGTCCAAACGTGGTCGAGATAGTACAGGTATTTCTCGGGCCTTAATAATGTTAAATACAAGATTAAAGATGTTGGTCAACATCTTAGCCAACCATCTGCACATTGCATTGTATTGTCTAATAAGCCCAGAACAGACTTGAGCTGTTAAAGGCCGGGCGATTCAATATAATTTGCACATGGTACGCCTGAAGTCAACAATGAAGTCGCGCTGATCAATTTAGATCAGTCCGAAGTGTTCGATAGGGTTGAT
Organism: Sepiola atlantica; assembly: GCA_963556195.1. Taxonomy (NCBI): domain Eukaryota; kingdom Metazoa; phylum Mollusca; class Cephalopoda; order Sepiida; family Sepiolidae; genus Sepiola; species Sepiola atlantica. Next base: position 79,157,540 of record OY744532.1, on the reverse strand, counting down.
CCTCATCACTTAGTGTCTGACCTGTCTTCGACCGGATAAAGTCAACATAAATTTCTATTCATCTTCATAATTAAGCGCAAGACTCACCGATCTTTAACGCATGCGCAGTTTTGGTAAAATAATTTTTATCAAAAGTTTCATTATATTTGTTTTATTTTTTATATTTTGTTTATTTTTATATTCATCTTTAATGTTACTTTTCTTTTTCTTTTTTTTTGTATCTATTATTTTTATTTACAGATTTGAGTTCCTTTAATTATATATTTTTTTTAATTATGATTTATTTTCTTAGTGCTTTGATTGTTATTATTTGTTTCTCGGGCATAAGTTAATTAACGTTTGTTTTCCTTAGTTTTTTGGATAGTTTTTTTTATGTTTTCTGTTGTTTTTTCGGCGCAAGAAAGTTTTATAACTTTTAGAAGAAACCCTAAATAATTCACAGATATATTAATTTGATTGTGCGCTTTGCAATCTAAGTAAAGATAAGAAATATACATTTACACGCGCATACACTAACTCACACACTGAAACACACCAACACAGACAGTTTCGCAATAACATACGCATGTTACATAATGTGCTCCTTAGTCGGGTAGAGGGAATGAGCACTTGTTCGGTTGGAATGATTACCAGAACAGAGGACAAAAAGATAACATCAGTGTGTAAGCGGGAGTTGAAAGTTTCTGGAAAAATGAACTCTGTGTTTTCCCTGCCAGTCACTCGAGTGCAACGGTCACAAAAAGTCTGCTCGTTCACAAACCGCCAATAGGGGGTTTATTTACTCCTCCCCAGGAGTTAGGCACAAGGCCAGTTTTATCTTACTCCCACAAGTAAGATGTGACCCAAGATCGGGTCGAGAAAGTGGGGTTTGAAAAGCCAGCGCTCGAGAGGTGAGCACTCTGGCCATTTAAAAATTGCCTGGGCAGCCCCGTCGGCATTCCCCGGTAGAGGCGCCTCAGACAGTAAGCAATAAACTTACTCCTCCCCAAAGAGGGGAGGCAAAGCCTGGGAAGGTGGACCTCCCAGAACTGCACAGGACAGGCGTGCAGTATCCATCGGAACAGATACTACACTTTGATCTTAGCCAAAAGGGAGACAACATAAAAATGTAAGCCAGTATAGCTGGCGACCCAAGCCGTTCCTATATCTCTCCTTTTTCTAACACTGTGAGCAATCGCTTAATGCATATTTCTTTCTGATATATGGTATTGTCATTCTGTCCTAAAGCTAATAAATCCTCCATTTAAAAGAAACCTCATGTGTCAGTGAATAGATAACCGCTGTGTGTATAATGGGATAATACACACCTAAGACGACGCGACTTGTAACAGACACCCATTCACGCACATAAACTCATATGTGTAATCATACGAGCCGATTTCAAAGCATTAACCCGGAGATAAGTAATCATTGAATGAAATGTGATCGGTCTTCAAAATATAAGATGTATTAAAAAAGTATGCAGATCGAAGCTGTATTTTCGATTAAGCAGTTAAATAAATCCGTTAAATTTACGTGAGATTCGAACTCTGGTATTGATATCGTTATAACTACTGCCATAGTAATGTGTAATGTGTACTCTGCGTATTCTTTTTTTCTGCCAATCAATTATATTTTTGTATTTCCGTACGGGCAGACAAACTCCAAAAAACGCCATTACTTTTTAATGTATACATAGATGCACTTGTCCTCACACGAGGGGAAACGGATTTGTGTTCTTTCGTTTTTTTTTTCATCGGGACAATGCAGGATGACATTATAATTGACGGCGTTGCTAACGAGTTGCGTTTTAACATCTAAACGGTCGTTTCCGGCTCGTTCATGAAAGTGTCTATCGTCCGTTTAATATCTCGTATTAATTATGAAGTATAGGGACCGACGAATGCTGACATTTCGACTGAGATAAGCTCAAAAATAAAACAGTCAGTTAGTAAGCTGTATTTGTCAATCCTCCTGGTTTTAGCGACAAAATGTTTGTCTTTTACGATAGTAGAATACAGAAAGAGCTATATCACTTTACTTTCACTAAGAATTACGGGAAGATGACAGACTTTTGTTTGTTGATGTTTAACGACTCGGTAATCTGTACGAAATTTCGACTGAAACCTTTATTTAATCCATATGAGGCTTGCTCTCGTTCCGTCACCCATGACCGTGTAGAAGTCTTAAGTATTTCGTAATTATATTCTAAGTATCGCCCGCACTGAGGATTGAACTTTCAACCTCAAGAATACTGTCAATTAAAACTGATTATTACTTCAGCACTTATATCAGTGACGCAATAGGTCCTTATCAATCTTCATATAAAAAATTCCGAAACATAAACTATAAATAATTTTGGTCAGGTATAGTCGTTTTAATATCTTCTATATATATAAAATAGTAAATCTGTCTGTGTGTGTGTGTGTATGTCCGCCTGATATTTGTGTATTATATTCACCCAAACCGTTGGACAGAATTACTTGAAAATTGGCATGTGGACTACTGACCTTTCAGTGAAGGTTATGGACTATATAAGAAATATATCACTTTGTTAGGGGGCCTCGGGGGGGGGGCACCTACTTCCCACTAAAAACTGTTTCCCCTTAGATTCAAATGAAATTTAAACCATAGGTAAGTGATCAAAACTGAAGTCTATTCCTAAAATTACAGCAAATTTTGATAATATTAAGATGGTCCCCGGGGGCACAACCCCTCCACTAGAAAACTGTTTTCCCTTTGATTCAAATCTAATCTATTTGTTATCGTTAGTTTTAGATTATTAACAAATATCTGAATAGCTCGGTGAGTAAGATATCTAGCTGACAGCATCAATGTTGCTGTTGAAGTAAACTCTCCCTACTATGAGGTTGCCTATGATGTTATCCCACACTCTAAGCTGGGCAACACCGGGTAGCTCTGCTAGTCTATTTATAAAAGTATTGGATGTGAATAGCTTCCAAACGTCAAAGATCATTTTACAAAAAAATTAAAACAACATCTCGTGTTATAGCTATTTATTGGTTCATTTATTATTTCTTTTTGTCCTTAAGAAAGCTGTATCATTAATCTACCACTTTGCATTTGACTTTGGCCACGTGTGTCGTAAACCCAGATCAGTTCACAAAGTCGAAATTTTTTGGTGACGTCATTGATCGTGGTTAGTAAGAACCACTATCAATGAGGACCGGAAGTTCCGAATGCAATGAGGCGCATGCGTGAGAGTCCATCTTTTTTTTTCAGCAAGTCATCAGGAGAAGCAGACTGCTAACTAAGGATTATTCATTCACTTGGAAATTATTGTTAACTTGTTCCTGCTATGGTGACTTTATTTCTTTCCAATGAACACGACTACTCACCTAAGGATTATTCATTCACTTTGAAAAATTGTTGGCTTGTTTCTTTTTTCAAACGTATTTCATTTTCATAGATTTCAAGTGAAAAAGAAAATACGCAAATTACAACGATTAAGGCATTGCATAAGATTTCGATGTTCAAGTCTTTAAAGAATATCATCATGTTCTATCAAGATCGATCTTCATTGATAAAACAGGTGCCAAAACACAACATATTGATTCTAGGAAGAGACATGAATTATAAAGTATCTAAACACGGTTTTCACAAGAATAGCTATCATGATGTTACAAACAGAAATAGTGAGCTCTTTCACGACTTCATCACTGCAAATGGTCTCATGTGTCTGAACACGAAATATCAAAAAACGATCTGGTAAGCTTTGGACATTTACATATCCAAACGGTGCAATGGCTCAATTTGATTATACATTAATCGACAAAAAATGAGCAAACAATGCCATCAACTGTGCTGCATATGCTATATTTGACAATGTCTCTTACGATAATATGATAGTATCTGCTAAGATCCGTCTTAGTCTACTAAAAACAAAAAGGAAATGTATCTTGTCATGTGATAATGTAGCGTATCTTTGTAGCTTTGTTGCTCTCTCTCACTCTCTCTCTCTTTCTCTCACTCTCTTTTTAGCTGTTCTTTCTATCTCATATCCCTATCTCTTGCTTCATTTATATATTAAACCGTAATTATGTATTGTTACTCGAATTCCTATTTTCTCTGTACCGAAACACGTAGGTAAATTTCGAATTTTGTTTCTGTAAATTACCTCATATCATTATTGTAAATGCTATAATAGAAATAATTTTCTAAATTATGTGAAACAAAATATTCTTTACTTTATAAGGTTCACCATCTAGGAAATGAATTACTTCGTATTAAATTCATAAACATTAGATGTGGATATATATATATATATATATATATATATATATATATATATATATATATATATATATATATATGTACACGGAAAACGAGTGATGGAAATGAAAGTTGTACAATACAATATTTATTAAAACATCGGAATTTCAAAAGCAAGGAGGGGTCTCGTTATCTTTAATCCATAGATTTCCAAAGATCAATTCTTTTCATAAGAGGATAAAAATAGGTAATATAAATATTACCGGTAATATTAGACCTTCAAAATTAATACACGAAAAACGTCCGAAACACACACTTAAGTTACGTTTTAAAGATGTAATAAAAAAACAGACCGATCGCTCCAGAGACGTCCTCTCTCAGTTCTCTACCTTCATATCAAGGGTTTTCAGGTTGTTTTTTATCACATCTTTAATACGTAACTTAAGTTTGTGTCTCGGACGTTTGCCATGCAGCAGTTTGGCATATAATAGTATCTTAAGAAGCCTGTAATCTCCCATCCTAACTAAGTTTCCTGCCCAGCGCATCTGACTGCTTATAATACGCCATTCTATGCTCAGGACCTCAGCTTGCTTTAGAACATTGGTGTCTGGTGTATATGATTGCCATTTAATATTTAGTGTCCTCCTGAGACATGTTTGGTGGGACCTCTCCTGAACCAAGATGTGTCTGCGATACGTAGTCAACGTCTCCGAAGAATGCAGAAGAACAGACAAGACGCATTACTTGTACACACAAAGTTTTATTTTGATGGTAATGACTCTGTCTGACCACATGCGGTTTTCAAGCTTACCGAAAGTTTATATATATATATATATATATATATATATATATATATATATATATATATATATATATATATATATGTATATATATATGATTATTTTGATTTACACAGACATGTACAAAATCTGCGACAATGGGATGTCGATGTTATCTATCAACAGTTATTATAAACTGAGATCTAATCAGGCAGAGTTAGAATCCGATCTTAACCTCAGATCATATTTGGAGAGAATCTCAGTTTATAATAACTGTTGATCGATAACATCGACATGCCAGTGTCGCAGATTTTGTACATGTCTGTGTAAATAAAAATAATCATATATAAAGCTCTATTTGATATTGAGCACGTCTTATAAACCCGGTTGAAATTCTTTGGATTACTACCCTGTGGATGTTTTTTACCTGGATTATTACCATTATTATTATTATATATGTATATATATATATATATATATATATATATATATATATATATATATATATCAGTTTCTTCGCTAAATATAATAGATTTTTCACATTTGCAAAATAAAGAATAGCCTTATGAAATAGATAACATCATGTAAAATTATAGGGATGATTATAATTTTGTTTCAATATTTCGAGCTTTTTATCAAACAATGATAAAAAATGACTTAAAGTAAAACCGTTGAGAGAAAGTGGAATTTTCAACTTTGTGCAACCTTAATTCTTTGTCTTGACGTGAAAGTCGATTCATGCGAAATCTCTGCACCGGTTAAGACCGGAAACCGTTGTTTTTTTGTTTTAAATCAACGTGTGACTTACGCGGTTATGGCGAGGTCGCCCCGTACAGTTCGGTTCTGTGAGATTCCCACGGATACGCACTGACATTGACGAAACCTTAAATTCACCTAAGGTCACAGAGTTCAGATCACACCTGGTGTTGATCGCGAGAGTTAGACGAGAACAAAACGAGACTGACTGGCGTGAGAACATCGAATTGAGATTTGAGTCAGTTACTGTCTGGAAGCGAGATAGCGAACATCGCAGAATGTGACTTTTAACAGAAGGGAGATTCCCTAAACGAAGATAGGCGAAAGAATCCTTCCCTCTCCCTCTCTCTCTAGAATAGTTAGGACAGTAGTAATCAGACTACGAGATTCATGAGTCGCTCTCTCTCTCTCTCTCTCTCTGTCTCTGTCTCTCTCTCTCTCTCTCTCTGTCTCTGTCTCTCTCTCTCTCTATCTCTCTCTCTCTCTCTCTCTCTATCAACGTTAGCAGAACATAATCCTATGACAATTGAAACGCCGCCTAAAAATAAAATAATGAAATTGTAAAGATTGTTGTCTTGTGAGGCGGGCGAATGGGGTCCTTTGTTGCAGGCAGCTCCCGGAAATGGCTACAGCAGCCAGAGACGAGGGGAGACTCAACCACCGGACGACGAGAACGGTCGGAGAAGATTTGAAGGTATGAATTTTTAAGGGCCATGCAACACAGCGATAGAAGGTGGAACTAATAGCCAGAAACTTCCGGTTAATTAAAACAAGTAAAATGAATCAATTTCTAAACCGAAGAATATTTTAACATCTACTTTGTGATTAGAATATATAGAAAAAAGCCTTAGGTAAACAGACGTTGATTAACTACGTTTCGTATGATAATATATATTTTTTAATGATATTACAATGACTAAAAATGTGTAGTTGTGCAATGCAGTATTTGTTCCAGATAATGGATGTGTGTATTGTATCATTTTTTTCAGATGTGCGAAATTAAAGAGAAAGCGTATAGAACTTTCATAGAAGCGTTCTCCCCAACAGATTAAAAAGAATACAATAATAAGGGTGGCTGTTATGCTATTCAAATTATTATTATTATAAATAAGACTTTTGTAAATATTAAATAAGGCTGTATTGCAGTATCGCTTGGTTATTAAATTTATTAAAATAATAAAGTGGTCCATCATAATCAAGGGCTATCGGAAGGCAATCTTTTCATTAACTACTACCCTTTCACCTCGCTTGGTAATAGTGAGTGTTTCAAGGACGATATCAAGTACACTTTTTAAGTCTTCGGTAAGACTCGATCAATTTGCGAAGATTCTAACGATGATAAAAAATGCAATGATCATTGAATTAATCGAATATGATTTTTTTTTAAGTTGTAATCTTAAGCAGTCTCTGTTTACTTTCCTCCCAACGAGGGCAGAGTTAGACATGATGTCGATTTTTCAAAATAAAATTATCCTCAGTCTAGATGTATTTCTCCTTTACTGACTGAATACAAGAAAGATGAGGTATTATAACAGATATTACACCTTGATACTAACCAAATGGCTAAATAACGTTTTAAACAGTCGCGTAGATACACGTAGAAACGTGAAGAAAAACATACGTTGTCTGATCACTTTATTAATATAGAAATTAATTATTATTATCCCTCTTTCTCTATTTGTTTCTCTCTGACTCTTTCTTTTTATTTTACTCTTTCTTTATCTTTTTCTATTTCTTACTTTATTTTCATTTCTGTGTTGCTTTATCTCTCATATTGTGTCTCTTTTTCTTGCTCTCAATCTTTCTTTTTTTTCTCTCGCTATCTTTCCTTTACCCGCATCTATCTGTATCTCTCTGTTTCTCTGTCACTGTATACCTTTCTATCTGTTTCTCAGTCAATCACCATCTCCCTCGATCCCTCTCTCTTTCTATTTGTCTTTCTTTTTTTCTTTATTTTGATTTCCCTCTTACTTAATGTTTCTATAGGTCTTTTCATCTATTTTCTTCTTCATGCTGTCATTTCCCTCTCCCCCTCTCTCTCTCTATCTTTCTCTCTCTCTCTCTCTTTCTTCGCTTTCGATATATGTTTTTCTTTCTCTAGCTTTCTTTCTCTCTGTATCTTTCTGAATATCTGCCTTTTCTTTGTTTCTATCTGTCGGCATGTCTGTCTCTCACAATTACCATTTCTCGTCTACTTTTCCACACACTCTCTCTCTCTCTCTCTCTCGCCCTCCAACCTTCTCTCTCGTTCCAATCTTCTCTCTCTCTCTCTCTCTCTCTCTATCTATCTATCTATCTATCTCCCTCTCTTAATTTTAACCATTTCATCTCAATTTTCACAAAATGGAGTGTTCATTTCTTTATATTTCCTAAAACGCGTTGCTTTTTTTCTCTGGTTAAACACCTTTTTTTTTCAAATCCGCTTTGTCATTCCTACTAAATTTAATTTTCTTTTGTCTTGTTTTGTCCTTCTTATTTATTTGTTGTTTTGTTTAAAGTCTCTTTTTGTTGGTTTTGTTTCTCTTTCGAGTTTTTCAGGTTTACCCAATGATTTTTTTAACATCCACAAATCTTCTCATTCCCGTGCTCTTGTCAAACAAATGGGATCCTTGAAACACAATTATTTGGTTAATTTTTTCCTCTTTTCGTTTTTGTCAAATCCTATTCGGCATTGGTGCTTGATACTAATTTTAAATGGACATCAACTAATTTATTGCATTCTACTGGCCCGATTGTTTTCTTTTTTAATAGCATGTCGCGATAACACAAAACTTTTAAAAGATTGGCGTTGAAAATAAATGGCTAACTCGAGAGAATAGAAGAAATATCTGTTATACACGACACAATCTTTAAATCTGATGGAATACTTAAAGATCAACTTTTTCATAGACTGTTTTCATGCAGTAAGAGGCTAACAAAAAAGGCTGCATCCAAAACCTTATATAATACTTGTGACAGATAAGACATTATACACTTAAAGAATAACAAAGTTTGTCGAGACAAAATTAATTAGTCGACAACTATTTTACGATAGTGAAAATAAAGGGTTGGTAAAGATAAAGATTTCCAAGTGTCCAGGAAGTCCCTGTGTGAACTAGATGCGTTTCGTGTGAGATTACATTGAGTACACGCGTTTGTTTCGGCTGACGCCGTGTGCGTTTCGATGTGTATAAATGAAAAGGCAAGGAGATGTGCTTGTTTTGTTAGTGAAAGAGCGTATCTATCTATGAACGTGCGTGCAAGTGCGTTCATTGAGCGGCGTGTGTGTGTGTGCTTCGCCGGGCGTTGTATTTAGAAGTTCGTGAAAGTCTCTCGTTTGTCTGTCGAATCCCTTCACACCCACAAGAGTAAGGCCACGCACATCTATCGACTCCGAAACAAACACAACAGAGAGAGAGAAACTATGCGTTAAGGCTTCAATAGTGCGTACTGGAATACGCTGATTGGCTGAAGGAAACTGCTGTCCATTCAAGAGTCAATACGTAAATACAACATTCATGTCGCTGCTGCTAGTGAACATGCTCAACACTAAGCACATAACTTAATGTGGCCGTAGTGAAGTGGATACCAACGTGGACTGACGACTTTTACGTGTTCAGTTCAATTAATGTCGGTTTCATTACACCACATTCGTTATGGATGTTGGCAATGTTCGTGTAACTTTTACCATGTAAGTATGTGAATCTTGAAAGAGCTAGGAATCAAACAACAAAATCGTTTCGTTCAAAAGTCATACAGTGCTGATCCATAGAAATGTATTTTTTACTACGATACAGATATACACTGAGCTCTCACTGACTCGGACTTTCTCTTGTCAAATGCAGTAACAGACACGAATACGTGGTTTTACGTATCGACTCTTTATTGGAGTCAAATCAGCAATTTCTTTCAACTAATCAAAACGCAAGAGATACTCAATTCCAATCTCACGCGTAGTATAACAATTCGAAAACAGCGCTTTTATTTGTCTCTCCTATTGACTTCCAAAGACAACACGCGTGCGCATGAGAGAATTCTTCTTAGCACCTTACGGGAGGAAAGTACTCTCAGCAATAATAGATACTCGAGTGACATTCACGAACTAGTGCACGCCAAGCGAAGCATATACACGCCGCTACCGAAACGCACGTACACACAAGTCCAAAGACGTACAGACTATCTCACTGACAAAACAGAGCCACGTTAATACACACACAAACATCTTCATGCCTATTTCATTCACACACATGTAAACGCACACGGCGCCAGCTGAAACAAGCAAAGCAAAGCTATTTCTTTTTAGAGAAACAAGCAAATCTTTTTCACTTTTAACGTTCTTTAACTCTTAGAACTCTCATGCATTGTCACTACTTTGTTTTTCACGGTCTTAACAAGTTGTCAATAAAATAATATATTTTGTATGGATAGATTTTTTCATTATTTCTGTCTTGAAAATGTACTATCTTCAACACAAAAGCGTAAAATACATGAGACAAGATTAAAATCACGAGGATTTCTAAACGGAAAACTTTTTGTGCAACGTTTTTGTTTGTTTCTTTCTTTTCGACATCCAGAACGCTTCATATTCCTACGCTTTTGTCAAAGAAATCGAACATCTTTGAAATGCCGATTTCTGTTTCGTTTGTCTTTGATATTAGAATGATAGATGTACGTTTTATTTTTGCTGTCAGAAAATATCTATTTCAAAACTAAAGAATTTATATGCAAAATGCGATAAATACTATTTTCAAAAATTCTTAGATTACTTATACCTTGGTGTTAACTTTCATTACTCGAGAACACCCGAAACTCATGTTATACGTTTGGTGACTCTCCAACGTTAACACGCTAACTAAATCCTTCTGATAATATAAAATCTTACGATACAATAAAATAAAATAAAATAAAGATAGCCATTTAGAAACTTAAAGACAAACAAATAAATTTAAATATTAATCCAATTTAGCGAAGGAAGCTTAGAACAAAGTAAAAATAAAACAAATCAAAAGTTCGTAAATAAGTATTATGCGGCGTGGCGATAAAGTACAAAAAAATATACATACATATACACACAAATATGCGAGCTTGTGGTACAACAACAAAAAGTTCATATACGAAAAGGAATATATAAAAAGCAAGAAAATACGAGTCAACACCCAAAAAAAAGTAATAATTACAAAAAAAACAAAAACGGGCCTTTCACAACTCAAAAAAAATATTTTTTACAAAACAAACAAAAAATCCCTTTTAACAAAAACAAAAATAATGTTTTTCACGAGACAAGACAAACAAAGAATATCTTTTGACAAAAAATCATATTTAACGAAAAGATATCTTTTTACAAAAAAAGAAACTTCTTTAACGAAACTAATCTTTACGAAACAAAAAAAATCCTTTCACTAAACAAAAAAGTGCTTTCGCCAGACAAAGAGAGATAGCTCTACAAAAAAAATGAATGCCTTTACAAAAAAATACACCCACGTCGCGTAAATATACCGAACAATAAAAAAACACCAAACGACAGTCCGTGACAAAAGCCATAGAGAAAAATGGAGCTACGAAATTACATCAGGAGTAGGCAAATACAAAAAAAACTATATATATTTTTAAAGAAAAATAAACGACGTAAACCTGACAACCAAATAAAAAATAAAAATAAATAATAATGATAATAGTCTTATCAGACGAGGAACAAAGGAAGCAACAAAAGGCGCCAAGTGTGGAATCCTCCCAATTCAAATCCAGCTCAGTGCGAGTAAATCTTCAACCGGACAAAATCGGAATCAGCTCAAGAATACTCGCACGGACGCACAAATTTCAACGCGGCGTCGAAATTGAATCCTGAACAGTAAATACCCGGCTTGATGCTGGAGACATTTCTTCACCTGCCCAAGAATCTCTAGTCTTAACGCTAAGTTCCAGCAGAAAAAATAAATACACACCTAAAAGCCAGAACTACCAAATATTACCCGCCTCGCGTGGCAGAAAAATCCCAATGAACACAAAAATTAATATATATATATATATATATATATATATATATATATATATATATATATATATATATATATATATATATAAACAAGTTTTAATACAATTGGCAACAAACTCGGACACAAAAGAAAAATGGATTGATTCTGTGCAGGGATAGTAAAATGGCGACAACTATTTTAAAAAGTTATCTAATATACTATTTCCTGTACGAATTACCAAAAATAAATATATATATATATAAATGCATAAGTCGGTATATTTACTACTACAAAAAGGGAAGACAAGTTACAGCAGATCTATCAACTCCGTACTGGGCGGGGAGTTTATGTGGCCGACTCCACAACTAATCAGGGGATATATGTGCGACCTTTCTTTCTTTGTTGATCCAGCCCTTCTTTGTCTTTGATGTAGAGAAGAGGGGCTAATCTCGTTATATCACGTTGCCAGAAGATTCCGGCCAATCAGAGACCAACAGGTCAACTTGACCACGCGTGGTTTGAGTGTATATAAAAGAAGGCGCGCACTTCCTTTCTATCACTTTTTCCTTCCGTGTTCTGGGCGAACGCACACAGAAGAGATCGTCGACACCCTCCCTCACCGGCTTGACCGAGGAGGTGGGGGAGGCAAAAAGGTAATCTCTTTTAATTCGAATGATGAACTTTTCTTCAAATATACACATTCCGATTGCCACACAAAATACATCAAACATGCTCGCATATACACCTTACAAATATGAACTGACGAACTCTACAAATGTCTTAGTTAAATAAATTGTTTTTGTTTAATATAAATGTTTTCCTCGTAATTATTGATTTTATAAAATACCATTCTTATGTTTTGTTAGCTTTCTTATTCCTTAGCTTTCTTTCTAATATAAGTTTTAGATAATAATAATGTTTTCTTTCTTTTCCCTTTGTTTGTCTTAACCTATTAATTTAATCCACACATGGTCCGGCCACGTCCAAAAACAGTGGGATGACATGCTGCTACAAAGGCATCTCTCCCACAACCTTTGGTCGGGTTAGGGTTAGGGGGATTTATTCTGCGGCAATCTTTCCGGCAATCTTCGCTACTGTGGTTAATCCTTTGTTCTTCGAACCCCCAAAATTTAAGAATCAATTGGTTTATCAAATATAGAGAATACATAAATTTAAAAGTATTAACTGACAAGGTGCATATAAAAGTACAAAAGTAAAAAGTATAAAAGTTTAAATGTATTAAGTATAAATGTATGTATTGGAATTGGAATAGCTCGTTGGAAGCGTATTAAAAGGGCAGACTTGCATTGTTTCTCTGTTCTTCACTTCAAATTGCGTTCATTGGACTTTACTCAAAAGATACTGTATCGGTTGTTCTGTGGACAGCAGAACTGGAGGGAAGATTGAATGAATAACTTTGGATATTATGTGGATCCTCAACAATGCGAAAAAAGAATGTATCGATGCAATCCGAAAAATCACCGGTATGTTAATGGATGCACCATTGTTAGAGAGAAAAGTTTTTGCTAAAACCTATATGGAGTTGGTTTGGCGGAGAGTCGTAGATGGTAGGCCAAATGTAATATTTAATGTTTGTTGGTGAAAAATAATGAAAAATTACTATAACACGCTCGAGTGAATAAGCGTAATGAATTGGTTAATTTAGTAGCCTGTGATGGATGGAGTTATTTTCCTATTAAGCAAATATATACAGGGGGAAATCCTCTCTACTTTATATATAAAAAAGAAAAGAAGATTTTGTATAAAAACTCCTAATTCTGTTATTCCGGTTGAGTGTCTGCCGCTGTCTTCAAAAAAGGAAAGCAAATAAATTGTGATTCACAGCTAAACTAAAGAAATGCCAAAATCAGTTTAATTCAAGTTTCACGTGTTTTGCTTCGGGGTGTCGATTTTTTGGAGAAGAAAATGTAAGTCCGTAAATATATCTATAGAATAGGGACCTTCACCAGAAACTCACCTATTTCGCTTGGTTTTCCCCAAATTTTAGATAAAATTGATTGTTGGTCTTATATTGTAATGATGACAATATAAGACCAACAATCAATTAATAGATAAGCTAATTAGATCAAATTAAATACATGCATATCAACTTAATTATTGATGACCGTAAAGTGGGGGGACCCAAGTCAAAAAGTGAGGGGGTTGATCCCCCCCCCCCGATGCCGCCGTCCATGCACGTCCTCGGTCCGCGTCGGTTACCCCATATTTTCTTAAGTATGCATTACTACTGTGTCTAGATCATTACGCGGGCGTCTAGAGATTCAAACTCACGGGATATTGCTTTCAATATGAAAACTAAAAGAATACTCGTTCCAGTAAAAGTAAAATTAATTCCCCGAATAAAACAGTTCTTCACTATTGTTATGCTCCCCTTACGAAGATTAAAATCAACATATAATAATACTAAACCTCATGTCTAGAGTACTTATTCTAATTTTGATCATAATCAATTACACGATTTTGATTTTAGAAAATGCCTAAAATTAAAAGAGTTTCGAGAAGAAATAGAACTTCAGATTATCGTGTGTACAGACCAAATATTATGCTAATCTGAAATATTTGAATGTTCAAAAGGGAGGCTGTGCTTCTTATCGTTTTCCTAAAGCTCGGTAGTATACTTAATAGGAACTGAAGTTTAAGAAAATTTATTCATTTATGTCTGATTCTTAGTGTAAAAATTTCACAAAATTCAGAGGTATCTGAATTTTCACGAAGGGCTTTTACCTCTTTTTCACTCAATTTGTATTAAACTAAATTGAACTAAATATAGCCCACATTATGAACTCTTGCTCTTAACAGCTGTGTTCCAGAACGTTTAATGATAGGTTAAGTTTAAAATTTAAACATGTACGTAGAGATATCTAAACATACACATACCGAGTTTGAGTGTGTGGTCGAGCGTTGAAATGTAACTCTGTTTATAGCGCTACCTTTGTAATTTTGAAAATTGGCGTTTATCGCGTTTTGTATTCGAACTGTTCAATATATATATATATATATATATATATATATATATATATATATATATATATATATATGGGGTCAGGTACACGATAAGTCATGAAAATGAAATGCCGTGGTAGACAAAATGTGAGAAAAAAGACAAACGGAAAACAGGTTAGAATGCAGGAGAAAAACAAAAAAACAAGAGATTTGACCGGTTTCGTTCGTATTATAGAATTTATTAAGAAAAAGTGAAGATTTGGAAACAATTTTATTTTATTTTGAAGGCACACACATGGGAGAAGGAAAAGATGATCCGATTGGACCCTATAAGAAGACCCTTAGCTACATTGAAATATGATTTGACAAGTAGGTGACATGTTCCTCTTTATTTCTCATTCTTTTTTATACCTTCATCCATTGTCCTTTTCTTTTCCATTTTCGCACCCACCGAGCTAGCATGTGTGTGCCTTCAAAATAAAATAAAATTGTTTCCAAATATTCACTTTTTCTGAGACGTTCGATAATACGAACCAAATCAGTAAAATCTATTGTTTTTTCTTCTCCTGCATTCTAACCTGTTTTCCGTTTGTATTTTTTCAAACATATATATATATATATATATATATATATATATATATCTTTATATATATATATATATATATATATATATATATATATATATATATATATATATATATATGCGTGTGTGTGTGTGTGTTATTCTTATTGGCAAATACATACCATAGCGAAATGCACTAATTAAAATAATTCATCCTAATTGCAAGTAAATTCATCTCTCTGCAACATTAGACTTAAAAACTAAGCAAAACAGAACTACATTTCACAGAATGAATTTAAGTATATTAATTAAAATAGCGCAGATAAACATTATCACTAATACTTTAGTATATGTTCTCTTGTATTAGTTCAACCGTAATAATATCAATTATGTGAAAACATACTAAAAGTATTATTTTGAAGAGAAAAAAACGATAGGATTTTTAATTAGACAAGTAAAAATATGCATCCCTCGGGACATGTATTGCTAATTAAACTAATTACAAGATAAGATTTATAAAAGAAATACGGCTTCTCTGTCTCCCTCTTCCTTTCTCTCTCTCATATATATATATATATATATATATATATATATATATATATATATACTAGCAGGCTTACAGGTGTTGCTCGAGGCCTTAGAAAAAACAAAATAGAAGTAATTAAATAATGTGTGTAACATTGTTATGCTAAAACTTCTATCTCTCTCCCCCATCCCTCTCTCTCTCTCTCTTTCCCTCACTTCCTCTCTCTTTCTCTCTCTCTCTCTCTCTCTCTTTCTCTCTCTAGCCGACTCTCTAGTTTTCTCTTTTTCCCTCTTTCCGTTATTTTCCCTCGTTCTCCCCAACCCTCTCTTTCTCCTATACTTAGATTATTGCTTTTTCTTGTTTAAACGTGCTGAAAAAAAATAATGTAATTCATTTACCGGAGCTATCCGTTTTAAATGTAATACTGTAATCTCACATTTATTGCTACGACTTTGACTCCTTCCCAAACGTCAGACTCTGAATCCGACTCCTTCCCAAACCTCAGACTCTGGCTCTAACTGCAACCCAACCCTCAAACTATGGCTCAGACTAACCCTAGATGCTGGCTCTTACTCCTTCCCAACCCGCACTCTGACTCTTACTTCTTCCTAAATAAAAATACTTTTGTTTCCGGCTTTTTCTCATGAGAATTTCACAGAAAATGTGTATTTACGTTTCTTATTATATATTAACGACAATACGTAGTTTAAGCAAAATAAATCGTCTTGAACTATTAAAATAATGTTAAACGCTATTGATATAATGTTTACTCATTCATTCATTTTGTATGTTTTATTAGATTAAATATAAAATTGTTTTTACGTAGTTAAAGCAAAATAAATAAATAAATAAAATATGAACATTATTGAAATAAAAACTTTTTTTTGTATTCTCGTTCCCAACTTTTTTGTCACGAAAAACATTGATATTTTTCTCATGAAGTTTTTTAATATACTTTTTATTTACATTTTTTTATTATATAATATTAAATTATTTTTAATCCCAATACGAAGTTAAAGCACGAATTAATTAAACAGAATGTAAGTCCAATAAGCAAAATAAATTGTTTTAGATTATCAAAATAATTTCCAACGATTGTAATTATGCTGCGAATTAGCTCACTTGGCATAATCACAGACTGAAGATCTCAAGGTTTCGTTTTAGATTTCTAGACATAGCGTCTACTTTATTTGGTGGGAATTTAGTATTTAGTATTAATGCAATATTTTCCATTTCTAAAAAAAGCTAAGATATTTCGATATCGAAATGTATTTCTTTCGTTTATAAAAACAGACACACACCGCACCCCTGTCATATAAAAGAACACATAATATGATTAGTTTGTGTTCCTCAAACAAAAATATTTATTTACTAATGCGTCCCTGTCGTATCAAAGAACCCACTTGTGATTTGATTTTTTTGTGTGAATGGTTTAGAGTAAAGTTAAAAATGCAAAATCCAAATAAGATGGTACATTTAAAACAAAAGCATATTCATTTTATATAGCAGCTCTGTCGTATAAAAGAACACATATTATGCTTAGTGTGCACATAAACCAAAAAATATCATTTACTAATGCGTCCCCGTCGTATCAAAGAACCCACTTATGATTTGACCTTATTTTTGAATGGCTTGAATTAAAGTTTAAAATGCAAAATGCGAGTTTTATTTCCAACAATATAGCTTTAATGTGTACCTATTCATATTTTAAATTATATAACATATTAAATTTGTGTTTACATAGTTAAAGCAAAATGAAGAAATAAAAATAAATGAACGCTAACCCGGCAATTTTATTTGTTAACCTTTTAGTTTACCGTGTCGTCTGCTTGAGACAATTTTTTTTAAATAAAAATGACCAATGCGCAAAATCAAATGTTTTAGATAAAGTAAATTATTTCAAACAGCTTCCATAAATTTTGCGAATCAGTTCAGTTAGTAAAGAGTAAATACCTCGTAGTTTTGGTTTCGATTCCCAGTCAAGGCGTCACACTGTTTTGTTTTCGTATTCTCGCCTGTCATATTAGAGAACCAATATGTGATTTGATTTTTTGTATGGCTTGAATTAAAGTTTAAAATGCAAAAGCCAAGTATTATAGTACATTTTTGCCCCTTAAACCGAAAGCATATGTATTTTATATAGCGTCCCTGTTATATAAAAGAACACATATTATACCTAGTCCGTACTCCTAAAACAAAGACATTAATTTACTGATGCGTCCCTGTCACATCTAAGAACCAATATGGTTCATTAGTGCCCCTAAACTAAAAGCGTATTCATTTTATACAGCGCCACTGTCATATAAAAGAACTCATAGTATGCTTAGTTTGTACTCCTAAAACAAAAGCATTTATGGGTATTTTTTACAATAGTCCGCAGAGTGAAAACGCTCAATAAACAAATATACAACAAATAAAAGTAACTGTAGCCGATAAAAGTTATTTTCCAACTTATCTGTGACATTTGTTTCTATTTTTAAACCGTTCCAACTGCTATTTATTAGAAATCAATATTTTTGTCACACGAACATTGGACAAAAAAATGGCGATTGGGAGGGGGGTATGGTAAGGAGGTAAGGCCGAGACGCCATTTTGTTTTTAGTAAAAATACGTGCAAAAAAAAACAAGAAATTTTTTTTATATATCTAATAAAAACCCATTTATACGACGTAAAAATACAAACAAATTTCATAGGTAAGTAGGAAAATATCTATTCTCGACGTAGGTCAGCTTCACTTGTTGTATATTTATTTTTTTTACCCCGTTCTTGTTCGTTTTTTGGACCCCGTTAGCGACTCTGCGGATTATTGTAAAAGATACCAGCATTTATTTACTAATGCCTCTCTGTCATATCAAAAACCCGTATGCTCTATCTGTGCCCCTAAACAAAAAACATGTTCAATTTATATAGCGACACTGTCTTATAAAAAACACATATTATACTTAGTTTGTAAACCTAAAACAAAAAACATTAATTTACTAATGCGTACCTGTCGTATAAAAGATCTCATATTGTTCATTTGTGCGCATAAAGAAAAAGTATAATCATTTTATATAGCGCCTCTCTCATATAAAATAACACGTAGTATGCTTAGTTTGTGCTTCAAAACAAAAACACTCATTTACTAATACTGCCCTGTCTCATACAAAGAGCCCATATGGTTCATTTGTACTCCTAATCCAAAAGCATATACATTTTATATAGCGCCCTTATCATATAAAAAACACATATTATGCTAGATTTGTGCTCCCAAAACAAAAACATGTCTTTACTAATGCGTCGCTATTGTATCAAAGAACCCATATGATTCATTTTTGCCCCTTAAATACTAGCATATTAATTTACATATCGCCCCTCTTTTATTAAAGAACACATGATATGCTCCGTTTGTATTCCTAAAATAAAAGCATTTATTTACTAATGCGTCCCTGTCGTATCAAAGAACCAATATGGTTTATTTGTGCCCCTAAACCAAAATATTTATATTATATAGCGCGCCTGTCGTATCAAAGAACACATAGTATGCTTTATTTACTAATGTGTCCCTGTCGTATTAAAATACTCATATGGTGCATTTGTGCCCCTAAATCTAAGGCATATTAATTTTATATAGAGCCTATGTCATATTAAAGAACACATATTTGCTTATGTTGTGCTCCTAAAACAGGAATATGTTTAACTAACGCGTCTCTGTCGTATAAAAGCACCCATGTGTTTAATTTGTCCCCCTAAACAAAAGCCCATTCATTTTATATAGCGCCTATGTCATATAAAAGAACACATATTATGCATTGTTTGTGCTCCTAAAACAAAAGCACTCATTTACTAATGCGTCCCTGTCGTATCAAAGAACTTACATTTGTCATTTGTGCCCTTTAACCAAAAGCATATTCATTTTATATAGCGCTAATGTCATATAAAATTAAAAAATATTATGTTTAGTGTGTGATCGTAAATAAACATTCATTAACTAATGCGTCCATGTTGTATAAACAAAACTGATACACTTCATTAGAGCCCCTTAAATCAAAAGTTTATTTATTTGATATTCCTCTCCTGTAGTCTCAAAGAACATATATCATACTTAGTTTCTGCTCCTAAAACAAAAATATGCATTTACTAATGCGTCCCTGTCGTATAAAAGAACCCATACTGTTCATTTCTACTTGTTAACCAAAAGAATATTTTATTTTATACAGCGTCCCTGTCATATAAAAGAAGCAAGAACGCGCCGAGTGCTCGAGGATGAATTTGGAGATGGGCCAAGAAGATGAGTCAAAGTTTTTCAGAAGACTGATTGCACAGGATGAAACTTGGGACCATCACTATGATCCAGAGACCAAAGCCCAGTCAATGCAATGGAAGCACTTAGACTCACCACCTCCAAAGAAAGTAAGGATTCAACCCACCGCTGACAAGATCATGCTCAGTTTTCTGGGACAAGGACGGAGTACTGATGACAGATTTCATGGCAAAAGGTTACCACAATTACAGGAGCCTATTGCGCTTCACTTTTGATGAAATTAAGAGAAGCTATTAAAATAAAGAGGCGGGACAAGATCAGCAAAGGTATCCTCCTTCTGCAGGACAACGCTCCGGTCCACAACTCGCATGTCATCAGACCAGAATCACGGGCGTGTGGCTATGAAATCCCCCCATCCCCTTACTCTTCTGACCTTGCACCCCCTGACTTTCATCTCTTCTCAGCCATGAAGTTGTTTTTGAAAGGAAAGCGTTTCCCAGATGATGCAGCCTTGATTTCTGAAGTTACGACGTGGTTGGAGGTCCAACCTGGGGTGTTCTACAAAAACGGTGTCCAGAGCTACATCAAACGATGGGAGAAATGCATAACTCTGGATGGTTTCTATGTAGAGAAAGACTAATAACTGTGCTAAGTTTTTAATCTACTGCTATGGGAAATGGGTCAGGGGCATTACTTATTGAACGCCCCTCGTATTATGTTTAGTTTGTGCTCTTAAAACAAAAACATTTATTTACTAATGCGTCCCTGTCGTATCAAAGAACCTACATGGTTCATTGTGCCTCTAAACCAAAAGCATTTTCATTTTATATAGCGCCACTGTAATATAAAAAACATATATCCTGCTTTGTTTGTACTCCTAAAACAAAAACATTAATAAACTTATGCCTCACTGTCTTATCAAAGAAACCATATGGTTCATTTGTCTACCTAAACAAAACGTTCGCGTGCGTCCTAATCTGTGAAAGTAGCAACATGTTTTTGACTACAATCTACAAGATGTTCCTATTTACTTGCCTCCTCGCGAGGGAAAAGTTCAGCGAAAGGTCGAATTAATGTAAGGAAAATCCACTGTGAATTAGGGCAAAATAAAAATTGCCTCAGTCTTGAAAGATGATTCCTTCACTGACCGAGGACAGAAAAGATGAAGTATTGTATCAGAACAGATACTACACTTTGCTTCTAACCGAAAGGCAAATGAGTTGTTTGATGTCAGTGTTTCTGGGTGGCGAGGGTATTTTGGGGAGCGATATCTTCTAAAACACGTTTAAATGGTTTATGGTTGATTCACATTT